>OY729167.1:25574625-25949625 GCA_958299025.2 Drosophila histrio
AGCAACACAATACGAAACGTGACGATAACCTCTCCGGTATCTTGGTCATCGAATACAATGGAACTGTGGCGCCAATTTAAATTTAAAATTATAATTTAATCTCCGCTATATTGGCTCTTGCACCCACAGTGCGACGACGGCGTCTGGGAATTGCCATCTGACGTTTGCGTGACAGCCGCGGTAACATCTAGACATTGATTTGACTTTGACCAGTTACCAATTTTGGCAACCAGACTTTCATTTATTGTTTTGTTTGGCTCCAGTTGTTTATTATTCGCATAAAGGGTATCCCAATGTTGTCCCACTGCATTGCACGCATTGAACTCGAAATTCACATGGTACACGATACAGTTTTAGATTGCTTATTATAATCAGAGAAAATCTACATAAATAGCTGCTTAGCTGAAAATAACCATAATTCAAATAAGTAGTTTAAGGAGATCTGAGATACATTTAAGCAGCCCCAAAGTATGCAATTACATTGTAAATAACATTCAAAGGGATATCCCGAAAGTATTCTACAAATTACAAACACTCCTTAGCATGCCATTTATCGAATGATCGAGTGTCGGTCTGCCGATACATTTTGAAAGCGGCGCTGAGAATATTGCCACAATGTTATCGTATCGTAAACTTTTAATACCGATGTATCGATAAGTTCACAACAATCTTGGAGGCCGGCGATTGTCGTCTGGTGCAATTTCGTGATTCTTTTATAGTTTCGATCATTTGACATGGACTTACCGCTTAATGATGGAAATAGGCAGCAGCCTCCGCCAAATCAGCATCCACTGGTAATTATTTACCATATTCCTGCCACGGCCATTCACTTATTAATGCCCCCCAGGCAGACTACAACTTCAGTGCCGATGAATTGAAGGCGTTACGTGAATGCAACCAGGAATCGTTTTTCCAGCGTTCTCTGCCCTTCGGCACTGGTTTGGGGCTGTTGGCCTATTTCGGGGTCAAGAACGGTTACCTGCAGGGCAATGGCAAGTACGGGGCAGTGCCCAAAGTGGTTATGGGTGTCGTCCTGGGCTATTTTGTTGGCAAGTTCAGCTATCAGCAGAAATGTGCCGAGAAGATCATGCGGTTGCCCAACTCCCGGCTGGGGGAAATACTCCGTCAGCGCAGACAAGGCGGCGGAATAATCAGCACAATAACACCTGATGAGAATCTGGGCCGTGCATTTACCTTGGCTCCGTTTACGCCCAGCTCGGCAGATGTCTACACTGACGAGGGCTTGAAACCCTCGAGGAATACTTCACTGAACTTGGACACGGATTCACGACCAGCGCTTTCCGGACTTGACGATATCTACAGACCCACATTAGACTGTACGTACATATAACTCTCGATATATATATATATATATATATATATCTCACTACTATTCTTCTTCGACAGCAGCCAACACAATGGTAGATACTGAATTGCCGCTGGAACCCGCTAAGCCGGGCGAGTCCTATGAGGATCTCCGCAAAAAGAATCGGGAGGAGTACACGAAGCGTCAGCAAAGTCCTTATTCACGGCCGTACGAAGCTCCAGTTCAGCAGCGTGCTGTGGAGCCTCAAGTGCAGGAACAAAGCCTGGGAATCGGAAGTGGAAAGAAAAACAAATACGGCGACTCCTGGACAGATTAAAAGTAAAGTTTTCGAAAGAAATTGTTAATATTTATTCACTTCTTGAATACAAAACGTTAAACGATGTAATATGTATATGGATATTAGTATATATATTGTGTATAGAATGCTTAAATTCATATAAGCGCACGTTTGTGATGTTCCATCGTGATGTAAGATTGGGATGAATCCCAGAGAAGAAATCCGCTTTACAACTTGCCCACCTCGTGCAAATAGGCTCCCAGCAGTTTGGTCTACAAAAAGAATAAAAAGTTGTGGTCTCAAGGATAAGGGGAAAACAAATATAACTCACTCCTTCGATGTAGTTGTAGATGTCGAGCTTTTCGTTCTGTGAGTGAGCACCGTCGTCGCAGGCACCCACGGGAACCAGAATCACGTTCTTGCCTGTGGCCTCCTGCAGGGTGAGTGTAACTGGAATGGATCCGCCCTCGCGTGTCATATCGGGGTCGACGTTGAAGACATGCTTCACCGCTCGCTTGGCGGCCTCGTAGTGCGGATGATTGGGATCCTCAGTCCAGGGCTTGCCAGCTGACATCATTGTAACCTGGGAATAGACACAATCATTGAACAACTCTGAGGGGATCATTGACATTCATTTGAGTACCTTTATCTTATTGGGAGAGCCTCGCTCGGTCCACTTATCGTTGATATATTTGACAACGCATTCCTCAATGTGCTTGGGATCCTGATTGGGCACCAGCCGAATCGAGAACTTGCCAATGACTTTCTTTGGTATGACAGTCTTGGCTCCTGGCTCATAGAAAGCACCTTCAATTCCATGAATGGACAGACTGGGGTAACGCCATCTGGCCTGCAGCAATCTGGTCTTGTCACCGTTGTGGGCCAGTTGTTCGGTGCCGACGTCTTCCCTACGAAAGAGCGGCGGCAGATTAGGAAAGAGCAAATGATTTATAATATCGTTTTAGATTAGATTAGGAAACCAACTTGTATTCAGCCACTTCAAAGTCGATGTTCTTATAGATTTCCTCCTCGTTCTTTAATTGTGGAGCAACCTGTTTGTCGTAAATTACAAGACCTTGGCCACATTAACACTTAGAGGCAGTTATACGCATTATACTTTCCACTTACATCACGATCAATGCCTGGAATTAGGATTTTGGTATCTTTGTCAACCAGAGTACTCAGGATGTAGCAAAGATCGGGCATTGCCTCATGCACAGTGCCGCCGAACACACCGCTGTGCAGATCCTTCTTGGCGCACTCCACCTCCAGCTCGAAATAGGCCAGACCACGCAAGCCATAGGTCAGGCAGGGACGCTTCTTGCCCAGCCAGTAGTTGTCGGAAATGCACACAAAGTCCACATCGGCCAGGAAGTCATTCTTGCGCGCCATCAACATCTCGTCGAGTCCCTCGCTGCCGCTCTCCTCCATGCCCTCAAACACGAACTTGACATTCAGAGGCAATGGAATGTTCAGCTTGTTGTAGGCCTCGATGGCGTGGATCCAGCACAGAACCGGTCCCTTGTCATCGGTCGAACCACGACCGAAGAGCTTGCCATCGATTTCAGTTAGCTCGAAGGGATTTGTGTTCCACCCATCCTCCTTCAAAGCGGGCTGCACATCCAAATGACCGTAGACCAGCACAGTCTTCTTTGACGCGTCCTTGCCCAGTGTGCCCAGTAAGACCTTCGGCAGCGGCAACTCCTGACCCGAGGGCAGCGTCTGCTTGCCCAAGTCAGCGAACTCGATTTCGGTTCCCAGTGCCTTAAGCTTGTCCGCCGTCCAGTCCACCATCCGGTCGATCTCCCCTCGCTTCTCTGGCCAAGCGGACACCGATTGTATGGCCACCGCAGTCCTCAGGGTTTCAATATAATCAGCCTTCTTTCCATCGACATAGCTGTTGCGGTCAATTTGATAAAAAAAATTTGCATATAGTATATTATGCATATTTTGATTATATTATCACAAGTGTAGAATGCATTTACCACAAGGGAAGCCGATTATGAGAAAGCCTTTGCTTATTCTGTAAAACTCTCGACTATTCCTTAATATTGCATATGATAATGATAATGGAAATTTATGCAGTAGTTATACGTGTGATAATCCACAAAACATTAAGTATTATCACAAATCTAGGAATGCATTTTCCTAATTTTAGACATTTTTTTCATAGTAAAAATTGTTTGCCAAAGATGTATTAATTCAATTAAATTGAAATACATATGCAATTTATATTTCTCCCTGACAAAAGAGTATTCAGAAATGCACTTGCATTGTTGTTCTTTTTCTCGTTTCTTCTCGTTATTCCTATTCTGATTGGACAAAGAACGGGCGGTTCTTCAACATTCTCTTAGTTGCCAGTTTCGCCAACAGAGTAGAGACGCTTTTTATGGCAATGCGTGCAGATGTTTCGTGCAATTAATAATAATTGAAGCTGTTTCATTTTTTCCACTGGGCGTGAACTTTCCCGCTTGACAACTCTTATCACCCACATACTCTGACACCCTTATTATCAAGCATAAATATGAGTTGACATTACCGGTAATCAACTTGCAGATAAGCAGGATATATATATGTACATGCACATATACATATGCATACATATATACATAGGGAAATGCATTAAAAGCAAACGCCATGCCGAGAATACACCATCACCCACACTCACAAACACACATGAAAATAAGCTGCTATTTACTTACTCGAATAACTGTTTCATTTCACTTGGAAGCTCTGCCATTTTATTAACTTTTTATGGTAACACAATATAGACAAATAGAAAAAGTATCACGTAGCTTATTCCTGTTCCTCTTAAGTTGGCGTAAAATTCCAGACGTCTTTCCGATCCGGCTTTTAAAGTACGAATGAGAAAATACGAGCGGCAAGAAAATAAGAAAACAATTATGCCGAACAGAGAGCCTGCTGAGAGTCAACAAGTGACAAATGAGAGAGGGAAAGCTGAAATATTAAAAAGCGATAATTCTGGTATAATACAGATAGTATTGTTTGCTTCTTTTAATATATGTACATATGTGCCGCACGCAATTATAAATAGGTTATAAAAAGTTTTCCTTTAATAAGTGATTTTATTTTCTCGAAGGTTAAAAATAATTATAACGATGAATTTATGTGCACAATATCGATACTTGAGCATGTCATCTCTAGCCACTGACATATCGCCCTGCCGCCACTGTTATCGGTCATTTATCGCCGCAGTAAAGATAAAAACGCAAACGCTGCAGCACCGAAGACATTCTCGCGAGTTAATTGCAATAATAATTATGTCACAAAGCTGATATTTGCTCCAATAATCAGACAACATCAACAGCAAGACGAAGGAACGGCGGAGGTGTGTGGGTGTTCCTTGTTTATTAATTAATTACATGTTCATGTGTGCGTGTACCGTTTTGTATGTACAATTCTGAGCTGCAGTGCTGTCATCTTTGTGTATGTGTGGCGTTTGCATTAGTGAATCTGTGTCTGCCTCTGTCACTGTGTGTGTGTGTGTGTGCCTGTTTCTGCCTATGACTAAATCATTTATGATAAATTTGCATATTTCCTTCGATCTGACGGTACATCCAAGTGGAAGGACATGGCCTTTTTGTGTCAGCCATTTAAGCGGCCTCAGTGTATTCGTTTTATAAAGTCATTACAATAAATTTCAGCGACTAAAATAGAACATATTGCGTGCCGCTTGTGGCTGTGGCTGTTGACTCCAAATGCCGCTGCTGCTGCCGAGCGACATACTCATGTTTTCTGTGACTTCTTGCCGTTCTTGCCGTTTAACGTGTTGCCCAGTTTGTGTTCGCTTTTCTCCCCTTTGGTGTCGGTCTGCGCCCGGATTATAAATAGTTGGCGTTTTTTTGTTTTTGTTATGCCGGAGTTTGCTGCCTAGCGCTGTTGTTGCTGCCAATTATTTGTTTGTGTAATTAGTTCCAAGTTGTCTCATGTTATGGGAATTAGACGTAGAAAGAACGAATTTGGTACAAGACGAGCGCCGACAACAATAGCAACAGCAATAACACGTTAACCAACGGCGAAAAGTTAGCAAAGCGGAACTGGAAATGTAGACGTCAGTCGGTGCCGTTAGAGCTGCTCCCAGCTTTCAAGCTGCCGACTAAGCACCAACAAATATGGCGTAAATAAGAAGCAGAAGCAATGCCAAAGAAGAGCAAAAAAACCGATCTCCAATAGCGCGCAGCTTAAAAGCTTTGTTGGGCTTCATCTTGGTGTTGTTCTTGTTTATTTGCTTTCTGCTTTGGTAGACATACATATGTATGTATGTGTTTGTCTTGCCTCCCACCCGCACACAGGCACAGTTATTCATTTGTCGCCTTGGCACTGTCCAAAACGAGCTAACGAACGATCTGCAGTCTGCGCCCAGAGTTTCCGCTTTGCATAAATGGCAAAATTATTATAAAGCTATCGCCCATTTAGCATTTGCTCAGTTGTTTTGTTTATTTTTTTTCTTTTCTCTTTTCCTTCATGATTACAAATTATTGCATTTCCCCTTCGCACGCTGTTCCAAGTGCACCACAAACAAACAGAAGTGGGCGTTCATTTCGATCGCAGTAGCTGATTTTTTCTGCCTTGCTGCCTACGGAAGTCAACTAATTAACTATTTGATTACTAGTCTGTATTTTTCGATTAACATACACTTATGAATTTATTTTAAAAAAAATTAATACAAATGCGTTTAAAAGAAATACTATCACAATCAACGATTTGTCTCTAGCAACCGAAATTACTTCTCATGGATCGCAGCTTGGATTCCATTGGCAGCTGCTCACTAGATGTTGACGCCGATTCATCCGATATATCAGGTATACCAAGCACACACACATACATACACACACGCATAGTAGTAGCGCCTAACCTAACCCCACAATGCTGTCAACTCTTTGGCTTTCTGTTTCTCTTTCTTTTTCTTTTTCTGTTTGGATTTCTTTATTTGTCGTCTTTTGTGTGAGATTTGTTCAATTTGCATTAAACAGTCTTTGCTTTGAGCTAAATGTTAATCATTAACTTTTGCAGACACCAGCGGCAGCTTAAACTTTCCAACGCCCCTCTCAGTCAAGGACATAACGCGTGAGTTTACGGCCAATATACGAGAGCGTTGCACGTTGCGCTCCCCGCTGCAGCCGCAGCCGCCGCAGCGTACGATAACCACAACGAGCTACGTCAATCTGGATACGAGAAAGGGGGCAGGGGTTCGCATGGTGCTGTCACCGCCGTCAGCAGCCGACGCAGTCGATGAGTCGACTCCTCCTGAGCACAGCAGCAGCAGCCTTGTCGTAGATGCCGTTGAAAAGAAACCCAGCTATTTGAATTTAGCCTGCTGCGTCAACGGTTACTCGAATCTGACCACCTACGACTCAAAGATACGCCAGGATATTAATAAGTCGCGCGAGGTTTCGCCCATTCGCCCTTCCACAAGTAGCCTGCAGTATTGCAAGCGCAACAATTCGCTGGCGGCGCCGGTGCTACACAGTATGCCGCTCACCAAGCAGCCCATCACGGCTGCGGCCAACAAATATACGATAATCAACGAGACAAACAACAATCACAGCAACAACGGTGTGCTAGAGAACGGAGATCATTTGTATTGCAATGGTACAGCTGGAGACAAATCGCATGGCAGTTTCATACAGCAGCGAGTGGAGCGCCTTTATGGACCTGGCGCACTGGCCCAGGTCTTCTATAGTCCCAAGAAGCACAGCGCGAGCCTGTCGCCAGTTCCCAGGCAAAAAAAGCAATTCCAGCAGCAGCAGGAGCTCGATGTGCCATCACAGAGCTCAGAGCTGTCGCGCAAATTCAAGCAGCTCTCGCCCAGCAAGAACTACGGCGAGTTCCATAAAAAGCTGCACAGCAATTGCACGCAAACAGCCACGGCACGTTCCCAGTCGGAGCTAACGACGACTGGCCACAATGGGGACGTGGATTTGCCTGTCTTTAGACATCTCAGTCACGAGTTTCGAGCACAGTTACCAACGGTGTCGCCCAAACGCAGTGTGACGCGCATTTCGCCAGCTCCAGAGGTGCCACTGCCACTGCCCGTAACCCAAACCAATGGTACCAATTCGCATTCAACGGATGTGGTAGATGAGGCAATGAAGACGCCACAGCTTAGATCCGAGGAGTACCTCAGCACCACCAAGATTTCGGCGACAACCGAAACTGCTGTCTGTGCTGCTGCTGCTGCTACTTCTAATTCCGCTGGGGAGAAGGATGGAAATTATTTCCTGAAAATACTGAAAGACGAACAAGTTCGTCTGCTTGCGCTGGCCGCCGTAGGAGAGAAATATATTGATGCCTTGACTGTAAGCATACTCTGTAAATTAATTATTAGCCAGACCTAAACGCCAAAACTTTCACAGAACAATCCCGATATCACAGAGGACACATTTGGTTTATTGCGCTCAGCCTCGGGCAAGGCGCGTCTGCTGGCCTCACAGAAGATGAAACAGTTCGAGGGTTAGTTAGTTCAGTAAATGTTTTGACGAAGTAGAAGAAAGTAGATATATAAGTGACTCTCTTTGTGTTTTGTCAAAGCAATTACCTATTGAAGTATAGTTTATAACTGCTTGATTTACCTTTGTGCAGGTCTCTGTCACAACAATTTGAATCGTTCGCCGGAGGATGCGTTTCCCACAACAATCGATGACTTGCAGGGCTTCTGGGATATGGTTTATTTGCAGGTGACGCACGTTGATTCCATATTCACAGACATTGAGCAGCTCAAGAGCAATGGCTGGCAAGTGAGTCATGATCGCAAACACCTGTAACCATCATCATCTGTTTAATGCAATTCAATATTTTACAGCATGTTAATGAAGCGCCAAAGGCGGACACAGCGGCGATTAAATCGGCTAAAACTTCAAAGACTGGCAATCAGAAAACAAGACCAACAGGAGGCGCAACTGCTAACAGCTCGAAACCAGCTGCCTCCAATTCAGTGGCTGCAATGAAGCGCGAGGCGCAACGTAAGCAATTGCAGGAAATAAAACGTCTACGCCGTGAGGCTTTGGCTGCCGCTGCCGCTGCCAACAACAAGTCGGACAATGGAGGAGGTGTTGCTGCAGATGACGGTGATCACAACGCTGAATTACAGGCCACAGTCGATGATGCTGTTAACATTGCCGTTAAGAACAGCAGCTGAATCGTGTTCACTGCACTCGTCGTCGTCTGCAATAAGCAATATACACATGCTCTCTAGTTATATATTAGAATAACTCACTCACTCACTACTCACACATATACACCACACAGGCATACATAACACTCTCAAAAACAAATTAAAAACAGAAAAAAAAGAACTTAGACATTTCTAGTTGAATTAATCCTTAACTAGTCCCAACTAAACAATTATATATATATATATTCACACGGTGTGGAGCTTTTAATATACATATTGCATAATAATATAATCCAAAAGTGTCACAAGGTGTCCCCTACAGTGTCACAACAACAGTTAGCGGCCGCAGCAAGATTCTAAGCTCTTGCCCATCATCGATTTAAACACCCAACACTCAAACATAACATTACATTATTATCATCGTTAACGGCTCGTTGTAAATTGTTTATAAAGTTTGCCTTATCTACGTGTTTTTTGCTCGTTAAATCATTTTGCTGTGCACTCTCTAAAGAACATCAAATTGTTTGTAATTTTTTACATGGTTTTGTTCACACACAAAACACAAACACATACACATAATTTATATAAAAAAAGACATTTATTTTTGTGTAATTGTAATAGCAATTTAAGTACAACTAACGCAAACAGAACGAAACATTTTGTATTACATATAAAAATTCTTTGTGAAAACAACGTAAATGAATCTAAAATATACAGATATAAAGATATATATTTTTTGGCATATTAGCTGCATGTATTGAGATTTAATAATTTGTAAGTTATAACGCAAGTAATCGAAACAGAAAAATGAACAATCTCACCCTTAATTAATTTATAATGTTTTGTAATAAATTATTTTTCACTTACCTGTGCATTTTTATTGCAGTAACTAAATTTACTGCAGACACTCAATCACCTCGCTGCAGTTCAGCTTGAGTGAAAAGCATTTTCGTCTGCTTGAGTGAGCATTTGAGCATTTCTGTTAGGCTGAGTGAGTTAACAGCTGAGCATGAGCTGCTGTTAAGCTTAGCGAGTTAACAGTTGGGCAGCAGTTGCTGTTAACATTTAATGCTAAATTTGAATGTTGATACCTCTGTTAACTTATGTTCGCCTGGTACTCAGCAACAGAAATAACACTTTTTAGAAGTACCATATTATGTTAACTCGCCCGTGTAATACAAAATATAATCATATGGGTATTATTTTTTAATCCTTTTTATTTGGCTTCTATGGTACGACTTATGGTTAAACTATTTGTAAGTACAAATTTCTGTTATTCACTTTGCTTCAATTGCATTGCCATTGCTCATCATAACTTGATCTTGATTCCTTTTTTTTATATATTTCAGCGTTTCATCATATCGAAGCAAGTAAATTAGCGTAATACTACGACAGATATAATATATATAGATCGCTTCGTTAAACTAAATTCATCTCTAACTATATAATTTGGGCAATAAATATGAAATTTATATATTAGATTTGTTTATTTAATGTGTATGGTAGATATACAATATATATGTATATGTGTATTCAATATTTATATATATATATATCTGTATATATATGTATAATAAGTATTAACAATATTTTCTCGTAAGCAATCACTAAGGTTCTAGTACATATTTACAAATGAACGATAGAAATAGAAACAACTTTTTGGGGTGCCACTGCAAATTGATAGAGGAGAAGCTGCTGCTGCTATCAGAAAGGAGCTCTGAAACCCAGTCAAGGTCTGGCTAGCTGTCTGACTGACTGCTGACTGCTGACTGACTGACTTAGTCTGGCTAGAAGCAACTACAAAAATACTTAATGTGAGGCAGCCTGTCTAACAACATTCTCTAGGAGTTGTGCTCGTAGTATGTGAATGATGAACATAAGTACTTGTCTATGTGTCTATGTATGCAAGTGTTTTGAGTATTTGATGCCAAGTACAAGCTAATCGTCACTGCCATTCAACAGGTCCGCCAACGACAGCAGCGCCGGCGAGCCACATCCGTTGCCACTTTGGTGCAGTAGCTGCAACTCAATTGCGTAGGCAGCAGCAGCAGCCGCAGCTGTGGCAGCAGCGACAGAGGTGGAGGCGTTAGCTCTCACATTCCCAGCGGAGTCAGTGCGTTGCTGATGCTGTTGTTGCTCCCTCTCCCTGAGCAGCTGTTAGTCCAGATTGTGGGGCGGCGTGCTGTTCGGACCGCCCAGCATAAACGATGTGGGACTGTGCACCGAGATGCTGTCCAGGTCGAGAGTGCCGTCGCCCTTCTCCAGCATGCCGCTGCCATCTTGCTTCATCATCATGCGACGCCATTTGGCCCGTGCATTCTGAAACCAAACCTGCAACAATTGTGTGTAAGTTGAAGGTCCATCTTGTGGCACATCTCGTTCTCTTTCTGCCTCACCTGTAGGACTCTCTTTGGTAAACCCGTTTTCTGCGACAGTTGCTTCAGATCCTTGGCATCGGGATTGTGATTGATAGCAAAGTAGGACTTCATGGTGCGCAGCTGATGATGCTTGAACGAGGTCCTCATTCGCTTGGTGCGCGACGAGGCACTCATGTGGGAGCCGCGCCCAAAGTCCACGTACTCTGTGTTGAGATCTGCAAGTCAAAAGACGACATTACATGGAGCGAAAAAGTCGAGTATTTCGTACAAAATACACTACATAAAGTCGAGGATCTAGCTCTAATGTCAACTACGATTCCTTAAGTCCTAAAAATAAGAGGAAGTTGACTCTAGCTCTTATAGTCTCTGAGATCTAGGCCGTAAACAGACGGACGGAAGGACGGACGGACTGGGTTTGAGAATTAAGAAAACTTATTCTGTGAGTATTCACTAGAATCTTCGATTCGTACTAATTTAGACTTTTCTCTTATATCAAGAAATAAAAGAAGTATGGTTTTAAGAATCGCAACCTCTTAATTCGAGGTCATTCAAAGTTTTTCTCTCTGTGTAGTTGTATTCGTAGTTGTTGTCTTCTTGACTTTTACAGCTCGCAAAAGTTTTACGACGCCAACATGCGGTTTTTTACTCGTAAAGGTTGCACATAAAACAGCCGCTGCACTGGCGCCAGTCCCGGACCAGCTTCAGCTTGAACATCAGCTTCAGGTTCATCTTGAGGCTCAGGTCATTAAGCCACCAGCAATCCATGCAACATGCTGTTGCTGCTGTTACTGTTGCTGCTGCTGCTGTTGTTGCTTTATGACTACATCGGTATTTACAGCCAACATCGGTAAACCTGAATAACCTACCTATATTCGCTGTGAACGCCTCGATATCCTTGGGCTTGCGCTTTCGCGGTCTGCCCTTTTGACGCGCCGGCTGAGGCAGTCCGGTTATGACATGCGATGTGGGCACAAAGATGCCCGTAGGAACAATACTACGACTGGGATCTGAGTGCGGACTCGACGAGTCGTTGTGCGGCGATCCAAATTGCGTGCTGTACGGATATGTGGCACTCATGCTCGACGAGGCGGCGTCTCCCTCCCTCGCTATGCTATAGTGAGTTCTGCAAGAAGACCAGTTAGTAAAGTGACCAATAGAGAGAGATCAATCATTCCACACGCACCTGCAGTAGATGAGGGCATCGATGATGCCATATTGATCCCCCTTCGTGAGCGGCGTGTGGCAGACCGTGCAGCAGAAACAGTTGACGTGAAAGACCAGGTTGCGGGCGCGCATGACCAGCTCGTTGGAGCTAATGGAGGCCAGGCAGCGGGAACAGCGGCGAGTACCAAAAAAACTGCAAGTAAATAAAAAACATTCTCAGATCCGTGGTAAAGTCTCTTTAGACCCTTTACGGGTTGATTAAGTTTGCAACACAAAAATGTGCGTAACAGGTTAAAGAAGTCTGGTAGTCCTCATTAAGTATATATAGTGACATATTGACATAACTATTCACCCAATACTTAATAGCATCGATACCCCTTCAGGCCTAGACGGCCTCATCATAAACAAAACGCACTCACTCCCACGTTATAGCTTGATCAGCATGGGAACATCCGAATTGCAATTTGAAATCCAAAGCTCTATTGCAACTTAAAGCTCGCAAGTCCCCAGACATTCACCACGATCAAGAAAGCTTTAAGGTTTAATGCACGATAAGAATCAATTGTAAAATTAGTTTGTAAGTAACCATTGTTAAATAAAGTTTAAATGCAGCTATAATAAAAATATCCAATTTAAACAATACATTTTTTTTTGATGTTTTAATTATCTCAACATTTCATTATATATTCTTAATCAGCATCAACAGTCAAGTCATGTCCGTCCGTCCTGCTGTATGAACAATAAACACCGAAGATTTGAAGCAAATAAAGGTTGAAGGCAGCAACTTGAGGCAAGGAAACTGGTAATTTGCCAGACAATCCACTATGGCTGCATTGGCGCAATGGTTAGAGTGCTCTGGAGTTCGACACCTACCAGAGGCACACTTTTTTTAGGATAGTATTCTTTTTATACCCTGTGGGGGTATATTAAGTTTGTTAAAAATATGTAACGGGCAGAAGGAAGCATGGCCGACCCCATAAAGTATATATATTCTTGATCAGCATCAATAGCCGAGTCGATATAGCCATGTCCGTCTGTCCGTCTGTCCGTCGGTCTGTCGGTCTGTCGGTCCGTCCGTATGAACGAAAGGATCTCAGAGATGGTAAGAGCTAGAAGCTTGAACTTGGTGTCCCAGCACTGGTAATTTTTGCAGGCAGATCAAGTTTATCTTTTTTTTTGGATGCCACGCCCACTTTGCCCACAAATTAAGTAAAAGTAAAAGCATAAAACAAGCAGTTTTGTAGCTCAAACCCCTCATAATTAGAGCAATATAACAGCTAAAGACTTCACATTTAGCACACATGATAAATATTTTGTGGTCAATGTGTCCAGAAAATGTTATCACGATGCCACGCCCCCCTCGCCTACAATTCGGAAAAGCTTATAACAAGAGCAATATTACAGTTAGAGACTTCAGATTTGGGACACATGATGAATATTTTGTGGTCGATGTGTCCAGAAAATTGTATCGAGATGCCACGCCCCCTTCACCCACAAAAATTAAAAAACGAATTACTAGAGAATTTCATCTGAAGTGAATTTGAGCGGGTTCCTGTAGACCCACAGGGTATATTACGGTCGGGGTCCCGACTGTTCCGCTTGTTTTTTAATACTATTTCCTTTTTGGGGAATAAGTAAAGCGTGTCTCATAGTCGACTTAGACTGTTGCCATTCCGACTGGTTTTTTCTTCTTTATCAAGCTGAATGGATTTCCGTAGATATACGAAAGTGTAAACTCAATCATTCTTAACTCCTCAACTACTTATACACAATTATATGGCATGATATTAATAAAAATCGAAGCCTATTTGAATGTGTTGTGTGTGTGTGTGTGTGTGTGTGGAGGCAATAATCTTGGCAGACCCAGCAGACCAAATTATGGTCCCTCAACTAATAACATGTTTGGTCAGGAAGTTGGCCAAGCTACTGTCTGAGCCACATCCACAGATTCTTGCCAGATCTGTCGGCTCTAGATCCGAACAATGGATCGGAATGGAACAAAACGCCCACTCATCGTCAGCGTCATCGTCTCGGGAAGATCATCATCATTGAGTTGTGATTCGTGCTACGTTGGCTACTGTTTTCACTTTCGCAAATGACAGATCAAAGATTACTAACATCAGTCATAATCATTGGGGAGTTTTTCGGTTTCGTGCCAAATAATGACGTTGGCATTTTCCGAGGTAAGTTGTGGGTAGGGAAAAAAAGGCGAAAAGGAGAAAAGGAAACATCAAATGCGCTAGACACGCGATTTCTTTGACATTAATCAAAATAATTGGCGCATTTCACTCCAACTTCGCTCAACAGACTCATTCTCACATCTTGGCAAAAATAAACTCCAGCAGCAGACAGACAACCAACAACAACAACTAAAACAATTCCATATAAATTTATCATATTTACATTCCTCGCTCCCCCCTGTGTCCTGTGTATTTCCTCTAGCTCCTTTAGCTCCATTTGCATTTCGTTGAAAATTATTTGGGATGTGACGCCGAGATTTTTGTCACATTCACATTCGCTTGTCGTACAACTTGTCGCCGGCAAACACTCTGAGATATTCAGATACTCCACTCGCAGACTCTCACCCGATCTTTCACTGCGGCAAGATACCTTGTGCCGCAAGACGTAAGCCCCATAAATAATATTAAACATGGATGCAGGCAGCGTCAACAACGACGACGGCGACGGCGACGGCGACGCTGTGCCTGCTACCAACTCATAAAACTGTTTCAGACTACACCAGGCGATGCCTTCATTTCGTCGTGGCACTTTATTTCATTCTGAGGCCCCCCCCCTCCAACCTGCCACGCCCCCCTTTGTGCGCCTTTTGCAGGCAGCGAGAGCGCGAGCGAGAGCGAGAGAAAAATGAATTATGATTATTGCCATGTAAAAGAGCAGGCGAAATGTCAAAGTGACAACGCCTAATATATGATTATGTTTTCGAGCGCTTCGAAATCTGATACTCTCACACACGCATACAGAGAGTATGGTTATTTTGTGCTCCCAACTTTCAGCTACAGCAGCAGTATGGTTATTTTGTGCTCCCAACTTTCAGCTACAGCAGCAGCTCCAGAGTCAGAGTCAGAACGTCAGCTCAGTGATGTGTTGTTGTCGTTGTCGCTGTCGCTGTTGCTGTCGTTGTTTTCGCTTCTGACTGTTGCCCAGCCGGCCGCAGTACGACTATTTCCCACCGCACGGCGTACATCAATCCCGACACGACCCAACCCGACCCGAACCGATCCCAAACGAAAACCCGACCCGGTTGACTGCCTTGGTTAACCGCATCGTTCACTGTGTTGTTGTTGCTGCTGTTGTTGTTGCTGTTGTTGTCCTGCACTTGTTTCGGAGGCGTTGCCCACTTGAAGCGTGCGAAGCTATGACACATGTGAGCAGCAGCAACAGCAGCAGCAGCAGCATCAACATCAGCAGCAGCTGCAGATGCATCTCACATGATAGCCATGTCTGCTCTGGTCTGGTCTGCTTCTATATATACATACATATATTTTATTGTTGCTCCGCACGGCAAAAACAGTAAAGAGTCAAGATTCAAGATTTTTTGGCCTCTGATTACGCCAATAGATAAATTCGACGAGGGGGGAGCATGCAACTTAGACGTGGCTGATAACAGACATCGAAATCGTGGTTAAGTGGCGCGCGGCGTTGCCACTTGGGCCACTCTGGCGGCCACTCCATGGACAACTCGATGGGATGCTGCTGCTGCTGCTGCTCCTACTGCCGGCTGAGTTGCATCAAAACCTGAATAGTGCCCTCTGCTTGGAGGGCGGAAACGCATACGAAGAGGCTCAGGCGGTGTGCACGCTGAAGTGTAAACCGACGTGTGGCGCGGCTGCTGTTGCCGATGTTGCTGCCGATGTTGCTTCTGCTGCTGCTGAACGGACGGGTAGCAGCACAATGAGCCACTGCACCAGTTGCTGGGGTATGAGTTGCGGCTGCCACGTTTTGTAACGTGAGAGCATTTGTAACGCATTGAGGGATTGCGTTTTGGGTTCGCGCCCGGCGCTGAAGTTTCAAGTGCCACCCGCTGAGACCGGCTCTTCCGATTACATACAAGTATACATGCAACAACAAACAACAACAACAACAACTACTTCTGCTGGCAACGGCTTTCCCAGACCAGCCCAGACGCCACCCCGTTCGCAGTTGCAAATAAAAATACAAATAAATACATATACACATATATATTTCGCTGACGGGATTTCGTGAGAGCGCAGCGAGAACGAGGCTAAGACTACGAGGACGTCCCATGGCGATAATTCGATTCTAGGCCCTGCTCATGGGCTGAGCACATACAATAATTATTTGCATTTTTTTATATTTCTATTTTTTAGTGTGCAGTGTTTTGTTTTGGTTTTGTTGTGACTCTGATCCTGAAATGCAGTGCGACAAGTTTTTCCCTAACATGTTAAATGCGCTGGAAAATTAGTTTGTATTGCTGTCTCTTTTGGGTTATTTGTTCCCGAATAAGTTTGTCCGCATGTGGCAAGCGATTAGGCCATAAGCCGCATTGTTTCAGCAGTCAGCTCTTGATGATCTCTTCATGATCATTTCTTCAACAAAAAGCCAGAATTATATTACAACCATCGCTTTTTTTAAGTTTTACATTTGAATCTACATTTAAATTTACATTTAAATTTTTAAACGTTCTTTAATAGGACTCTTCCGGCTTCCAAGAACCTCATGCTCACTGAAATTGCATGTATAATTTTATTTGTATTTTATAGTCTAGCTGATTAGATTAGCGCCCCATTGTTAGTTAGCTGCTGGAACGGTGTGTGTGTGTAGGGTATGATTGACTCTTGGGCCTCTTTGTCTGCTTTGGCTGCCTGTGGCGGCTGCTTCTCTTCATTCGTATCTTAAGTGTCGGCCAGACTCTATACGCTCTCGCATAAATTCGGCGTAAAATGATTTTTAAAGATGCCCATTAAACATTTTAATTATCGCGCTGTGAGTAGTTTTTATATTTGTTTTGGCCAAGTGTCCAGGCGGCAAGAGGGGACGGGAAAGGTCTAACCATTGAGCAGCGAAGCGAGCGAGTGACCTGCAATGTGGCGAAGGTAAATGTCTTGGATGTGCAACGACACCACCACCGAAACTTAACGTGGCTTACAGTGGAATAAGTTGTGAACTCAGGTGGTCAAGGTGGTAAGGGCATAAAGGGTTATGTTAATATGTTTGTGAAGAAAGCTGCAAGCCAAAATCATAATAAACAAACATCTCTCTAAAGAAAGCTAATTAACATTCAAATAGATTGTTATGGATAGCGTAATGAGAAGACAACGAATCCTAGACTTACAGGCAAACTCACAGATCTTCAAGGGGTCCTGTCAATCCTTTTACTTGTTACTATCTCCAGTGGCATAACTTACGTATCATAACTGATACATAATTTGTTTGAATCATTCACATGTCTCTAAAGAAAGCTAAATCATTAGCATTCGAATATATTGTTATAAGAAGTCTACGATTACTAGACTGACATGGGAAACTCTAAGATCTTTTCGAGGGGTCCTGTCAATCTCCAGTGGCATAATTTGCTTATCATAACTGATAAGTACATAATCTGATAATAGTTACTTATTCAAGCTTATTATTTCTGATCACAAATTCTCCTACTCTCAGCCATTGTATGCTGCTTTTTCTGTGTCTTTTGCTTCGATGCTGGGTGCTGACGATGGCGCTACATGGGATCGCTGACAAGTGCTCATAAAAAATAAATACTGCGCTTTTTTCTCAGCCTTTTTTCACTGCCTCTCGCTCTCTCTCTCTCTCTCTAGCTTATACTATCGTTTTTTTTTTGTCCCTTGTGCATGCCGCAACATTGCTCAAGTTTTTGATGACGCCACGAAGTGAAGTGCTTGGCGCTGTTGTTTTTAAGGTTGAAAGGTGGGAAAGTGAAGAGAGGGAGAGAGAGAGAGAGGGAAGAGGGTTGGGCAAGTGGGGCGCTGTGAGTAAGGGGTTGGCCAGTGGCTAGAACATAAAAACGTCGTGAGATAGAATCGTTAAGCTCTTCGGCTCTTAAACCGTCGTCTACGGTTGCCTTTTTTTCTCTATTTCTGTCTTTTATTTATTTTTTGTTACCTGCCTCTGATATTGTTGTTGTTGTTGTTTTATTTTCCACTGTTTACTTAATGAATTCTGTAAATTTTCTATAATTTTTTTTCGCATCGTGTGCGCTTCTTTGAGCAACGAGAAATTATTTTATTGCATAACGCGCGATTTCAGGTTGGCCATAAATTTGGTGCTCGAGTATCTTTGCCACTCGTTGGCCACAATTAAATGGACGCGCTTGGCTGACTTTCAAAACTGTAAACATTTCCCCTTCCTTTTGCCCCGATCTGTGGTCACCCCGTGGCCAGCGCGTTTACCCTTTCTTTGCCCTTTCCCCATTTCTGTTCCCCTTTTCCGCAGACAGTGGAGCGCGTTTCTCTAGTCGCTGATTAAGACATTTCGCGGCAAGACGAACGCATCTCATTCTTTATCTTTATTTTTTATTTTTCCTTAGTTTTTTTTATGATTTTTCCCTTTGCACTTCGCGCTGATAACGAAGCCAATCAGCAGTTTTCCTCAGTTCTTATAGCAGCCTCATGAATGAGACTGGCTGCCAGCGACCATCGAAGACCACATAAAAATTATGACACTCTCTGGCGCTTTATGGACGCTCGACAAGAAGCCCCAAGTACGAGTTGCTATATGTATATGTATGAGTCTGTGCATTTAGATGCTGAGCCGATAAAGAGACGCAGTTGCTGCCCGGGCTTATCCGGTATGCCATCAGCACAACATCATCTTGATAGATAAGAGTAGAGCTCAGCCGGGATGGGCTGGAGTGGACTGTTGGACTCTTGGACAGTTGGACAGTTGGATTCTTCTACAAGGCGACTGGCACTGGCTGCTGAGACTTTTATGACGTTGTCGTTGCAGGACGGCCACGAAATATGCAGAAAACGAGGTGACAGCTAACAATTTTTATTATTTGTCTGCTTTTGCCGTGTGTTGTTGCTGCTGTTGTTGCCTCACCTGACGGAGAAACAAGAATTGCGGAGCGAAACAGGTACATTGCCTGATTGTAAAATGTCAACGAGTGTTGCCGACTTAAGACAACAACAACAAAAGCCAAAAGAGCCAAGAGCCAAGAGCCAATAGCCAAGAGCCGATAGCGAACTGCAACTGCAACGGCAGTTCCGACTCGGTCTCGGTCTCGGTCTCTCCCATGTAATCCAGTAAAATCCAATTATTTGCTTTGCAAGCTTAAAACCTAAACAACAAAATTATGACCAGGCTCGAAGAGAGAGGGGGCTTTTCCACACACACGAGTATAGTTAACACCGCAACAACGGCGGTGGTGAACATGTGTTTTGATGGCCAGATTAGTGCGACAAAACAAAAACTGAATACACTCATACTGAATAACGAATACTCGCAGACTCGCAGACTTTAGATCTAAGCGGGTCTCCTCCAGTTGCGGTAGCCGATGTGACATGTGTTTTGGCTCTTATCAGATGCTTTGTTTTAAGTTTATTGCCATCAAAGTCCGCTTATTGCATGCCACAAATTTGTTGTGTTTGTAAGTCTTTGGCTTAGTGCTGTTTCGGCTTATATCGACGTCGGCAAGTGAAGGCCATTGAATTGAATTTAAAGTAAAACCAGTCGGAAAGACTACAGTCGTAGTCGACTATGAGAGACCCTTTACTTATTCCTCAGATTGGAAATAAGAGTAACACTAATTCTTTGACCCGACACTGAGTAATATTGAGTTTTGAATAACTTCCGAGTTTATTATCCGATTGCAATGAAATTGGCAAGATACATTAGGACCCCAGTTTAAAGATACATTTTCGAGTTAATTATCCAATTGAAATGGATACATTGGGACCCTGATCCTCTTTCTGTGTGCCAAAATGTTAACATAAACCTCTTACGGAAATTTTGACAAACTTAATTGTCCTTATACTTTTTAAAGTAAAGGGTCTAAAAAACGTAATAAAGTGTAAGAATGCAAAGCAAACTGTTTATAAATTTCGACTTTGTTGCAACAACTAGAAGTAGATCTTTTGTCAACTGCAACTAGTTGTAGTATAAATGTATCTTCTTTGCTTAAATTCATTTTATAATCGATTAAATCCAAGCTATTTATGACAGTAGATGCACCACAATTATTATTAACATAAATAATATATTTAAATCTGTTCTTTGATCTGTGTTCAAGTTGTCAATCCAGCACATTCGGCTTTAATTGAAATATTTCGCAAATACATGCATAACTTTGTATCTGTGTGTGTAATTATTTTTCAATAATTACCTTTTGACCTGCGCTGACCGCACACACAAGTTGAAATTCTATGGAAAAAGCCAAACAAACAATTTCTTTGAAATATATTTTCCAATAAGCTGGCAATCAATGAACGCTAATTCCTTTGAGTTAAGTCACATTTTAATGAAAGACAGCAAGTTGCTAGTAGTTAAAGTATGGGGCATTACATAAGTATCTGTAGATGTGCTTAAACTTCACTTTAGAGCTATTGATTGCCATATGATGAGTATTTATGAATCTGCTCGTAGAACACATGTTTAGATATATTTATTTAATATGTGTTTCTTAAGTGAAAAATGTCTTGTTTTTTCTGAATTTAACAACACATGAATTTATTGCACTGATGCGTTCATACTTTTTCATTGGGCCGGCAAACACCCACAAGATTTTCCGTAGAAAGTTAACGGTGCATAGGGCATAAATTCTGCCTGCCCCCAGTGCCCCCAACTTTCCGACTTGGCGTTGTCATATTTGACATCAGCTCTATAAATCAACAAAGAATGTCGTTGTCATTGTGCGCGTGTAGGGGCAAAAGCGGGGGATGGGCTAGCGAGGGGCTGGTGCGGGGCTGCAGAGGGGCAGTGGAGTTCAGGGGGTTCCGATTTGATTGATAATACCAAGCAGCATCGAGCAAAAGCCGCCGGAATGAAACGAAATGAAACATTACGGCGGAATGGATTGTGGATTGGACTCTGTATGACATGACATGGCGGCCGCCAAGCGCATCCCCCCGCCCCAAAGCCCACAAGCTGACAGATCGACCCAAGACACGACGTATTTGTGTGTGTGTGTGCCGAAGCAAAGCGAAGCGGTTGCGCTGCTTGCCACAGAGGGGATCAGACATTGAAACAGGCTGCATGCAGCATCATTGCCAGGGCAACAGAGCAGCAGCAGCAACCGCCGCAACCGCCGCAACAACAACAACCGCTGCAACTGCAACAGACCCCGACTCCATCTCCATCTCCAGCTCCGTTTCGGATCTCCGATCTCCGACTCTCTGAACTCGGTGACTGCGTATTTTGAAATATGGAGCGGTAATAAATGTCACAAGAATCATTTGAGAGGAAATACGAGTGACGAGCGTGACTTGCTTTGGATTTATGGTGTATGCTGAATGGTGTAGAGTGTAGAGTGTACGATGTGTGTTGCATGGTGTAGAGTGTGCATATTGTGTTCGCTGGTGTGCCGAGCAGAAAGTTGAAATTTCATGTATTTTCCATTTTTCTCTTTTCATACCCTGTGGGGGTATATAAGGTTTGTTAAAAGTATGTAACAGGCAGAAGGATGCGTGGCCGACCCCATAAAGTATATATATTCTTGATCAGCAACAATAGTCGAGTCGATATAGCTATGTCCGTCTGCTAGAAAGTAATAGCTAGAAGCTTGAACTTGATCTACCAGCAGTGGTAATTTTTCCAGGCAAGTAAGAAAAGCATCATCCTCACACATGATGAATATTTCGTGGTAGATGTGTCCAGAAAATTTCATCACGATGCCACGCCCACAAATTGAAAAAAACTAACTACAAGAGAATTCCATCGGGAGTGAATTTGAGCGGGTCCCTGTAGAGCCACAGGGTATATTACGGTCGGGGTCCAGACTGTTCGGATTGTTTTCTCTTCATTTTTTTTGTTTTGTTGCGTTTTTCTGTTGTTGGGGCCGCTTGAATGATAAACTTTTTGATTTACGCAGTGGCTGGGCAGGTGTTGCTCGATGGTTGCTGCTGGAAAAACTTTTGGACTCAGTTCGCAGTCGGCAACTTGCAACTGGCAACCGGCAGTTGAAGCTTTAATTGCCGCTCGAGCAGTTCCCTAACAAATTGTAGGCGTTGTTGTGCACAATTGAAAGAAATGCTTGTATACACCTAGATATACAAATCTCTCTGTGTGTGTGTGTGTGTGTGTGTGTGTGTGTGTGCTCTGAAATTTGGCATAATTATAACGAGTTTTCATTTTGTTGTGTTGTTGCTGTTGTTGTGCTAATCTCGCGTGTTTGTTGCATGTTGTTGCGACGCGTGAAATTGCATTGCACTGCAGCTTCCTAGCAACTGCAACTGTGCAACGTGCAACGTGCAACTGTGGCTGTGTCAGAGTCACCCACCCAAGCGCAGAGTGTCAACCTGAAAGCGACTGGTGGCTACGTCGAGGTTTTCGGTTGTGAGACTTGCCACTGCAACTTGGCTGCAACTGCAACTAGCGTGCGCCGAGGTGAGCGAGCGTTGAAGTCGCGAGTCGCGTTCTTGAGAAACACCGCGGAATGGGAATGCAAGCAGCAGAACACACGCAGGCCCATTCAACCAGGCGGAGCTCCGCCTGGTAAGGAGAAGGCAGAGGCGGGTAAAGGAGGAAGCAGCACTGTGGTGTCTTCTTTGCGGTCTCGGTCTGCTTCTTCTTGCCATCGCGTCAACTATCATAGCCTTCGCACAGTGGTGCAAAACAATGCATGCATAAATATTTCATTTGCGTGTTTGGAAATCATTTTCTAGTCAATGTCTTGGCATGCAGTTCGAGAGGCTTTATCTGATTCATTCAGACCCCTTTTGCCCTGGCCCTGGTCGATTCCCAGAAGCCACAGCTACCACAGCTACCACAGCTACCACATCACATTAGAGTCAGTGGAATTGGCACTGTACGACTTAAGTACGACTTACCTATAATAATCGTTTTTGCAATAAATGTTGCCATCACGTGAGTAACATGAGGATTCCCGTTCCAGCGGCTGCCGACATGCATAACACTGCAAGCAGCTGGCGTGCCAGCGTTTTTCCACGGCGGAGAGGTAGAAACGATCCTGCAACGAAGCATTCCAATGCCATAAATGTCATATCCGTTTACTACTATTATAACAAAATTGCTATAATCATATATACATATATATATAATAAAAGTTATACTTCAAACAATCTTTTATTTCACCATTGGTTTACTAGTTAACTAAAGCGAGTCTTGGCATATCCGTTTACTATTAGTATTATTAAATAATAAAGCATCTACTTCAAACAAACTTTTATCTTTTAATCGATACATAAAGCGAGTCTCAATCCGTTTACTATTATTATCATTAAATAATTGTTATAGGCATGCGTTTATAAATCTATTATGAATCGTCTACAATCAATAATCTTCTTTATGTATTCTTCTATTTTTGTACGTCTGTCCGTCCGTCCTGCTGTATGAACACCTAGATCTCAGAGACTATAAGAGCTAGAGTAACCAAACTTGCTGACAATATAAATTATAAATTCCAATTTTGGTCTACATAAGGTTTAGTTTACTTTCGATGTGTACTGAATTTTTCATCGCAATCGGACAATAAACAAATGAGTTATCGAATATACAAACGTTGGAGGCAAGGAAACTGGTAATTTGCCAGATAATCGACTATGGCTGCATTGGCGCAATGGTTAGAGTGTCGATCTCTTACGGTGTGGTTCTGGAGTTCGACACCTACCAGAAGATAGGTAAGGATCTCTTATAGTCAACTTCTACTGAAGCCTTTCCGAATGGTTTTGCATACGCTTTTCACTACTATTCAACCCACCGTCGGCAACTGTTTCCCCCAATTAGAATTGGTATCTTACCTGTATTTGTCGGCCACAGCCAGCGCAATCATCTGGATTGCGGGTTAATTTGCTATCGTTGGTGGATTCGGGGCTGCTGGGTGGTCCAAAGGGCTCTGTCTTAAATGATATGCCCGATGTGGTCTCGTCGCTAACCTCCGTGCAATCCGTGCGACTTCGGCTAATTGAGAATTTTGCCGCGGAGTCCTCGAATGTAGCGCGATCGGCGGTCTCATAGCTGATCAAAAACGATAAGGGAGTTTCAGAGTTTAGACGGAGGAGAATGTGATGTAAATTCTCTAGGTAGATAGATAGATTACCTTCTATATGACTCGCTGCCGTATGCATTGCCAAATGGCTTTGTACTGTGATCACAAATATCTGGACACGAGGATGTGGAGCATGTGCGAAACAATGGATGATTATTATTTGCACCTGCAGCACTGCCACATTGATTGCTCCCTTGATGTGCTACAGGTGGTGTCGGACTTTTCTCCCTTGCGCCGGGCCCAAGAAATCTTGCGCTCTGCTGCTGTAATATTAGAATGGGGAAAACAAATAGTTGTAGTAATGATTATACATAGTTCATCACTTCTAAGGGAAGTCCGTAAATGAAGCTCAAGACGGGGACGGGAACGAGAACGAGAACGGCTCATTTCGGTGTCACTCAGCTCTGAAATTTTTCACAAATTTCAAAGGATGAGCCTCAATACAAATGATGCATAAAATTTTCAATGGCGGCGCAGCTAAAGTTTTTATTTCAATTAAGAAACTTTCCGCGTTTTTCCACGAAAACGTTGCGCGACATTTGAAGAGCGTGAACATGTGAGAGGGAAACCCAAACGACAGAATCAAAAATCCCCCAGACATTCATTGAAAAATACGAGACCACAGACCATATAATATGAGTACGTGTACAGACATCGTGTCGCACATTGCTGAAGAGATTTAATATATATTTATATATAAGTACACTTCGCTGGGTATCATCGATGATGCTCCAGTTTACTTATTTTTGATTAATTAGTTGAAAATAGATTTCAACTGTTTGCTGCTGTGTGTAAGTTATAAGGATGACAGGTTTTCCTAACAGAAACTTCAGATTTGTACATTGCGTATTTCTCGCCAAGATTTTGCGCTTGCTTGTTGAAATTTACAACCATTTTGTTGTTTTGTGTGTCTGCTGGGATGTTGTCTCTGTTTTGGGAACATGCAATTACCTTTGGGGGCATAACAGTACCAAGTCCATGCCATAAAGCAAAGCTACTGAGTTCGTGCGCACATTTCAGCCATTTTTGTTGGATATTTCAGCATCTGTTTTGGCCAACAGCAAACTACACCAAATCCCAACTGACAAGATATAACCACATTTTTATGGCAATTTTTTTGTGTGCAACATGATGGCTTGATTTGCTTGCAGCCAGTCCAAAAAAAATACAAAACTGAGCAACATTACAAATAATTCTTGCGAAATTTAATATTGCTAGAAGTATTTCGACTTTAAACAATATGTAAAAGCTGCTCAATTTAACGTTAATTCGATACCAATTAAGAAATAGCCAAACTTCCATTGTTCTTTGCATAAATTTATAAAAATAACGACTGTGGTTAAGGTACATTTACATAGATCAAGGCAATTATGATATAGTATTAAGTAATGCAAGTATCTGTGGCGACCCAGTGGAGCCCCCTAGCGACATTCATCAAACCTACAAGTATCCCATGCAGCCCAGCAGACGAGACGAGAGTTCGATAACTATCTATCGATATCGAGACCTTTCGACAGTCGAAACTAAAGCTCTGTATAAATTAATCACAAATAAAAATAATTATATTATAAAGACAATATCGCATGGTTCAGGTAACCATATATCTAACTATAAATAATAAATACAATCTAAAGCAGTCAATTCCTTTCGCAAATAATCCGCTAGCAAACAATTTGCTAGACCAATTACAAAAAATATATATAATTATTCAATTCTAGATTAATTATAAGTTACAATACAAATCTCAGTTGCTGATTTAAAAAAAAAATGGTCTGCAGGTCACATTCTTGTTTTTGTTGTTTTCTAGGAAAATCCCAGTATCATTTTTAGCTTATTTGACAAAGTAGTAGAAAAACTGACTAACAATTATAAACACTGCTAAGGATGATCATCCTCTTCTATGATTTTAGTAGATTTTAAGTCTCCAATCTTATACAATAACTGTCCAATTTTGAGTGTTACTACTTAAACATATTCTACATAATCCTTATAGCTTGATTTCAGACTGTTGCATTGCCGTCGCTTTTGGCATAAGAACCAATGTTGTCTACTGGGCAGATACATAATATATGCAGCATTTTAACATTTTAGCTCATTCAAATATAACAACTGATGGCAAATCTGGCAGTGACAGAAATCAATTGTACATACAATAGATAATAAACAAATTGACTTTGAGCTGTTGAAAACTCAACTCATATGAGGCATATCTTTAATCTGTGCTTCGGAAGCAGAAGCCGAAGCTCATCTCAACTGATCTTTCCTATCGCTAAAGCTATCGACTCAACTGACAACAACTCATCTACAGCTACTACTAAAAGTCGTGCTCTCGAAATGTATTCAAATAAAATATGCACAAGGGGTTTTTGCTTATCGCCCTGCCCGTCGTTGTCGTTGTCGTTGTCGTCGTTCTCGTTGTCTCCCCGATGTTGTATGGCATGGGAGGAGTATAGCTTTTGGTCTGGTATTGATAACATTTGTAACCCGGGCGCGAGATAAATCACAAATTAATCAGCACTCACAGACCTGATGCTGACTCAAATTGTGTACCGAATGGAACATGATTTGCACCAGCAGAACGGTCAGAGAAATGGAATGTTTAGGGACAGTTGGGGAGGTTCGAACCAACGAGCGCAGGGCTCGAACTTCAATTCTTACCCAATGCATCACAGGGCGCTCCTCGGTGCAGACGCCCATGTGCGTCTTTTGGAATGACACGAGGTCTATTTCCAACGATGATGATGTCTGTCTGGTGTATGTTTGTTGTTATTGTTGTTGCTATTATTGTTGTTGTTGTTGCTGATATCCTGATTGGTTGGGTTTGTGCAGCGACTAATCGCAAGGCTTTATTTGGTCCAGTAATCCCTTTGTGCGTTTTGTTTATAAGTATTGTATTGTTGGGTAGAGCACTTGACACTTGGATGTTCCTCTTTATACTACATATATTAATTCTTTCTTATGCCAACAAACAACTCAATTTACGAGCGAGTTTGCTAAACATCAAATCACTGAACATCGATTCATAGGTTTAACATTTTTTTATTACTTTTTTTTTATATATTTTCTTTAGCAAGATGCTGTGCCAAAATGAGGGGCAGAGCTGGCAGGCAGATCCGATGTCGTCAGCAAGGAATCTTCTTCTTATATACAATACAAATATTAGGTAATTTGTATTTTGTATTTTGTATTAAATAAATTTATTTATTTCACTAAATACGTTTGCATCTATTTATTTATTTCATTTCTTTTCAGCTTCAAGGTAATTTAAGGAACATTTGGGTTTTAGATGACACGCACACACACAAACACGGAATACACACATACACTTGACTTGTTAGCGGCAGGTAAAGTTGACCGCTTCCACCCGACACGGACTCCGACAACGACTCCCGATACCGACAACGACAACGACGTCGACAGCGACAGCGACACCGACACCGGTTGCAATGTCAACGAGAACGACAACGAGTCCCAGATCCCCGAAAATTAATTTATGACATTAATTTACGAGACAGCGCGAGAATGGCACTCCGAAATTGAGTGGTAGACATATGTAGAAGGTCCACTGGTCAGTCTCTGTGTGTTCCTACGGCAGCCCCGGAGATGCGTGCTGCTGATAAGGCATTGGAGAGCGCTCAGGCAGTGGCGGATGCGCTCGGCTGTCCGCCTTTCTATTCAGTTCAGTTCTGTTCTGTTCTGTTTATTACCGATTGTATTTTAGTTTTTTGATAACTAAATAAGACTTTGACTTTGGACGGTCTCGCAGCTGCGTTTGCTTCTTGTTGTTCTGGTCGGTTGTGTTGCGAATTCAATTCGAAATGAAAAACCCAAAAAATCCGACGGTGAAGTGAATGTGGTGCCTCCGTAATCAGCAAGGTTAGAGGTTACGCCCGCGGCAAAACACAAACGACGGCCGCGCAGAATTCAATTCAATGTTTTTTCGATGTGTTGTAGTTGTCGCTGTTGTTATTAGTGTTGTTGTATGGGGAAAACAAACGAAAAGTGCGAGCCGAGCGACGAATCAGTGCGTTGTGGTTTTAGCTGTGACTGTTGTTGTTGCCACGCGTTTTCAAACTAAGCTGCGACAACGAAATGAAAACTTAACGCGATGCGTTGTGATGCGATTCGATTCGAATTTCGAAACTTCCGCGCAGACAACCAGTCAGCGTAGCGGCGTATTACTGTGTGTTTGTGCCTGCAGCGAACTCACAAGCTCAAGTCAAATGCCCGCTCTTTTCGACAGCACACAGCACAACACAGAATCAACCACCTTTCGTTGCTTCTCGCTTGCACTTGCATGCTCTCAGCACTGTCGCACTCTCTCTTTCAACGGCTCTCTCTCGTGTTTATACACAGCAAATGGCGGCGCTCTCAGCTGATTTGTGTTTGTATGTCTTTCTCGCTCGCACACACACTGCATGTGCCGTTTGAGGGCGTGGTGTCGTCGTCATCGTCAGTCAGCTCTGTGTTGACTCTGTGTGTGCTGTGGCTGCTGCCCCCGCCGGCAAAGAGTTGGGGGCACGATGGCTAGCTGCCAAACATGAATAATGCAACAGCAGCAGCAGCAGAAGCAGCAACAACGGTGGCGGTGGCAGCAGCCGCCGATTGTGGCATCACTTGGGCCCCATGACAGGAATTTTGCGCTCGCTCGCAAAAGATGTTGGCTGCTGGCAGCCTTGCTAACCAACAACTACGAAGACGTTGCTTGTCTTTCTTGTTGTTGTTGTTGTTGTTGCTGTTGTTGGACGTTGTATATGCGTTTGCCTTTGGCATCTCTAAGGCTGGCCTCCTTTATTGCTGTTGTTGTTGCTGTTGTTGTTGCTGTTGCTGTAAAAGGCAAAAAGTTTGAAGAAAATCGAGCAGGTCTTATTTATTTAGATTTTTTCTTTTGCCATTTTATGATATTTTTTTATACATTTTATTATTACTGCCTTCTTCTTTTTTATTATTCTGCTTTTCTTGCTTGGCTTTAAAGTTTTTTTTGTTGCTGTCGCTGTCGATTTCTTTTCTGGCAAATCTTCTGCATTGTTGTTGTCTTACTTTGATGGTTTACAAAAAAAAAATAAAAATAAAATAAAAAATAAAACAGTCAAGGGCTGATGGGTGGGGGTCAGGTTGGGTTGAAGCTTTTGGCCGTAAGTATCGGATTCGCATTGTCAGCTTTTCTTATTCGGTTTATTTTTCTTTTATAAAACATAAGTAGGTACACGAGTACATACATATGCCCCCAACACATTGTGTGCTACGTAGCGTATATACATATGTATGTATATTATGTACAAACTTATGTGAAAGTTCGTTCGCTGTTCGTTCATTTATTTGGTTCTAGGCGAAATGTTCTGTTCTGGATTCGGCCAAGAGCCGTACTATATACATACATACATACATACATATATAAGCAGAAGTTTTCTTTTAGCAACTTAATGCAGGTGGAACATTTAAAAAGTTTAATAAACTTAGCCCACAACTTGCTTAACTAGTATAATCAATTAGAAAAATAAGTTGACGACATAACGTATACGACATGTGGTGCTTACTCTTGATAAATATCTAAATATGCAGCTTAGCTTACTTGGGACAAATGCAATGTGTTTGATTTAAAAAAGTACAATAAGTCTGACAGACCCCATAAAGTATATATATATTCATCTGTCTGTTCTTCTGTCTTCTATTCGTCTGTTCGTCTGTCTGTCTGTCTGTCTGTCCGTCTGTCCTGCTGTATGAACACCTAGATCTCAAAGTCTATAAGAGTTAGTCGACTGGTTAGTGTTAAAACTATTACTTAATTCTATTTTTGTTGGGTTAACTTGTAAAGACATATGCCGAGCCACTAGTCAAATTGGGCCACGTTTTATAACAACTAATACTGACGTTGTAGGATCCCATTAAATAACTTGTTACCTGGCAACATGAAAATGCAAAACTTTTCAATTCTTCAATAGCATGAAGAAAAAATATGCACCCTCTATTCATATTTCCATATGAATTCATCCATTTCTTATGCAGAAGACGAAATAAAAGGAGAGAAGGATCAATTAAAAGAATTGATAGATGCTCTCAAGTTGACAATGTGATTTTTATGCCACAATGGCGCTGCTGCTGCTTCTGCTGCTGAAGCATGGCGCTGCTGCTGAAGCTTCAGCCGGGAGGATGCTTTTATGCTTTTGCTTTGCTGCCCAAGCTCCTGCTGCTGTTTCTGCTGCTAACATTGTCGTCGTTTGCTGTCGTTGCTGCTGCTGTTGTTGCTGTTGTTGCTGTTGCTGCTGTCGTCGTTGTCGATGGCTGTCATTGAGTTTCGCATTTCAGAATAAAAATTCAAAAGTGCTGGGCATGTGCAGCGGCTTCAAAAGGGGGTAACACACACACACACACACAGATAAACCTACACCTGCTTGCTGACTATAGTTGAGTATGCATGTGTGTGTGTGTGTGGCATGTTTGTACATCAACGCGCATATAACAAATAAACAAACAAACCAACATACAGAGAATGAGGAGACTTTTAGCTTGTTGTGTGTGCTTGCAATTGTGAATAACAGCAACAGCAACAGCAACAACAACAGCAACAAGAGGCAGCGTAAAACAACAATGTGCTGAAATCTTTTGCAAGTTGCTGTTGTTCCTGCCGCTCTGTTTTTCTTTTCTTTCATTTTACTCAACGCATTTGCCCTGTACTCGTATTTGCTTTTTATTTTTTACTTTTATTTTATTTTATTTTATTTTTCAAGCTCTGTAGTACGTTTTCTTGTATTGCCGTTGCTGCTGCTGCTGCTCTTGTATTGCTCGAAAGTGTTGAATGTCTGCGGAAAGTTACAAAGGTGGTGTCGTCGTCGACGGCGTAGCTGCTCGGCTCCTACAGACCTCCAACTCCCCACTTCCCCCTTTCCGCCCACCCCACCTACATGCATCCCCATATCCCATTCGCCCTTCCCACAGACTCAGCCATTGCTGTGATGCCATGCTTAGTCCGGGCCTCAGGCGCGCTCTTCAACATTTTCTGTGCCGCTTTGCAGTACATGAAGTTTGAATTTTTGTTATACCCTAAAATCAGTTGGCATACAGTGCTTATTCGGCTTTAAGAAAGGATGAAACCTTGCTAGTGTAAGTTACCTTGATGCTGTTTAATGCTGTTCTAGATTCTAGATCAACTACTCAATAAAATGGTAAATAAGAATTGTCTAGTACCTAATTGAAGATTAGGAAGAAGCCGGAGAGTCGGGGCGGGAGCGAGATTAGGGTGTCCTTAGCCAATCTTCTTTCTTATTTTTAGCAAGCCAAATATTTCATAGCCTCGCAGAACCCCGATGCACTTTTCAACCGATCTTTCCTATGACAGCTATATGATATAGTGTTGCGATTTGAACCAAAATTATTATGATATAGTGATCCGATCCGGCCGATTAAGAAATATGTACTGCCTGCAGCAAAAGGCTGATCTGTACCAAGTTTCCACCAGATAGCTCAAAAACTGAGAGACCAGTTTTCATAGAAACAGACAGACAGACGGACGGACAAACAGACGGACATGGCTATATCGACTCGGCTGTTGATGCTGTTTAAGAATATATGTATAACTATGTATACTTTATAGGGTCGAAATTATCTACTTTCATGCGTTACACATTTCGTGACAATATTATAATTCTCTGCCTACTCTGGTTGCATTCTAGGGTATCTAATGGTCGGACAAGTTCATGAGTAGTATTCTTTATTTGTTATCGTTTCTTGTTGGGCTTCTGGTACTTCTTGGCAGCTTCCTGGCACGTTTTGTACTGGGTGTGGCAGGCGCACCCACTCATACACACTCATACACACTCATACACACACACACGCCTGCCGCCGAAAAACCTGGACTTGAGTTTACTTGTCTTTTGCCGTTGAATTTGCCATTTCAACATTTTGTTTTGAAACAGCTCCCACGTTGGGGTTTGGGAGTTTCGGTTTGCAGTCTGTCGTACACTATGTGCTCCCATAATATTTCCTAAAAGGATTCGAAACGAGGGCTTTGGTTTTGCGTGCAAAGTTTTTGTTGCTGCTGCTGCTGTCGTTTTTTGAATGCAACGCCAAAGCGCAGCACTTGTGTAACAAGCGCCGCATACACACACGGACAAACGGACAAACGGACAAGCGGACACACAGACTGAGAAGTGGAAACGTAATATCGGATTTTCGTATTTACGTAACTGCGGTTCCTTTACACACACACACACTCACACACACACAGACTCTATACACTAACATATGCACACAAGCAGCAGGCAAAGAGTCGTTGCCGTCGCTGTAGTTTTTGTTGCTGCTTCTATGTACTTTTGAAACACCAAAAGGTTGCTTTTGTAGGGCATACCCACTCATACACACTCACACACACACACACACACACACAAAGAGAAGCACACCGCACTCGAAGTGAAACGTAAACTTTGACAACCATCCTGATGCCGATGACGATGTTGCAGAGTACCCAGAATCAGGATAGAGTATGCCATGGACCCTACACTGCCGACTACCGACTACCGACTACCGACTACCGACTACCGACTGCCAACACCGCCCGCAGCCATTGGATGGCAAGAGGTCCGCCTTCAATTCCCCTTGGAGCAGCTAGTACATCATCATCGCCCCTGTTGTGTTTTACCCAAGTTTCAAAGGGCAAAATGGTTTTTATGTTTCTTTATGTGGGCGCTGGGCAAAAAGATTTTTCAACAGCCGCCGCCATGTTGACTCCGTGCTCCAGTACTCCGCCCATTCCTATCTCCTTGCCGTTTCCCATCAAAGTTAAATAGACAGAAAATTGTGTACAATTTTGTGAGCTTGGATTTTTCAATTCGTTGCCTAGCATCATTGACTACTGAAAGACTCTGAAAGCCAAAGAGCGTAGCGTATGTTTTTTTATTCCTTTATTTCGAGCCTTGGCTACGTTTGAAAGCCGCGTGCCACAAAAACATCCACATCCACATCCACAGAAGGGTGGCGATTTCCATGCAGCTCACGAACCAAGCCAAGGAAGCGGGAAGGGAAGGGAAGATACTCGATGCAGGGGAAAGGGTATTTTGGGCGGCATGTGCGCATATCAATGTAAGATGGTGGATTGAATGAATGTGGGGGAGGGCAGAGTTTGGCATTGGGCCTGTTCGGTTGGGGGCAGCCACCACCGATGGGCGTGCCAAGTAGGTTTTGTTATTTCTCGGAAAAGAAAACTTTGGCAAAAAGTTTTCGTTCAAAACAAATGTATTGATGGATTCTGATAGTTTGCTTATTTAATTTGTTAATGAAATTCAGAATGAGTCATGATTTATAACTATCCCAAGTTTAGTTTATCTAAGCAAAGGCAGATTTTGATCAACTATTTATTTAGCTATAATCTTTAAAATTACTCGAATATTCATATTAAAAACCAGCAGTATTGGATATTTTCTTTTAATATTTAACCGAATTAAACTCGTGTCAACATAGTTTTTGCCTTGTCAGCCAATTGGGAAAACGGCAGTTAAATCAAAATATTTTTACATTTACTTAACACACTTTTTATGAAATTAAATGCAAGTTTAATATCGAGACTCAAATAAATATGCATTCCTGGAAATGTATTCAAAATAAAGCTTTTTTGATAAGTGATAACTACAAGAAGTTGCAGCTCATTAAATTAAGGATTTCCATAAGTAGATCAGCTATATCAATATCTAAATACTTGATATATAAACATCAAATACACGCTACGCACTTTTTAAGGGGCTGCCAGACAATCGCCGGGGCAACGCGTGTGATGTGTTTAAGCCCTTTTAAGCAGCTCATTGATCAACAAAAGCGATTCGATAACACAACTGAACAGAATACCACTGCACCAGTTGTAGTTGCAAGTTGCAGTGGCAGTTGCAGTCACAGTTGATGCCACAGAACCCACTAAAGTCGCACTCATTAATGCAGTGTCAATGGCAATGGCAATGGCAATGGTAATGGTAATGAGTGTGTGTAAATGTTAGCGAGCGTGTGCCGGTCATTTTGGTTGAACTTCTTTAATAGACAATGCGAGAAACAAGCGGGCGTGGCATGCGTGCGACCAGCTCTAAAGGTCTCTACTATATTCGTACCACCGCCCAGTTTTTGTCTGCGCCCAGCACCCCCCGCCCGCTGCCCAGAATGGAACGTGTACTCGTGCGTGTAACGCATCTGAAGTGATTTGTAAACAAATTAAAGGCGTGCACGTGTCGGCCTCGTTAAACTTCCACTCCGTCGGTCTCCGGCTGCCTGTTGGCTGTTGGCTGGATTCGGATGCGTGTGAGCAGCCATCGTCGTCGTCGTCGTCGTCGTTGTCTGATATCAACTACAATGGTGCAATGAGCTTTGCGGTGGGCGGTGGGCGGTGGGCGGCTACGTCGACGGTCGGCACTCGGTTAGTCGTTTGTTTGTTCGGTTTGGCCTACACATGTCTGACTGGGAACCAGGTTCATCATTTGCATTTAACTCTCATAAGCATATTGTAATTATCGCTGGATGTAATCAGTGGCTGGAGAGAGTCAGCAGCTCTAAGATCCTTAAGTCTTTGTTGTTCTGATTGTGGTTTTAACTTTTGCCATACCCATAAGCCAATCTCTTTGATGATATCAATTAACACGTGCTGGCGCAAACCAAGTCAAGTGTTTAACTGCACAAATGGGATACGAGGGAGAAGTGGATTATGGGATTGTTTGATAACCAAGTTGATCCTCAGCTGTGAGAACTACTTAAAAACAAGGTCTTAAAGAAAAAGTATTTTGATGTATTTATTGTTTCAAATATTTAATAATTGATTTAAAGCAAATTCCTTTATATCTCCTTTATTTGTGGTCAATCTCTTTGTTATACGCCAACTATCTCTTAAGTTAAAGTGAGTTATCCCAAAATTTAAGGCTGTGATAGTTTTTTTCGATTTGCGTGGGCGAGTGGTAAAATATCGAAAATTGGAAATAAACTTGATCAGCGTGTAGTATTCAGGAACCTATAGTCAAAATTTGAAGTCTCTAGTTCTTATAGTTGCTAAGATCCACGCATTCATACAGACGAACGGACAGACAGACGGACGGACGGATAGACAGACAGACGGACAGGTGACAATCGATTCTGCTAGTGATACTGATCAGAAATAGATGTATATACTGTTTAGGGCCGGAGATGCCTCCTTATGCCTGTAACATACATTTGCACAAATTCATTATACCCCTTTCAGCCTATTTATAATAGGCACAGGGTATATTATTAACAATATTGACAATAGATGTATAAATTTAAGTCGAAGCGGAAGCGATTACAGACAAAATCAAAGATATACGCTATGAATGCTCAATTCACATTTGAAAATTTAATTATTATATTCTAAGATTATTATAGTTTGGCAAATTAATGTTTATATTGACTTAAACCATAAAGGAAGTTATTATCGACAATTGAATACAACTAACTAAGTTCAAATTAAATGCAAACTGGTTTATGTATAGCCTAATATTCAACTGCATAAAGTATTTCAGTTTTGCAGAAGTTATTTTCATGTTTTACAAAATAAAATCAATCAACTTTGAATTGCCGCTCGTCCCGTCTAGCTGCCAAATTAGAATCAAACATTTGTCAGCTACTCATGGAGCACAAAGTCCGTTAAGAATCCCAGTTGGAGTCACCGAGAGACCGTTATATGTAGGATGCAAGCCAAATAAGGTTACCAATCTTTCCTCTTGAGTTGCCATAAAAATGGGAGACGCATGCGAACCATTACAATAATGTCAGTGAATTGTGTGACCGAGTCTTGCCTGGTCTTGGTCCATGTTTATGGTTACTGCTGAGGGTTTTTTAAATAATTTGGTCCCCTGGGTCCTAATTTGTGACTTGCACTGTATTGTGTAACATGATGTCCATGTCGATTGGCAATGCAGCAGATTGACTCTTTGTCCTTATGGCACGAGATCCGTATACACAGCACAGCAGAAACAATTACAGCAACAGCAACAACGACAACGACAACTTTTATGTGTCCCCAAGGTACAAGCCAAGTTCTGGCTGCCATAATTCTTGCCAGGTTGTCATAAAAAATGATTCCATTTCATGCATCACACGTAACTGTAGCCACCAGGATTGCAAGGAGCAAAGATAAAGAGGTCAGGGGCCAGTTTAGCCCCCCCCCCCACCGAAGGAAAGTGCAAATGTGCGTATCTATGTTGTTGCGGTTAGAGCCATTTTACTGATTATATGGTGGACATATGGTCGAGTCTTTGATTTGATTAGCAACATCGATGCCTCTGTTTACACGTTCCACAATCTTAATGAAGTGGTCAGTCCTTTTCCAGTGTCAAATAGAGTTATGACTGCGATAATACACTCTAAAGCGTGCCGACAACGCCCTTGCAATGTGTACGACACATTTGGCATTGTGATTCGTGTTCGGATTGCGATTGAGATTGGAGTGGGGTGCTGGAGTGCTGGGGTGCTGGGGTGCTGGGGTGCAGCTGAACAAGTAGCAAACAACCCTAATTGAAATTATGCGGCATGTCATTGCAGCGATTGCTCGTTTAGGCGCACGTATTGCCAAGGGAGCGCTAAAGGATTTCATCAAGTTGGCAGCGAACCTTTTGCGGCGGAACTGATTAGCAGACAATATGTCAAAAAGCTCAAAAGGGGGGTGGTGGTGGCAGGTCCTGAGAGACTACAGCGAGAGGGCTCGGGAACGGAACAAAGTCATGACAAATAAACGGATACATGTGTCGGCAATAGTTTTGCTCATTGCCGCGATAATAATCGACATGAACAACAATGGCCTTTGTCCTTCGTGTTTCGTCCTTCGGCCTGCGTCCTGCGTCCTGCGTCCTGGGTGCCCCTTTTTGCGGCAACGAAAATTACAGGATCGTTTATGGTACGTGGCAACGGGTACCCGTACGGGGTACGGAGAGCACCCGTAGTTCTCGACCTAAAAACAACCCTAAGGCGATTATCTCAAGTGCTCGCCCTGCCCGTAAAGTATGCAATGAGGACACATCTGTGTGAGTGTGTGTGTGTCTGTGTGTGTGTTTATTTGTATGCTTGTGTTTGTAGATGGTTATCGATTACAGAGCGCGCGATGAAATCATTACTTCGAATTAAATAAACGTCATACTCGCTTCTCGTCAAAACAATTCTTGATGTCTCAATGAATCGCATGACCAAAGGCAAAAGGGGTTAGCGAGTAGAGGGGGAGGGCAGCGAGTATAGGGAGGGCAGCGAGTAGAGGGAGGGCAGCAAGTAGAGGGAGGGTATTCCTAATCTGAATTTATATTCTGTTTGCTGTAAAACTCTTGAGCATATTTCGGTTTGTTTTCGGTAAACAAGCGGTAATTGTAATTAGTCGAGCTTAAATGAGTGCGACGACCGCCTCTTGTGGGCATGGCCCGCTGACTTTTGAGGCTTTGCCTTCGGAATGACGTCACACACACGCTTTCTAGCTCGGCTGAGAGCCCCAACAGCTGTTGGCCATCCACAACTCTCGCTGTCAAAAAAAAAGTACACAAAGTTATTATTATTTATTTTTTTTTGGTCATATGTATTTTATTTATGCTCGTTACATTGTTTGGCCGTGTTCGTGTTTGTGTATGTGTACAACTTTGTTGTGATTACGGCTGATAAAGCAGCCAAAGAAAAGTAAATCACAATAAACACCAGGAGCAGCAAACAGACCAAACAGACAAAACAGACGAAGAGACCAAGAGACAATCAGACAAGGCGAAGGAAAGTGTGAATAAAGTCGCGCACAATGATTAACAACAATAGACACTAACAACAATGATATAGTATAATAATAATAAAAATGAAGAAATCGTAATAATAATTGTGACCACGTCATGAACACATCAGATAGCAACCTCGAAAAGATGTATACAACTTAAGCATACTCTGTAGACAAGCAAAAATAGCAAAATTTAAAATTTTAAATTAATAAAGAATATAAAGTATACAAAAATATAAGAGTAATATAATTATTAAATAAACAACATGCCGGTCAGTAGAGCGCACGCGACAGTAGGATACCCTGTGTAGGTCTTAAAAAGCGTATTTTGATTGCTTTATTCATTGCTTTTATTAATCGACGTTACGTGCATCGAAAGTAGCTTAATTGCAACTTGCTACGGTAGTCAGCAGCATTCAGCTTTTCACACAATGTGCAGTTTTCAGTGTAGCATTGAGCTTTTTTTATCATTGAAACAAAGCGGACGACAGCGTAAATTGGATTCTCGTATGCGCTCTCGTTTTAGCATATGGCATTTTCATATACTCTCTCGCTCTGGCCAACTATTATGAAATAATGGATTTAAAACAAATTTCTTAATATCTCCCTTATTTATGTATAGATCGCCATGAAACTTGCAGAAAATTGCTCAGCGAGAGTTATACTTCAACTATCTGTTATGTTAGGCCGAGTTATCTTAAAAATTGAAGATATCGAAAATTGAAAATAAACTTGATCTGCGTACGGTATTCAGGAACCTACATTCCAAATTTGAGGTCTCTAGCTCTTATAGTTGCTGAGATCCACGCGTTCATACAGACGGACGGACGGACAGACGGACCGGTGGACGGTCGAAGATGCCTCCTTCTGCCTGTGCCATTTTTAATGGGCACAGGGTATAATAAAATAACATAAACAAATAATTAAATGTATATAGCTCTATTTAAATATATTTATTTATTCGTATTATTTGAACTACAAACCAGATATACCCATCTCAGTTTATTATTTAAGGGGTACAACAATTGTTGGGCACTTTCTGGGGCGTCGGTAGTGTAAATTAAGTTACTTTGTAGCCGGCTGACAGGCCTTCTTCCGTTTGCTACTGGTCTTTGGGGCCCCCGAAAAAAAAGAATACCAGAGACCAGAGACCAGACGAGACCGAAACCAGTTGCCGGCTGTGTTCATCATCGGTCAGTTGGGAGCATTATAGCCATGTCGGATTGAATGTGTGTACGAGTGCAAGTATTTGCTGCCTGCCTGGATGCGTCAGCGTAAAATTAAATCGTCAACAGTTTTATTGATTGTTGGACTCGGTACAATTTTTGCATGATCATTGCCGGCTTTTGATTTCATGGGCATTTCCTATAAACTTGTCGTGGGATTTGCCGCCCGTTCATACCACACTCTTACCGAGTAGTCAACCTCTGACTTCTCTCTGCCCCAACCAAATGCCGGCACGCACGCCTCAAATTATGAAAATCGAACGCCTGCAAATTATACAATTCTGTATTTGTATCTGTATCTGTGTCTGCTTCAGTTTCTGGGGGCGTCGTAATGACACAATGCGCTAACCAAATTGCCAGCCAAATTATAGCAATATTATGCTGGCAAATCGACCTATAGACGATGACAGGAAATGCGAAATTCGGTAGCCGTTTATTAAAAATATACGAATATATATTGAGAAAAGTATTTCGCTCGGGAATGCTGGCAAAAGGCAACAGGCTCCAGGCCCCTGGGCAACAAGAAACTACCACAGACTACCTGCGTGCTGGAGGATCTCATGATCACACGGAATAGGCGCTGCCATAAATTAGATGCTTATCTCACTCTTGGGGAGGGAGAATGAATAACATACAAAACATAACGTTAGCGGCGTCTCTGGGTGGTTGCCTCATTTGTGGATCCAATTGAGTGGTAATTTTTATCATCTTGGCGTCTCTCTGGGCTGAATGAACCAATTCGGCAATACCAATTCCCAATACCAAAATCTTTGCGCATATTTGCTGACAAACGGAAGCGATATGTTCAGATTGTTCTGCTTAAAAATACCTTAGCAGAGCCTTAACCTGAGACTGAGAACCGAACACTCATCAGGCACTTCAAAGGAACCTTATGATGTTGTTTTTTGTATTTGTTTTCATTTCCATTATTGTGTGTGTATTTAACCATTTGTTTGTTCTGCGCTTGATTGACTTTTATTTGGCTGTGTGAGTTCATAAAAAGTATTTAAGATTGCACTGTTAATAAATTGAGCACATAGATCGAGGCTACTTTGTTTATATTGATTATATGCATGCCCATACTTCAGTCGAGGTGCGACTTTTGGTTACTGCAACCAGCCCCGTCCCCCTCCGTCCTCCCTTTCACTGTTTGCCAATGGCGTCTCTCTCCCGGTTTGCCCAGACTCCATCTATACCCATGTGTAGGTGCAATGACAATACCCAAGACCAACGACAACGCCAACGCAGCGTGTAGTTCGGTAGTTTATAACTTCATGATTGGAGGCGTACTTTCGGATATGCCTATGGCTTTCATGGCAAGTTAGCAGCTTGCTTCGGTTCAAGGTGTGAAATACTTTGATCATTTCTTCTAACCTACGAGTAGGCTGATGTTAAATGATTGGCATCTTATTTACTTGTCTTTATTAAACATTTTGATAATAGCCGAAGGGTTGCAGAAGTTAAATCACGATTTCTATAAAAAGTATTAATCGAAAATATTATTAAAATAAAAATAGAGTTGTAAATCTTCTGACAAGATAAGAAGGTAATTCAATTAACTAAAAATATAGAATATTATTAAAATAAAATATTATTAGCTGAGATGAGACGGTCCTTCAAGTAAATCAAATTTCTTAAGCATACTCAACTCTTAAACAATCTAAGAAGCTCAGTAAAGCTGAAATCAAACCCAAAGGATAAGTACCATATAAACATTAAAACATCTAATTGATTATGGACAATGTGATAGCAACTATAAATATTAATAACTGAGATGAGACGGTCCTTCGAGTAATTAAAATTGTATCTTAAGCATACTCAACTTTTAAACAATCTAAGTAGCTCAGTGAAGCTGAAATCAAATCCATGGGATAAGTACCATATAAACATTAAAACATCTTAATTGATTATGTACAATGGGATAGCAACTATATCGTTTATATTGATACACAGACACACCGCCCCAGGCATTGAGCCAAGTGTGTATTGTATTTAAACAAATTCTGTTACTTATTGTTGCCACTGAGAATTTGCGTCATTAAAAATAAATATGCTTGCATTTTGTCTGGGGATTGGAAACGAAATTGTATTTGGGGGCGGGCAGAAAGTGGGGTGGTTGGGTGGTTGGGTGGGCAGCCGTTGACGTCGCAGTTGACGTCGTTGTCGTGGTGGCTGCTGCGGCATTTCAGATTACCCAAGTGGTGTCAAATGACACGGTTTGCGTGCTTTAATCCGTGGAAATACCTGCGGCGGTGTTGGCAACCCCGCCAAGGCTATTATACCGGTCACATGCTGGGTTCGAGATGGGTGGGGTGGGGTGGTGTTAGTGGTGCCAGTGCCACAGATGATGATGGTGGTGGCTGTCGCTGCCGCTGCCGCTGTTGCTGGCAACTTGTGCGAAAATTTGTAAAAGTCAAAATCTATCTTTTAAGCAAACAGAAGCTGTTCAGGTGGGTTGAGTTTGAGGTTAAGCTGCGCCCAGCGGGTTGCCCGGTGGGTGTGCGCATTGTACAAAGCATGATATTTTACCCCGAAGCTATAGCATATGACTGACGTGACTGACGTAACTCTGATGCATAGCATATGTGTGTGAGTGTGCGTGTCTCTGTGTGTTGTGCAGTTGTCGGTGCTTGATTATGTAAAATCCCGTGCACGTGCTCAAAGCAAAGATTTTTCCAATGCCGAACAAGCTGCACGTGTATGACTGCTACCCAAAACCAAAGGCAAAAAGATCCCATCCCATCCCATTCGAGCATAACCCGAGTATATCCCAGCCCACATCGCCCACTCAACCAAACGGAACTCGACGGGAGTTTGTTTGCGCCGTGTGGCGTTTATTCTATTACACAAGTTTATTACGACAATCCGGCGTAAGAAACGTGTGCACATCAAGTCAAAGAAACGAAGCCGAGCCAAGCTGAGCCAACTCCTCATGGTAGCGGGCAAATTTTGCTATTAGGCAGTCATTAGAGCAGAAGAGCAGGAGGGCAGGAGGGCAGGAGGCAGGGCAGGGAGCTGGCATCTCAGAGCTCAGAGCGGTACGCTTGGCTTGCTCATAACCCAAGAGCATCGGGATGATGATGAGTACTGGTGTACTAGCCGTAGTAGTATGCACTTGGCTCTGGATAACCAGGGTATCGGGTACTCTCTTCTACTGCAGTTTTCCCGTGTCGTCATTGCCGTGTCGAAAGTGTGTAATAAAGCGAAACGCTCCCACAAATTGAGGCACGCTACTTGAACCCTCAATTATGTGGCCATTGCCGACTGCTGACGGTCGCCCTGGTCCCCTGGTCTGCCACTCCGCCAGTCCGCCAGTCCGGGCGCCCTCTGTTGCCTCCTGCTTTGTGAAATGAGTGCAACATATGTCTGTGTTTGCTTCATGGCTTTTGCTGCCGATTTGCACGCTATAATTGGAGCTGCTTTGACTCTCTGGCAATGGTTTTTTTGCTATGGCTTTAGCTTTGGCTTTGGCTGCCTACTCGTCGGTGCTTATCATTGCTCTGTTTGGCAGCTGATTAAATTAAAATAAATCATTTAAAAAGGCGTCTGCAATGAATGGGGTCAGTACTTACACACACACACACACACACACACACACACACACACACACACAGGGGAGACACTTGTGACAGGTGCAGCTGCACAGATAACCCTTCAAAAGGCAACGCCGCATTCGCAGTTGGATTCGCTGTCGGATTCGCATCGCAACTTGAATTTATGTTAATGATAATGGGCGCTGCGAACTGAAAAGTGACCTCAGCTGACAGCAAAGGGATAATCCAATGAGCAAACAATCCACGTGCTGTTGTTGTCCCTTTCCTGCCTTCCCTTCCCTTTCCCTTTCCCACTTTCCTTTCGCCATCCTTCCTTTCGCCACCGTATTTAAAACGCAATGCAAATCGAAAATGGCCGCCATCGAAAGCTCAAAAGCAACCTGTCGCTTGACTCGTAACGGTGATTGCCAGTGTGACCCCTCCTCACCCCGTGCTAATTTGTTTGTGCGTATGATTTGGGCGATTTGGTTGCAATGTTGTAACCAGTTGCGATATCCATGAAAACCATGGCAAATAATGCGAGACCATGAAATGGGCTGCGTACGCTTCGATATTCATGGCTTTGATGCTCACTGCCAGCATCGATGGACTGATGGACTCGGGTGTGTAGGGTGTGTGTAGTGTGCCAGTCCTAGTGGCGTGAAATCACTTTAAAAATCAGTTTGTAGCCCGGCTGCAAACAATGCCTGGCATTTTGCACCCAGCAACAACAGCAGCAACAGTCACAGATACAGACACAGACACAGACAACCCACGCACACGAACAACATGAACACGCAACTGTGGACAAAGACGGAAGATTGGGATTCGGATTGTGCAACAGCAAAACCACTGCGGTACAGTGGATCTAAATGCAGCACACAACCAGTAATAACAAATGATTAGTTTAGTTTCCAAACATAAAGCATAAATAAATAAAATATTATTATTAGAAGTTTACTTTAAAAAAGTAAAAGGGTCTATTAAGTTAATGAAAAAAAATTTGCGTAACAGGTTGAAGGAAAAGTAGTATATATAGTATATATATTCTTAGCCATCATCAACAGTCGAGTCGATAGAGCCATGTCCGTCTGTCTGTCTGTCCTGCTGTCCGCCTGTCCGTCTGTCTTGCTGTATGAACACCTAGATCTCAGAAACTATAAGAGCTAGAATGAGCAAATTTGTTGACAATACTCCTGATGGCTCCACAAAGGACAACTTTGCCCCAAAAAATCTGAAAAACCCGAATAACACGAGTAATTTAAAAAATATAATCTTTTTTTAAATAATAAGTAAAGGGTCTCTCATAGTCGACTTCAACTGAGCGTTTCCGACTGGTTATTTACTTTGTATAGTAGATTGCTACCAAGTCTTGGCTTATTTCTTAGCCACTAAACACCATCAGAGTTTACAGTACTTATAATTATTATGCCTCCTTAAAGCTGGTAGCAAGTTCAACTCATTTTGAGTTACTTGTTGGGCTTTAAATGCCATTGTGCGCACACAAAGAAGACATCACGGATTATCCCAATTATCGTTGGATTCAAGTGAATTTTTGTCCTGGCTTTTTCGTCCCCCGATTTACTTTTTTTCTTTCCTTTTTTTCACTGTGAACTCCCCGAGTGCGTTTTAAATTTCGCTTCTGTTTTTATGTCACACGACGAACTTCACAGACGAAAATGTGGCAATTGCTTCAAATATAAATACAAGATATTTAACATATACATATTTAACATATACAAATTTATATATGCGTACTTATGTGAGTGTGTGTGTGTAATAAGTATCTTAATGTTTGGATTTGTCTGTAGTCAATTGGTAGTCGTATTCGTAGTTCAATTGTTGCCATTGGTTTCACTTTGAGCAAGCTGCCAGCGCATTTACAGTTGTGAGTTGTTGGGCGTGCAAAATGGCAGATTTAAAATGCAGTAGCTTAACAAATGTTGAGCCCATTGTCTGCCGCCTCCGTGTGTCCCTTGTGCCCCTCGTGTCTGTGTCTTTGTCTTTGGATAACGTCGATGGCATCGACGTCGATGCCAAGGCGATGCCACTAACCAACGTTTCCCTTTGTGTGTGCTCCACGCGGCGTATGCGCAATGCTTGCTGCAGACGTTGTTGTTACTTGTGGAGAACGCATTGATTTTCCACGCGCTAAGCTTCAATACGCCCCCCCCCCCCCGCCCCTTGAGGTGGCAAGCCAGTGAAGTGGATAATGATAATCATGGAAATACTGAAGACCATGATAATAATGATGATAGGGAACAGTGGCAAACGGCAAAGCAAAAGCAACGCATTCGGAAAATGGCTGCCAAAATGAAAGACAGAAAGCCAGCTTGACAGCGAGAGACCAAATGCCTAGAGAAAAGAGTCAAAGCGGTGTTGGTAAGGGGAAGGGGAAGGGGCAGGGGAAAGGAAATCGTCTGCGTCTGGATGCACGCGTGAGCAGAGGGAAAAACTATGTTGCTGCTTGAGAAAAAGCTGCTGCTGCTGTTACTGCTGTTGTTGCGAAAACGAAACGTAAACAGCAACAGCAGCAACATCGAGTGGAGAGACGACGACGACGACAACGGCGACTACGACTTTGTTGCACAGTCAACCAGGCGAGCAGGGAGGGCAGAGAGGGAACTGAGCCTTCTCGGCCTCACCGATGTTGTTGCTGCTGTTGTTGTCGTCGTCGTCACCACGCCCCATTATGCGATTGGTCCTTGCGGCGTGTAGAAAAGAATAAGCATAAGAATTTGCGTGTGAAAAAATGATCGGAATATGAGAGCGAGCATGCGACACCGACACATTTAACGGGGGGACGACGGCGACGTGTGAAGTACGCGTGCGAATGGCAGCCCGTGGGGCAGGAAGCAACGACAACGACAACGACAACGACTACGACTACGATTCTGACTCTTACTCTGCGCTGTGACTGTGACTGAGTTGTGCACTCGGTACAGGGTGTCATGTGCGCTGTGCTGCGCAGTGACAGCTGAAACCAACGGGAGCTGGCGGCGCTTCGGCTGCAAAAAGTAACTATTAGTAAAAAGAGCGAAGGCGGCAAGCGATGGCATCGATTAAAATGCTTGCCCCTTGCAGCAACGACCTTACGTTTGACAGCAACACGGCGACACAGTTGTGTGCAAGTGTGCACAGGCAACCCACCCCCATTCCCATTCCCACCCCAAGCTCCATCTGCTTCTGCTTCTTCTCCAGCGAAGTCGCAATTCCCTACAGCATGGCGAAAATGTTGTTTATGTGCGCCCATTGTTCTTAAGTCCACGTCCGTGTGCGCCTTACTTGGAATTCTGTTTATTGTTAGCTGCCTACACTTCAGTTCCATGAAATCTCAAGTATTTACATTTATTTGAGAGCTTTCTGGTTGGCACAACACGAAAGGTAGTAGGTCGACTGAGGACACTGCTGCTGCTTGCTGATTGAAGTGAATTGATTGCTAAAATGAATTATGGCAGAAGGGGGAATTTCAGCATAGTCCTTTAAATTGTAATTTCTAATTATCAAAATGAATTCAATAAGAGACGAAAGCATAATTTTATAGTATATGGAATACTATTGACAGTAGATGAAATTACAACAGCACATACAGTGCGTCAAGTAATTATTTTGACATAATAAGAAGTAGAGATATTCATTATTCATTGTTAAATATAGTTAAATTATTTTATTAAAGAGAGTAATAGAAAACCAAGCAAAAGTGTTAGATATTCCAAAATAATAATAATAACTTGACTAACTGTATGCAGCTACTATCATAGGAACAATCTGTCCGAAAATGAATTGTTATATTTGGACAATTAAATGAATAGTGTTTATTATTTCCTCAATGTGTAACCCCAAACAAAAGTTAACAAATATATGTATGAATGTAGATCTTAACATGCAAATGTATGTATGTATGAATGCATGTGTCTACTTACACGTGTATAACTGTAAGTGTTGACAATGCAAATGCAAATGAAGAAACATGCATATTATAAGCGTTGACTGCGTTTTATTCGCACAATCGCGCAACGCACGCGATTAAAACGGCGAATGGCGAATGAAAAGCAATTTGCAATGTAAATGAAAATGAATAAACATTTGCGGCGCATGTGCAAGGGCTAGAGAGGAGCGCGTGTAAGTGTGTGTGTGTGTGTGTGTGTGTGAGTGTGAGTGCAAGTGAGTGAGCATTGAGATTTTGGCGCTGCGACACCGGCGGCACGCTAACCGCCAGACGGGTTACAGTGGTATGGAGTGGGGTGGGGCTGGCGCTGACGCTGGGTAAGAGCGGACTGCGGAGAGCGTAAATCACGCCAATGAATGAGCAATAAGCGAGCCACAAGCAAAGACGAAAGACGAAAGGCAAAGGCAAAGGCAAACAAATTCATTGCGTTTTACAAGTGTCAACGACAGCGTGCGCCGTATGATAACTAAACGAAACGTAAATTGCGACTAATTGAATTAATCCGGAACCATGTACACGTACACACTCACACACACAGCTGAACTCTTTGTCGACCAGTTGAGATCAATGGAATGGGCGTTGTAATTGTTTTGGCGTGGTAATTACAATCACATGTTGTCATTGCATCGGTGAATTCAGCGCAGCAAGATCAGCCATAATACGAATATTGGTAATGTATGGCAACATTTGATATGAGAATTAAAATTAGTTGCAATCAAGTAAGTTCATGTCGTTATGTAAATTTAAAGGTTTCTTCTTTAAACCTAATAATATATATACATATATACATAAATATGTGCAGTTTATTTGCAAAATAAAAATGGAAATAAAAGAATTAAATAAAATTATGGTAATACAATTTGATAACTAGAATTTAATAAATATAATAGATGTAACTTGCTTTTACTATCGCTTAACAATCGCTTGGAAGATTCAATCTTCTGACAATCTCCCCCTCCACTTCCAGAAAACTCTTTTCGGTGAGCGGCGATTTAACAATCGCTGAATTGTCTGCAGGGTAGCGGCGAATTGGGCGCTTGCTTAAGTGCTCTTAATAATTGAATACATTTTTACTTTGGCTCTGTTGCTATTGCTGTCGTTGTCTGCAGTTCTTTAAAGGCGCGGCAATTGCATTAACTGAGGAGACTTTCGCCCAAGTTAAACAAGCAGACAAGCAGCTCGCAGTTATGTTTAAAAGTGAAATTTCTACAGCAACACATTTACGTAGCATTTGCGGCCATTGAGCTAATTTGCAGACTGCAGCAGACTCCTCGACGTCATCGTCATCGTCCAAGTTAAGTTAGTGAGTGTCGTTGTTCTTGTTGCTCTTGCTGTTGTAGTTGCAGTTGTAATTGCTACTGGTGTTGTTGTAATTGTGGTCGTCAGACTGGCAATTGACTCTCGTTGCTGCTGCTGCTGCTGCTGCTGCTCTTACTGTTACTGTTGTTGCTTTATTCATTTTAGTGCATTATTTGTGCTGTTTTTAATTAATTTTAAATACATTGCTGAAGAAATGCGCATGCCTGTGACCTTGAACAATTAGGCTCGGGCGTTCAGTGTCGGTGTCTGGGTCCAGGTCTGGCATATCCGTATCCATGAATGTTCCATATACCCACATACATACATACAAACATACATGCCCAGAGTATGCGTGTTTGTGTGGTAAATGCGAGTAATTAACACTTGAAATTTTCAAGAGCATTAGACGCCGCTCTCGCTCTCTCACGCTCTCACTCTCGCGTTAGTACTATTTCTATCTCGTTTATACTCTATGTGTGTGTGTGTCTGAGTGCTGCACTTGAAATGCAGGCACACACAAACATACATATACAAATGTAAAATAGTCAATTGAAAAGCCCAGAGACCAGACCAGGCCGGGAGTTCGTCCAAAGCTTTTCAGTTCAACGAACTTTTCAGCAGGGCGCTGCGATTTTATCGATCCCGTCAGCTACAAAAAAAAAATGGCAGCACTTTAAAATGGCCGCCATAATATTTATTGCAAATTGAAATATGCAAAATGCTATTCATTATTATACGATTTAACAACGAAAAAAAGCAAACTGTTGACGTTTTCTTTTCTTTTTTTTTTGTGGTTGTTGATTGGATGTTCTTACTGATTGTTGTTGTTGTTGTTTCTGTTTCTGTTGTGTATGCAGTTTGTTCGAGGTAAATACAATAGTTGTGTGCACTGAAAATTTACATAAACTTAACTCAGGGCATTCATTGTATGCCAAATATTGCAAGTTATGAATAAAACATGCGCAAAATGGCTAAATAAATTCCAGCAGCCGAGCAAACAAACGAGACATGAACGAGAAGAAACCGAGAAAAGGAAATCACAAAAGGAATTGCAAATGGAAATGGAAATCACAGCAACAGCAACAACAATAACAACAACTGGCTGCAACGCAATCAAACCATCGTAAGCATATCGAATACTCGTATGGACTTTCAGCTCCCAGTTGTGCAAGTAATCATAATAAGAATTTTATATATTTCTAATTGTTCAAAGAATGTTCCTGGTTTTTAGATCCTTTACTTTAAAAAAGTATTAGAGTCTATTAAGTTTGTCAAATAAAGTGCGTTACAGGTCGAAGGAAGTCTGACAGATCCCATAAAATAAATATATTCTTCTGTTTGTTCTTCTGTCTTCTATTCGTCTGTCCTGTTGTAGATACTCAGATACTATAAGAGCTAGAGTAACCAAATTTGGTGACAATTCTCCTAAAGCCCCCACAAAGGTCGAGTTTGTTTTAGAATTTTGCCACGTCCCCTTCTGCTCCAAAAATCGGAAAACACCGATAAACACGAGTAATTTAAATGATACAAGTTCCGAACTTCAGCATACATAAAGTTTAGTGTTACTGCGATGTGTACTGAAAATTTAATCGCAATCGGACAATAAACAAATAAATTATCGAATATACAAAGGTTGGAGGTAGCAACTTGAGACAAGGAAACTGGTAAATTGTCAGATAATCGGCTATGGCTGCATTGACGCAATGTTTATAGTGTCGAACTCTTGCGGTGTGGTTCTACAGCTCGACACTTACCAGTGGCACACTTTTTTTTAAGGTTATTACTCTTTTTTTAAATTTATTTATTATTTACAAATCTATTTAGGTTTATACTATTATTGCCTTTTTGAAGAATAAGTAAAGTCTGTCATAGTCGACTTCGACTGTAGCCTTTCCGACTGGTTATATATATTGATATTATTTGTTATTCCCTTATACAATTATATAATATATTTGCTTGTCCATACAAAAAGTTAAAACTTTCAACTGGACTGTATGTCGCTGTCTGTTGTGGGGTGCGTGGTGGGGAAAACAATGGCTGCCTGATGCTGGTGACGGTGGTTGTGCCAGCAGCAACAATGCGACAACGACAACAACAGCAACAACAATACATTGCCAACTCTTGTGCTCCCATGGCGACACAGCAACACACACACACATACATACAGTAACAGATACTTATACTAAACCATTTGTGCGCACAGGCGCAGTGTACAAGAAATGGCCGCCAAACAGCAAATAAAAGACATCATCGTCATCGTCATCGTCATCGTTATTGGGGTTCGGGATCTGTTCAGCAAGCGGGCACTAGGCAATAGGCAATAGGAGGCAGCAGGCATCGGGAATAATGTTTTTCTTCTATTGCGGCAAGCATAACTCATGACATTTGGCAGACGAGGCAAACGCAGCTGCCAAACGCAGCGAAAAAAGCTGAAATGCTGCCAACAACTAGAAATAAATACATAAATAAATAAATACAATACGCAGCACGACAGCGCCAACTTGGCCAATGCCCGTGGCAATCCTAAGCTGATGCTGTCCTACCTGCCCAAGCTATGTATGTCTACTCTCTATATCTGTATCTGTATCTGTTTCTGCAATTCAGCTGTATCCGCACTAAATGCTGAAACGTACGGATAAAAGTCCAGTTTTAACTGCCATTGCATATCACAGGAAATGGAGTTGTTCAAGACACTTAGCCTGTCGTATCCATCATTAAAGATGTAACCACATTTTAATACAATATGAATCTGATACGCACTTAAGCTAAGGATCAATTGTGATTATATAATTGTTATTCTGACCTGAGAACATTCACAATTTCACAAATTTATAAGCTCTTCACAAAATCTCTATTTAATTTAATAGCAAAAATGCTCCTGTGTCCGTAACTGCCATTGGGGAAAGGGAGCAAAATCAAACATGCAATTGCAGCTGAACTGCTTCGGAATCTTCATTTGGGAAGCTATTTCTTTCATTTCTTCAGCGGATTTGCGAGAATTATGCAAATGCCAGTTGGCATCGAAATTGTAAATTTGATTATGCCCCTTTTGTTGTCTACTATTTGGCCAAAAGTACAGGCTGCAAACTGCAGCATACTGCATGCTGCATGCTACATGCTGCATGCTAATGCATCGTTGCCGACAATAGCACCAATGTTGCGGCGTGACTACAACTACAAAATAATGTGTGCTAGGCCGGAGACGAGTTCAAGGAGAAGGAGACCAAATCCACATAAAATACGAGGAGACCACATATCCAGTCTACACTGACAGAAAATATGTGTGTGTGTGGCAACACATGTGGCAGCTTTGCTAAGCTGTTTAAGACATAAGCCAACTTAAGAGAAGCTTAGATTTCGTATACGAAGCGTTGGCTTCAATCTGCTAGAAGCTAGAGCAACAATTGAAAAGACTTGCGAGTTTTTTTTGCAACTGTAGAAAAGCAACATGAGGAGTTCTTTTTTGTAGAATTTCACAGGAATTGAATTGAAACATTGAACAGAACACAAGCAGCAGCTACAATTCAATACAACAATGCCACTGAGCAACAGCAACAGCAACAGCAACAACCAGCGAGAGCAGCAAACAGCAACAGCAACAGCAGCAGCAGTTGTAGCAACAGACGTTGCAGATAGTTATGTATGTTGCCATTTCCAATGTCCGCTAGTCGATTTGTATGGCATTCGAAATGTTAACTGCCAGCAGCTCCTCCAGCAGCAGCAACAGCCGCAGCAGTAGTCGCAACAGCAACAACACCAACAACACCAACAATGGCCAACAATCCACATCAAAGTACATACGTGAGTCCTACGCAAACGCAGCCAATCTTTAAAGGCTGCAAAAATGTCATGGCAGGACTGGGGGAATTGATGTGGGGAGTATGCAGGGTATGTGCGGATGTGCAGCGTACCAATTGGATGCCTCGTCGACGTCTGCGAAGCCAGCGCAGATATCAAATGTATTGATAAGCAGAAACCTTGGGTCTGCCGGGGCCTGTTCTGGTCTCCGAGGCCAGACCATTCCACACCATGCCAGGCCAGGCCAGGCCAACCCAGACCAGGCCAGGCCTTTTTTTTCCACTGAAAACTGCAAAACATTGATGCCAGTTTGCCTGTTGCTGTTGCTTTTGCTGATGTTGTTGCTGTTGCTGTTATTGTTGCTGCCTGCTTGGTGGAGGTCGCAACGTTGCACATTGGAGACGGAGCACAGTGGCAACGGCCACGGCAGCAGCAGTTGACGTGCGGTGGCCATTATGTAGCTCCTTTGAGACCTGTGGAACCACAACACAACCACAGCAACAAGAAGAAGACCACAAGCAACAGCAACAACAACAACAATATGCCGATGGACGATTGACGATGGTTGCTGCTCAGGTAGATAAATTCGTAATACAACTGCGGCTGTCTGAAAAGTTGGACTGCCTCTTAGCCACTGACTGCAGCAGAAGCTTGTCCATTGTCCAGCAAAGTCTGCTGCTGAGTTCTGGACATGGGACATGTTGCAGCAGTGGCGCATTTTTCTTTTTGTATTTTTTTTCTTATTTGTTTTGTTTTTTTCTGTTGGAGCATTTTGTATTGTTTTGTATTTTGCGGCTTATCCAGCGCTTTCAACGCCTCGCCATCAACGCTTTGTGGCAAACACGGCTCTGTCTGTCTAACTGGCCAACTGGCCAACAGTTCCACCGTCCCCGGCAGCATAATTCATGTTTCACGCCGTTGCCGTTGTTGCTGTTGCAAGCTCAGACAAATCCAAAATGGCAGCTGAGAGGCAGCTGTTGCACAATTATTGGGCTTGAGTTTTTAATCAAAGGTTCGAATTACGGATTTGTTTTTGGGCCAAAATTACATGCATGCAGCAAGTGATTTGTGGCATGTAAAAATCTGTTGCAGCTTAGCTTAGTTAATTTATCCTCTGACATCGATACTGGTAGTTCATTGCCTTCGGCCAGATTGATAGTTGGCTAAGTGATGAAACACGAAACTCAATCAAATATGAATGTGTAATATGTTTGTGTTTTAACTTGAATTGTTGCACATTGTTGTTGTTGATATTGTTGGCAACTTCCGCTCTTGGCTCTGGACATTATTTGCCCATTACTTGAAGTGTCTGTATATGTGGTATAAGAGAACATTTCCGTTTTTTGCATATTTATTCAGCTCTTGAGTTTGCTGAATGTTGAAAACAGTAGGCATTCTATGAGTGGAATTGTAACAAATGCAAATACTCTTAATGCACCTTGCAGCTGCCACAACATAAAGCAACGACATCGACAATGACCTTATCAAGGACCCCAATTTTGTTGGCTATCAAAACAAGTTAACACCACCAGCAGCAGCAGCAGCAACATTATCGTCATCCCAAAAACAGCAGCTAAGAAATTGTCAAGCCTTTTAAAATCGTTGTTAGATTGGAATTTCGACCCAATTAGGAAATTTTTCAAACATTGATCGGCTGCTGGTGACTTGGCTGCCCTTTCCGCGGAAAAATGCAAAAAACCTTCGCGTTGGTCAAGGATGCGAGCACGGGGACACCAAATCCAAAGCCACAGTCGAACGATACATAAAATATATTGTTATGTCTGCGATGAGAAAACTAATTGACGATGACAGCAGTCGAAGTTGCCGTTTGCTGTTGCTGTTGCTGTTGCCGTTCCCATCGCAGTCGCTGTGGCAGCAATGTTGGGCAGCAATAATCGACAAAGCTGCTGCCGGCTGCTGGCCGCTGGTTGCAAGCAGCAGGAACAATTTTTTCCTTCATTTGTGGACAGGCATCGACTCGCCAGCGCCGTTGCACGCTTTTTTCATCGGCTCGTACTCGCATTGTAAATGGCCTTCGTAGATTTCTATTTGCCGGGCAAAAAGCATAAAGTAAGAAGAAGTATATAAGCAACCCAAATCGTTTAAATTTATTTATTCGTTCGATGCTGTTGGATATAAAAGGCGCCGCCAATGCACCACCAGCAACAGCAACAGCAGCAACAACAACAACAGCTGCAATCAATTGTGTTGCATGAAATTATTGATTTGTTATTTGTTGGATCGTTTGCCGCGCGGCTTGTTAAAATGTTTTACTGTTGATTGCAAAAACTAATAATTGTATCTTAATTTTGTATTATTAATGCCAAAGGCCAATTGCTAGAAAATATGCTACAAAAATGTAGCAAGTGTTTGACTGTTACTCAGAAAATGTATTGAATCAATTAAACATCTCAATTGCTAAGCTTAAAATATGCTAACAGTTAAAACAATCTGTATATATTAATATTTTCTTAAATTACTACATATTAACATATTAATATTAGCTGGTATATTAGCTGCATATTAGTTAAAATAATATATTGACCTTTCACTTTCATTACACTTCATTACTTACACCACTTTCTGTGCACTGCAATGCTCGGAAAGCTTATTTTCGAATTTAAATCATTAGCGCCCAATCGACTATCGTTATTATCGAAATGTTATCGCTATTTCTGTCAAACAAAAGCCAAAGTGGCAACGCCTTGAACTCAACCGCATAGAGGCGCCATCTATAGCTCAATTTCAATTAATTGTGTGAGTGCAGTCTGGTTTTGAAATTTGCTAAACTTTAGCTTTAGTATTGTTCAACACTAAACACGTCAAATTTTTCGAAATATAAGTGTGTTGTAAACTAAATTACATTTATTAAATTCGATATTCAACAAATTCTCCAAAAATTATTGTCATATTTCAAGTCTCTAGATTAAAACTTTGGGAGAAAATGTAATGAAATTACAGCATTTTTCGAAATACGCCAGAAGTCGAAAATGTTTTTTCTTATAGGAAATGAAGAACGTTACAACTGACGAAAGAACTTAGTGCGCCGCCTGTTGTTTGTTTGCGAAAATGACTCCACCTATGGTTTGTTTTTACGATAAAGACATCGCGAACGTTATGACCGTTATTTTTAACGAAATTGCAAATGTATATGACTCTTTACAACGAACATTTAGGGAGAACATTCAATTTAAGCCATTTTAAAATGACTAATCCAGTGTTTTTATAACGTGTTACTTACCTTTATTATACCTTGCTTATTTTGGACAGTCATTTTATGAAATTTTGTGAAAAGTGGCAATTTTGATTAGGCAAATTCATAAAATGCTCCCTCTAAACAAAGTATATAAGAAACTCGTGTAAATAATTTACAATTAAGTAAAACTTAACACAGTTTCGTTGTGTGATAGACAATAAACGAGAATTCAAATAAATTAAAATTGATTTTCATTTGTACAGTAAGTAACGTCTTTATTCATATTTATTTCCCGTTGTGTTTGTTACTTCAATAATATATAAATACATAAAAACTACATCAGTTAAAAAAAATCGTTTATCTCTATCTCAAACATTCTCATATCGATCTGCGATGTCCATCCATATCCAACTTCAGTTAGTTACTGATAAATATTGTTGTATATTGAATATATGGCTAAATTGTTTGCTTATTTGTAATGTTAATTAGTTACTGTTGTTGTTTTTTAGTTGTTTAACTTTGTTTTGGGCCATTAAATATTTGTTTTATATTATTGTTGAAACATTTGAGTTGGATTAACGATTTAAACGTCAGTTATGGACTTATTAACTTATGACAAATACAAAGATTATCACTTGAGTATGTCTAACAAGCTACTCGTTCCTTGTTGTTGTTGATGTTTTCACTTCAAACTACTACCAACTACGTTCATAGACTATGTATGCGTTGTTTAGATACGATATATAAATATGGTTATATGTGTATAGTTATGCTACGGTTTATCTTCAGTATATAGTTGTATATTTTCTTGTTAATCGGCTATAACTAGAGTTGGTTGAGAAACTCAACGTTTTGGCAAACATTTTGCAACTTCTTGAGCACATATAGTTAGGCTATACATGCCGGAGCTAATCCTGGAAGGGGTCGGTTAGATAGGAGGGGTGTTTTGATAGCTCCTGTGGGATTCCTGCCTAGAAATTTGAGAGCTTACCACTGAGGAATATACAATAAACAATAATCGTTCATATAAATATCGTTGTAATACTACAATTTTGTGTTTAAAACTATAAGTTTGCTAAGCCACATACATAACTTTAATTATAGAGTACTAGTACTTATGTAAGTAGTATCAAAAATGCATGGCACTCATGGGGAACAGAGTTCGTTGAGCATACTAGTTCAAGTTATGCCTTTGAACACAACACGATACACACTACAGTTAACTTACTCGCTATATAGCTAGTACAATCTATGACTACTACGCCTATGCCTAAACTTTGATTACAATATTCGAATTACAATGTGGTTTGATCCATTTCGTTGTGTTTTGTTTCCTTAATCAAAAACACAAACGCACTTTTAATACATTTTAGTTTTTTGAAATAAAAGGCAACTCATGAACAATTTGTTTGTGTTGTTTTCCAACTCTTATATTAGATTACGAGTAGAATGCTCCTTAAATCCATAGTGGTCCAATCGTTTCGACAATTATGTTCAGCACATCCTGGCGCCCCATCTCCTTGAGCGTCAACAGCAGGGACATGATGGTGTTAGCTTGAGAGATTGAAGTGGAACTGTTACCGTTGCTGGCGTTGTTGGCGCGACACTCCCACAGATTGAGGATCTGTTCGGTGGGGGATGGTTTTGTGGCAAAGTATGCAATATAGCGATCGGTGCTTAGTTTCTTCGCCAACAGCCGCCAGTCGCGTTCGTCAGCGCGTGGAGGATCAAGGGCTGCACAGATCAGACGCTTGGTGGCATGTGGCAGCTGGACAAAGTCTAGGACACAGCTTTCATTCACATAGTTGCCCTGACGATCTACGGAAATAGTTGTGTTGGTCGTTGAAGCCAAATCCTCGGTAGATCCGCCCAACGACTGTGCTGGAATGCTGAACGTATAAAAGTCCAATTCATCACCTTGGCCAAAGTCCACACACAGCGCATGCTGATCCCGATGTCGCACAGAAAACTCACAGTGTAGAATGGAGTTGTTGCTGAGGATGTGCTGGTAGGGAATCGCATGCTCATATGGCACCGTATCGGCATCTGTGCAGCGGACACAAATGTTCAGATTGAGGTTGTTAAGCACGAAGGCAAAGACTTGGCTCTCGCCCAGGTAACTGCCACCCAGCTTGGACTCCACATTCGCACAAATGTCCTTGCTGTTGGGGAAATCCTTGACCACATAGATGCGCAGGCTGCAGTTGGTACTGCTGGGTGGAGTGTGCTGACTAAATGCCAGCAGCTTCATCTTCAGCGTCGGCTGTTGAATGCGTGGCTCGGCGAGCACCGCGAACTGTCCCAGCTGCTCCGTCATGATGTACACATGCGTCTGCTCCAGTTGCACAAACATGGGTGTGTTGATTGTCTCCTCCCCCACGGACACCACCCGTCGCCAGCTCACGTTCAGATCATCGTGCTCGCTGTCCGCGTGGTAAATGTGCACATGCCACTCCTCCGGCGCCAGCAGACAGTGTGGAATCTTCAATATCACTGGCTTCACAAAGCTGTAGTTGCGGGGTGCACAGTGCACCACACTACTGCACAGAATGGAGCTCTCGGTCGCCCCGACAATGCGACTGCATTCGTCGCTGAGTAGCGTCAGTGAGACGTGCTTCTTCATATGCTTACCAATCGCCAGTTCCGGCACAAAGAGCAGCAGTTCACCGCCGTAGAGTCGCAGCTGACCTCCAATGCTGCACAGCAGCTCGTAATTGCTGCTTTTCGAGGCATTCAGTAGCGAGAGCTTTGCATTTATATCAAAAGTCGAGTTGGCTGTGTGGAAAGGATACAATTTAGAATAGGAGTTACTTTCGTTTTTAGTGGCACACTCACAGGTATCTGCTGTGGAGGAATCTCCTGTATCTGACAGATAGTCCGCGTTGAGATCGTCAATAGGATTCGTGTAGCTGTAAGAGAGGTACCTTGATTAATAAAACCAGTCCGAAAGGCAAGAGTCGAAGTCGAGTCTGAGAGACCCTTTACTTATTCTTTAAAAAATGAAATAATAGTATACACCTTGATAAATTTGTAAATAATAAATAAATTATAATAACCCAAAAAAAAGTGTATCGACTTGGCTGTTGATGCTGATTAAGAATACATATACTTTATGGGGTCTGCCAAACTTAGACCTTTTCCTTCCTTCCTTATTCTTTTTTAAAGGAAAGGGTTTAATAATAAGGATGAATATTCACATAATAATAAAATACAATATTTGATTTTATATTTGACTAACAAAATAAATCAATAACAATCTGATAGGTTCGATTTAAGCTTAACAATTGCAACTTACTTGGCCGACAGATTGGGTACATCGTAGTGATGCTCCATAACGCCACCACAACCGACCCCCATGCCCACAATGTGCTCGCCGGGCAAATAACGATGTCCGGGATTGACATAATCGTATCCCAAATTGGCTGCCTCGATGTGCATGCGCATCTCCTTCTTATCGACAACGCCGGGCATGTAATCCGCATCCATAACTGTAAAACGGAAGCACAAGTAGATATTCAATTGCCTCTGACGGCGCGCTAGGTGAGGACTTACTAGACTTACCTGAGCGAGCCATGTTGTAGTGGGGATTGGCCCGAACGCCACGGCGGGAACAGCAGATGAGGGCGGCACCAAAGGCAAAGCAAACAGCGGCGATAAAGGCCAGACCCAAGTAGAGCGTCCAATCGAAGTCTGGTAAGTGAACAAAGGGGGGATGATAAGTAAAACTGCTGATTTTTGGTTTTTAATATACACTTTGGGTGCCACACACCCCCCTGCCAACCCCCTGCCAACCCCCTGCCAACAACTCAGCCTGCATGCCAATCTTAATCTTTGTCTTTTGTATTAAAAAAGAAAAAAGAACGAGGAAAGTTGTTCATGTTACTGCGTAAATCCGCACCCCTATTTCTTGGCCCATGCAAAAATTCGCATGCCACACATTGAGGAGTGTTGAGTCAACCAAATGAAAACCAAAACCAAACGCGGTCGCATCCTCGCCAAAAGTTGCCATCAATCCAAAGCAGCCATGCGTATCCGTATCTGCTGCCACTGCTGGTGATTCTGCCTCCCGCTTGGATCGGATCGACTCTCCCTGGTCCCTGAATATGTCTGTATTTAATGTTTTATGTTTGTATGCTCATCCCCATCTTCATTCCCATTCCCATTTCCATTCCCATTAACCGAGTCAGACTGAGTCCGGCGTCTATTTCGCATTATTGTGCGCTGTCGGAGCCCCCCGTTGTTGCCGTTCCGCCCCCCTTCCCCCCTCCCTCAGTCGAAGTAGCACCATTGTTGCGATGCTTGTTTCCGTTGCTGTGATTGTTGTCGTCATTGTTGGTGGCGCTGCTGCTGACGACTCGACGCGACGGTGAATTGTTGGCGCTGTGCCGGGAGAAAAGGAATCACTGCAGCGCAAGGAATTACTCTCGGTCCGATATATACAGTGTATATGTGTATATTACGATTATTGCACACATATAAGCACACAAATACAGAGAACGCAGTATACAATGTATGAAATGAGCAATTATATTCGCTGTAAATCAACGACAGTGCCTGCTCCAGCATCGGAAACATCCTTCTGGTGTCCCCCCATTTGCTTTTCCAAACTTTAGACTTTTTCTTGCGCTTTCCCTTTTTCATTTGTCGCTCTTTTTTCTCCCCATACTACGTTTATTCAATGTGCATTTTGCATGCTGATTTTTTTTAGACTCCTGCCTGCGACATCAAAAGCGTATTTGTCATGCTAAGAGATTAGAGGGGACAACTTGCCACTGCCACCCGCCACAATGGCCGCATAATAAAGCCTCAGTACTGGCTTCAACAGTTGCTTGCCCCCAGGGATATTAACCCGGGGGAAATTGGAGCCGGAGCCGGATACGGAGACGGAGACGGAACTAAGGTGGATCTACAGCAAATGTAATAAAATGGGAAATAAGCCAAAGGATCAAGTCAAAACCAACAAAGTGTCACTCTTCATTCCCAGAAACTTTTCAACAGCAATCAAATAAGAGTCACGGCCAAAAGTAACCGAAAATAGCTCAAGAACATGTATGTATGTTCGACTATCAGATATCCTTAACGTGCCCATAAATAAATGCATTTACACAAAGCTATAAAGCCCTTGTTCAATGGTTACAGGGTATAATTATGTGCGAATGGTTGGGAAAGTTCTCTCTCTCTGTCCTGATCCTTTCAATTACACACTGTGACAGTCGTATAATTGATCCCAATGGACCACAATCGTTCGAACAAACTATATTTGAGTTGGGTTCAATCGCACCCTTCTATCCTGTTGAGAAATCAAAGCCCAAATAACAATAATAACACGTAAATGTAAAAAGCTTCAAAGTGGTTGCCTTCTATGAGTCCTCGCATTGTCAACTGGGATGCGGTTGTGGACACGGCAACAGCTGAATGATGTTATTCTGTCGTCGTCTTTCTCGCACGCCTAATTATCTGGCAAAGCACATAAACATTGGGGGCTCACACTTAAATCTTAATCTCGATGGAATCCAATGTTGGGCACACACACAATTTGGGCTGCCCCTGATTTGCGACCCTTTTTGGGATGGTTGGGATGGGGTAACGCAGTGGGATGGTTGGGGTAACGCAGTGGGATTTGTATTGCAAACAAGTGCAGATTGAGTGGCATTTCTAGTGGCTGGTGGTGATTTATTTTACCATTTTTATATTGTACGTGAGGGGTTAAGAGGATGCTGGGGTTTGGGTCAGGATGGGGCGGATATGCACAAACAAAATGCACTTGGTTAATTTTCCATTGTGACAATCAGAGCTGAGTGCTCGGCTTTTGTGCGATCTGCTCTGGTAGGTCTGGTCTGGATTGTGTCTGTCGTGCCCACTGTGATGGTTATTGTTGTCTAACTGTCTACTTTGTTGCTCACTGTCTGACTGCCTGACTGTCTGACTGCCTGACTGCCTGATTGCCTGACAGGCTGACTGACTTTCTGTTGTTGTCATAAACACACTTACCATCCTTGCCAATTTGACACTGCTCTCCACGGCATTCGGCCGTTTGTATGTCTTTTCCGGCGCACAATGATTTGCCATATCCCGTGCTATCAGCGTCTCCGTTGCTGTTGCTGTTGATGTTGCTGTTAGTGGCGCCATCGCTACTTCCACTGCTAAGGGCCGCAGCGCCGATTCCTCCCGGCAGCAGCTCGCCGACTTCATCTGCCACAACAGCAATTGAGACGGCGGCCTGTGACAAACATTTTCTGCGACGCACTTGTGTGCAATCCGCGGAGCAGATGCTCCACTCGCTCCACGTCGACCAACGAGCATCTATGCATTAAAAGAAACAGGCAGAATGGTTAGGAAGGCAGTTTAGAAATCAAAAGTCATATTAACATGATTTAGCACACATTCCCGACAGCGGCATGCCCTAATGCCATTTATCAACGCCACCAAACGGCCTCAATGGAGGGATATACAACGAGTACGTACGTGTGACTTAGAGGTAAGTAGATGTAAAGTGGGGGGTATTTATGCTTGATGGCCCTGCATTACATTTTACGAGTATGGCAATGCTTTGGCTAATAGATGCGTCGCAATTATGCCACCTTTAGAACTAAATGCAGCTACACAATTTATGGCAGTCAAGGACCAACACAAAACGAGCTTCTATCCCCGGGGAGCAGTCGAGAAATGTTCCCATCACATTTAACAGAACATCTTTCCCCCTGACGGCTACAGTTTCTCCACCCTCCAACCTCTCCCCCCCCCCCAACTTTACCCTCCCACTTTCACGTGTTTTGTGTGAGTAAAAGTGATTGTCATTTTAATGCTTTTCTATTTTCGCATTTGCTTCATTTATTTCAATTTTTCCCCATTTGTTCCTCTGCTTTTCTTCGCTTTGTTTGTTGTAAGGAAAGTCCGAAAACTAAACAAAAAGCGCAAATTGTGCATGTTGTTGTCGTTGTTGCTTTTAGTATGGTAAGATGTACGCCTATGCTGAGCTCATATATATATCGGCATTTGCCACTTCCTGTTTCAAGCCGAAACCCGAAACCACCCCCGTTAAGGCGGCAACAACAGCAAGAAAGTCGCCAGTTGCCGCCCCATCATCACTTTGCCTAGACTATTGTATGAGTATGCGTGTGTGTGTGTGTGTGTGTGTGTGTGCAACACTCACTCCAATAGACGCATCCTGTTGCCTTTGCTGTCAGCTCCCTTCAAGGGTCGTCGCCAGACTGTTGCATGAATCAGACAGCGTAAATCGTGGTAAGTGATTTTTAAGTTGCTGTCCGCTGTTCAGTCAACAATGACGTCATGCTTTTGGGTCGACAAAATCACCAAAACTAAGTCCACTACACTACACAGTTGGCCCAGAATCAGTAACAGATTCACATTCAGCTTTACAGCTTCCGAGGGCTTTGAATAAATGAATAACTCCATGCTTCGTTGGAGTTGGATACGGATGTTACGAGCTTCGGCTCAGTTTAACACAATTGTTTATTGAATTGTTAAGCACAACCTCCCAACTCAATTTTCAACTGCGAACCGTTAACTGGCAACTCCCAGCTAACAATTTCTGGATTTGGCTCGTTAAGCATTCAACTTTAACGGCTCGAACACAATGCCATATTGAACTGTACTCGATCTCGTAAAACCCCCCAACCCATTGCCCCCTTTTGGGCCAACCTTTTGAATGAGATGCACATTGTCAGGCGTTTGATTTTACTTACTGCGCTTACTCGACGAAATGTCAAATCCATCAGCGCTCACAATTTGAGTGTCCTCTGTTGTTGTCAGCAGCATCATCGTAATCACAGACGACGTGGGCGTTGCAGCATCAGCGGCAGCATCAGCAGCAGCAGTAGAGGAAGATGAAGCACAATAAGGTTAACACGGTTCCATGGGGATGAAAAGTCATAAGATGAAGATTGAACGTTGGGAAAAAAGGAAGAAAAAAGCGAAACCGAAGCGAAATTTAAAATTAATTTTATGACACACTTTTCATAGAAAAAGCAGCAGCAGTTCACCGCGACAGCGACCCAACAAACTCTGCCCCTCCTTCGCAAACCAGAGCCACCCACTTGAAATGTATTGCTATTGCTTCTTCAGCAGCAACTGACTCTTCCCCTTGGCGTCTATTTCTCCCTGCCTGTGTTCCCTGGATGTCTGTCAACAATTGCTCATTGCTGTGCCCGCTGTGAACCTGCGTGTGTGTGTGTGTGTGTGAGCACTACAATACAATGTGCAATATAATAAATTTACATGAATAAAAGTGAAGAGTCTCAAACACATGCCGCCCGTGCGTCTGTCAAAAAGAGCGCCCCATCGACTTCTCGTGCATCCCAATCCCATTCCCCCTTCTGTTGCTCTGCCCTTCCTGCTTTTGTCACCATTTAGTCAATGCCTGTGAGTGGAATACCGCCAACAGGCGCCCTGGGGGAACATCGCCCCTGGTCCACCTCCAAGTCCAATCTATACATCTATATATGAACTTGTATATATCGTATCTCCCGTACATGTGGAGATATCTGTCGTCGTTTCAAAGGCAGCACCAGCCACAACAACAGCCGCAATCGAATGTGTGTTTTAAATGAAATACTCAGCGCTCACTCAAATATGTATTATACTCTCGACTGAAATGGGTATTTTGACTTTAATTTCAACTTAAATTCCAACGATAATAAAATAAAAATCTAATAAAATATTAAGAGAGCTATCGTTAAAAATGGTATTCATCTCTCTTATTTAGATCAATCATAACCCGAATAAACTTTTGTAATCTACTACTCTTTCTACATCCACAATTAATACTATTACCTTCTAGCATATCTACTTTTCAACTATTTAACTGATTCCTACCACACTTTTGATAACCCCAATAGTCTTTAGCGCAAAAATTCAATTACTGCCTACTATCCGCTTTACCTTTCAAGTAATAAACATATTTATCATACACTTATGCTGCTGCAATTTTCCAACCCTATTATTTAAATAAACCAGATTTTTCTTCCTATTTTTACACACTCCACTGCTATTTCTACGACCATTACCACATCTCGAAACTACAACTTAATTTTCTACACCCACAATTACTTTAAACAACTCCCGTCACTGCCATAAAGAAAGAGTACACAAATTCAAACTTGACAAATTTGAGTTCGTCGCTTGTTGTTCCTTTTTTTTTTTGGGAACGGCCCTTGAACTTTTGGGGCGCTGTGCTTTGTGTCGAATTGTGTTTTGCTGTCGCTTCTCTGCAGAGAAGAGCGCCTCGTTGCCTGGCGTGAAATATGTGTAATTGTGGGATGGGGATACTTTGGTTTGGGGTTGGGGAGTGTCGCAGGTGGCAAGGCTGTCATTTAAATTGACAATTTTGTTGTTGGCACTTCAATTACGGCTACACTTTAAAGTTACCAAAAACCCAAAGTGGGCGCACAGCGGGCAACACCCACAAATTTGTGGGTAACCAGAAAACGGGGCTCATACCTGGACATGCGGCACAGTCGGGGGACTTTTGCATCTGGGGACCCGCACACTGGGCGCCCCCATTCAGCGGCATCGGATTGGTGCAGGTGCGCATTCGTTTGCGGCCTTTACTCGGGCTTCCACTGCATTTACACTCCCGCCAAGGGCTCCAGGCGCTCCAGCCACCGTTCACTGTAAAAAGATAGATAGACAGAGAGGGAGGTAGATGGGGGAAATATTTAAACAGACCGCATAAACTCGTATACTGACCATAGACAATGAGCACGGCCGAATCGGAGACACGTTTGCCGGCAATATTCTCCGCACTGCAGCTATAGTTTGCCATATGTTGCAGCGCCACCTGGCGGAAGGTGAGACTATTGCCAGCCGCAGTGATCCCCGGTTCACTGTCGGCGGTTATGACTGCATTGTTCTTGTACCAGCTCAGCTTGGGCTCCGGAAAGCCACCAGGAGGGTCGCAATGCAGTTCCGCACGGCTGCCCAGCTCGAGGCGCAGCGATGTTGGTGACTGACCAAAGGACTTGCGTATGTCTGGGTAGGGGAGGAGGAGGAGACATGTAAGTTTCTACAACACCAACGAATAACTTTTCCCTTTCCACCTCAGTTACTTACATGCTATATGCACTGCGGCCGCCTGACTCTTGACCACACCGCGAGACGACCACGCCTGGCACTCGCATTTGAAGGAACCCTTGCCAAAGAACTCCTCCACAAGATCGCGATGTATGGTAGCGGTTACCTCCTCCATATGCACACCAGTGTGCGGATCCACGTGCTTGTCGTGCGTCGATGGAGGGGGCTGCGAACTGCCGCTGCACTTAAAGTGCAGCTGCAGCGCATGGGACGCTTTACACTTGACCACAGCCGGTCGATTCTTTACCACGAATGCGCCCTCCGGCTCGCTGAGGAATATCGGCAGCATATTGCTGGCCTCTGCCGGACTGAGCTTGTTGCCATTGAACTCCTCCAGCAAAGTGCCACTGCCCCCGCTGCCGACTCCGGCAATAACTGCTGGAGAATTTCCTACTCCTGCCTTAACTTCCTCGTTGCTGTTGCCAAGCGACGCATCAATGTTGCTTCTATGCAGCGTGTTCTCCTCGGTGATCTGGGCATCGCTGACATCCACATCCTCCACAGAGGCGGACATGCCACCGTAATCACTGCCAAGTGTCAACTCCCGACAGCTGGCTAATGTTAGCCATATTAGCTGTAGGCTTACTAAAACTACAATCACATTTCCGGCTTTATTAATCACCGATGACAATGACGACGTCATTCTTCGTTGTTGTTGTCGCTGTTGCTCTTGACTTGGCTCGTCGTTAATATTTTGTTGTGAGTTTTTATCACTGTAATGCACGTCGTGGTTTCTGTTGTTTCTTTTTTTGTTTTTTACTGTCTTGTCCTGCGTTCTGCGTTTCCTGTCGACCAACAACTGCACCTGTCGTTGTATTCTAGCATTAGCTGCAGCTGGATTACCTTGATGTCGCAAAGACTGAAAAGATCTGAAAAGTCAGATAAGAAATGCATTTAAATGGCTTTTACGAGTACTTCACTTGCATTCCATACACATATGACATTTGACAGTATTCCTTCTGGCATGCAATTTGCACACTTGGCAATCACAAGAACCACTAAAAGTGTCCATGAATGGACTAAAGTGTTCATATCTTCAACGAAACACTTCAACTAAATAACAAACACACAGCCGCAGTAACCAACAGTTCATTAATAATCATTATGCCTAGAATTTAATGTTGATCAGTCGTTGCGACTTATTAATTACCTGCAGCGCAGATAGTAAAATATATTTTAAATATTATTATAAAGTCCATGTGTTTAGTCTTCATAGTGCATAATTTTAACAAGGTCATGCCTGGAATTTTAAATATAAATCATATTGATCCTAGCGCACAAAATCATAAAATTATAACAAATTGAACAGACCAAAATAAATTTGAATATCGTATTCTGCAATGTCTTCGATTATGCTTTGATGAAGTCAAGTTTGTCATCAATCAGTTGATCTAAACGATATGCCTCATGCCAAGATGCCAATGTGTAGGGCAACACTGTTGGCCACAAGTTACAAAATGTTCTTATTAGTTATGCAAGTCATGTGTCAAGTTCTTCGAATCGCTGGAACCTAATCGAAATATTAATAACAGCTATGTGTGCATACACACTCGGATAGCATGACCGACCACCTCCTACAACTGCGATAGGGCAGGACGTGCTGTGTGGGAACCTTGCCTTTTGTCTTTTGTCGTCTCTTAAATGTTATTAGTTGTTGAGCTGTTGGCCAAGCATTAAAATGCCCAACTGCTGCGACGTCTATCAGTCTATGGGACAGGCTAAGACACAGCACCAGGCAACGAGAACCGAGTACCGAGTACCGGGTAAAGTTTATGTGTTTGTCTTTGTAATTATGTATTAATCATGCATAAGGCTCAACCCGATCCACAGTCGAGTTTTTAATGACAAAAAGGTAGCTATAAAAAGGCGCATAAGTTAAAAGTCGATATGTAAATGTTGCGGAAATGCCGCTGTACGAGCATGTGAAATGTGATTATGATTAGACCATCATTCGTGGGCCACGCTCCACTCAGTGGCTATAAAATGTCGGGTAATCAGAAATTAAAAGAAAATAAAAAGGAAATAATGATGATAGGCGGCCTCAACTTCGACATCAGCTCTGTTACTCTATCTCTAACTTTGCCATCGTCATTGTCATCGTCATCGTCATCGTCATCGTCATTCTCGTCGTCACGACTGTCATTTCTTTTGCTTTAAGCGCCTTTTATACGTAATTCAATTGGATTTACAGGGTGCTTGTGGACACTTGAGTGTCTGTCAATATTCTGGTTGCCAGTATGTGTGTGTAGCTCTATCATGTAACCGAGCAGATAATAATAGTAGTATTCCCAATGGTAATGCACACACACTTACTCACACTCACACTCCCACTCAGAGTCTTTGTTTGTGTGCATTCAATTATAGTTAGATATTGAAGTTCGTTTTGTTTTCGATTAGTCTAGACCATTGTTTGACGTAGCCTGGACCAGAATCAAAGCCAGCATATATGTAACATACGATATGTGATGTATTTAATATTTGTTAGGCTGCTTAACGAAATTACATTTGGGGCCCGAGGTGACATTTTGCAAATCGATTTGTAAACAGTGCAAATCTATGCTCTAAATATCGCAAGTGAATTGAATTATTATGCGGGTGAAGTGAGCACAAAGGGAAATAATCAATCTATTGTCAAAACTCAACAAAGTGTGATATTTTGATATCTTAGCACAACATGCCATTCCATTTAAAGGTAAAATGTATATTAAATTCAATTTATATACTACAATCTTCTTAACTGCTGTTGTTGTTAAAAGGATAATAATAATTCAATCATTGGTTTTAATTAATTTGAAACCTCTTTTGTTCTCGGGGGGTTCAAATCAATTAAACTGTGAATAAAATGTGCAGATTCGCCAAATTTGTATTTCAACTTCCCACTTCCCACTCCAATTTAATGGCAAATTTATGACAATTATAATGGCAGATATCAGTCATCAATGGCTATTAAAAGTGTCGGCACCACATACAAGTATATACTGTAAAAGATTAATCAAAATGTGCCACATTAAATCGTTAAAATCGTTAAAATCGTTAAATACGATATTCGCACCACACAGACTCTTATGGCACAGTCTGATGTCTGTCTGATGTCGTTATCATGTACTTTTTTTCATGCACATTTTAAATAGATTTTTAATGAAGTGAAGTAGGCCAAATGGATTGTGTAAAGCGCTTATCAGCGGCATTTCATTGTGTGCACTTTGTAATCGAATGGATTTTATTTATTGGAAAGCAAAGACACAAAAAAAACGAGGACTTTGCATTGATTTTGGCACGCAAGCTTTTAAGGGGAGGCGAACTCGAGACAGAGAGAGACAAATGGACTGACTGACAGACAGACGAGTGCTTTAGATTTATAGCCAGATACGAGAGATTGCGTGTGCATATAATCATCTTATATTGTATGGAATATGAATGTGGGTTGGGGGAGGGTTGAGGATGTGGGGAATGTGCAGCAGTTCCGCCTGAACTTTTGATGATTTCCCAACTTTAGCGGAGGAGTAGCTGTGTGTTGACTTGCTTCCTAGCATCCATGCTTGAATGAATGAATGAATGAAAGATTGCGTGGGATAATCTGCGGCGTATTCAATTTAATTTCACAACTATTGCGGCTGCCATGAAGCCCTTCCTGTGCCACAAAGAACTTTCAAAACTTCTCTGCCTGACGGCAGACAGACAAAGGGACAAACGGACTGACAGAAGTCAGACAATGCGAGTCGTACTACAAGCAGAAAACAAGTGAGCATTCTATAAAATAATTGATGACTGACTGACTCAGACCCCGTCTTGCTTGGCAGCAATAATTTTTATGCCTCTGGAGCGCTCACACACACACTGGCACACACACACGCACACACTCTCAAGCACATACTACACTAAAATCAAATGCCACTCGAAATTCAGCGGCAGTTACTACGCGACCGCCTGAAGATGAAGCTGAATCTGAAGCTGAAACTGAAGTGTATCTGGCAGATGCCGCTGCTTCAATTGCGTGTGACTTTTGTGCTATGTGTGTTGGTGTTGTGTGTGTGCGAGTGCGAGTGTGTGTAGTTATGTTGTACAATCTCTGAACATCTGTAGCACAAATGAAATCTTCAGAGCTCTAGGGACCGTGGTGCTTCTGCTTCTGGTTCTGGTTCTAGTGATGGTTACTGTGGCAATCGTTGCCGCATGTGGATTTCACATGTTGCGCATTTTGCCCACACACACAACACTCATATTGCACTGTTGCTCTCTCTCTCTCTCTAAAGTATATTAAAGAGTCCCCAGCTTTTGTGATCTGCCTTTTCATTTTTTTCGGGCCAACTCTAGCTTTTCTTGTAATCAAACAATTAAAGATGATTTTAATTAATCTATTTATAAGCGACGACGTGCACATTCAGTCGGAAATCCACCCTCCCCTTCAGCTGTCGCAACGCCTTCATAACTGCTCAAAAATTTATTTGACTGTTGCTTGAGAGGATGCTTCGGAGGGAGGGTTGGAGGGTGGGATGGCTGGATGATTGGAGGACAAACTCAATGGGACAGCAAGCTGCGAGCGAGAGATAGAGGCATTAGACATGACGAAAACAACATCAAACATCTTTAAATTAATTAAGCGTAATTGTTGTTGAATTAGAAACAAAAGTTTCAGCTATGAATTATGCTCGATGCTTCCCGTATCTCTCTCTTGTACCAACAACATTCGAACGCGTGTAGTTACAAGATATATAGATACAACAACACAATAGATTAGATCGGGGCAGCCATATGCATGCAATAAGCAAATTATTTATTATGCCATCAGTTAAATAAGTGGCACAAACTGAGAAACTGGACAACTGATGACTCTTATCATTTGTATCTCATTAGAAAAGTTCCAATCAAGCTAAAAGTTGCTGCGGCTGTAGCTGCTGTTGACCAGCAGTTGTTTTTCAACATTAGATGCCACTGTGTGTGGCACTCTAGCGAAACATATTTGCCACACTTGGGCCACATCTAATTTATGATGCCCAACAACAAGCAAATCGATGGTGACCATCTGATGATGCCTCATGCCAAGCTGTTGTGTCTTAACCGAACACTACACTAGCTTGTTTACATTGAATCTGTGTGAGTTACAAAGATACAAGTGTATCTTGAGCAAGGAAAAATCTGAAGGATACAAAGTATCTGTGGAATTCAAAAGTAACTTCAGCATAGACAAGTCTGTGAAATAGCAAAGTAATTGCAAGTTACAAAAGCATCAGTAAGATACAAAAACTATCTTCAGCATGGCAGCGGTTGTAGGATAGAAATGTATATATAACAGCGTAGCATAGAAAAGTATCTTTGAGTGGCAAAAGTTTCGGTAAGAATCACTTTCTATAATAAAAAATACTATACAATACTAGAGTGTGTGTAAGAAATAAAAGTATCGTTAGAAAATGGTGAGTTACAAAGGTAGTAAAGTAAGATACAAAAGTATCTTTGGTATACAAAGTACCCATGAATAATACAATAGAATAGAATGCATGATAACTCAAATATTTTTTATCGGTGCATTCTAATGCCCTTTCTACAATAGTTTCACTAGATACATTTAACAGCCCCGACCAATCCCAAAGCCAACAATTTATGATGATTTTCCTTTTTCATAAGCCATCAGCTACCTACTTTTGAATTTATTCTTTTTCTCTGGCGTTCCGCTGTTGTGCGTATCGATGATCGACATCTAATCCAATGTTAAGTCGCAGCCTATGAACCCTAATGCCCCTCTTCCTTTTGTCGAAGATAACTCACAGTGCGCCTCTCAACGTCTCAACGTCTCAGGTCTAAATTTCGGGTTCGTTTTACGTGTAACATGCGTTTCTGGTCTTTGGAGCTCATCTCAAATGACAATTAATCACAGCAGGAGTCAAAGATGCTCGATGATTCACGTTCGCTCCTACGTTCCCAGTCCCATTCCTATTCCTTTTCGCGTTCCCATGGAAATATTTACTATCGGGCCGTAAACCAAACCCTTGCTTGCTTAGCTAGGACCGTTGAACAACAGCTGTAAGCTATAGGTTGTTCAAGTTATACTACTGCCATACAACCCCTAAAATTATGACTAGCCGCCTCTTTTTGAGTTTCCGATGTATGTTATTATATGTATGTATGTTGGGTTGTGTGAGAACGTGTGACAGGACTATATGGATAGGGTAACAGCTCGCGTAAATTGTTAAAAAAGCCAAGTTTCAAAGTGTGAGGCGTCCAAATCATTACCATGTATTTGTCAAGGCCTGAGAATTATTTTGAAAGTCGCTGCTGGTTGTGTCAGTTCGTCCGTCTGTCAGACAGAATGCCAGTTTCAAAAGGGGATCGTTATATGCCAATTGGCGATTGTTTGTTTCCCACTCGTTACATACGAGGGTTGCTGAATTAGTACCCGCTTCTTAAGCAAACGCAGTGCTCCCAAATCAATTACTCTAAATTAGTTCATTGATTTTTGATTTGATGTTACATAATTCCTATGGATTTCAAAGTAATTAAACGATTTCTGGATTACTAATATTTCAACATAATCTTAAATTAGCGCAATTTGAATTTCTTGGTAATGTTTATGGTTGATAATTCAATTAGTTTTTAAGTGCATTTAGGATACAATTTAATATGTAGATTCTGAATACACATAATTAGCGAAACACACATTGACATACATCATTCAATCAGTTAGGTAACTTTTCTCATGTCTAGATTATTCCATTCATTTAAATTTCATCAAAAAACCCAATTTTCATATTCAAATTTTATAGATTTAAATAATTTGTATCCCACTGATTCTTAATGTCCCATTTTCTCAATTTTATGGCCTGAAGTTAATGGTGGTCACCATATTTGGGCCAACTCTAGGTGAATTATGAAAAACATTTGAATTCCAGAGTTTTTCCATAAATAAATAAGTCACTGTGGACGGATCCATGCTAGTGACGAAAGCAGACCCCCAAAACTCACACGTAGTGAAGTTTACTGGACTGCAGGCCTCTAGCTATATTTACACGCAATATTGGATATAGAGATCGGATGGGCCGACATGAGTAATCTTGGGGCTTGAATATGCTTTCGTCACTAGACTTCAACCTCGTGTAGAGGTTTTTTTGGGGGTTAGTAGAGAACGGTTAGATATATAGGGCATCTGCGAAAGGTTTACTCATTAAACAGCCCTCGTTTGGGGGGTTGTTAATTGCAGTACGCATTTGAATTTGAATAACGGTTACAAGCTCAAATTATAGCTGTAATTGCGCGACCGTCGGCTCGTTGCGGTATGTTCAACGTTGCTGTTGTTGCATCTTTTATCAATGCATTAAGTGCCGACGCCGCCGCCGCCGCACTCATTATGAGGGTTACCCCACCCCACCCGCCGCCCTACGCCCAATCCACCCCAGCCCAGTCAATCCTAAAGCGGCAATCGTGCTGACAAGAAAAACAAAAATATACAAATACACATGCTGCACAAAAATCGTAAAATAAAAATAATAAAACAAAAAATAAATAAAAATGAAAATACACGCTGGCGTTCAAAAGGGCACGCTTTTCATAATAAACATTAGCGGGCGACAGAGCGCCATTCAGTCAGTCAGTCAGAGAAGCCGACCCCTGCCGCCCCCGCCACCCCTTAGTTTAGTCTGTAGGACTCTCCCGTCTCCCGTCTCTATTCTCATGGTTCGCTGACGTCCGTTCTGCCGCTTGTTTGTTTGTTTTTAAATTGGTCGTCTTTAGTTACACTTGAATACGTTTTCTGTGTCCGACTGTCGCAAGTGTGCGTGTGTTTTTGTTTGTATGTGTGGGTTTCGGTAGTTGCCCTCTACTCACACTTCACTCATCACACACTCTCACACACTTGCACACTTGCACACTCGCATTGCACTCCACTTCACCTACTCTGCTTGCACTTCAGCATGCGCTTAAAATAGAATTGCATACTTAGCGGCGCAAGGAAGCGACCACTGTCAACATGCCCGCTGCTTTACTAAGTTGCCTTTTGTCTTGGCCACAAATGACCAAGTCCGGGTGGAGTCTTATTATAGCTAAGCAGGAGGGCTACTTACGCGTCGGAGTTGGCGGTGACGATGTTTTTTGTCTGCTGCACTGCGGCAACGTTGAGCAAAAACGGTGACGGTGACGGAGACGGAGACAAAGCGCCTTCTTATGAGCAAACATGTATCCAGTTACAACGTAACGTGGTATCTGTCGTATCCTTTCAGCCTTTCAGCCTGCCAGCCAGCAGTTCCCTCTTTCCGTGGTGTGTGTGTGAGTGTGTTTAGGGGCATCTGTAACCTTATCGCTATTCACTTTAGTCTCAGTTTTTGTGTTTTGTTTGCACTGCGTACGTCGTTGTTGTATCCTGCATGTCAATATTTTATAGTTGCTGCCAGCTGCACATGGGAGTACATACATTTATGATACATTTACATACATACGAGAGTTCATTTATTCATTAAATTGAACACTTCACATAATGTTGTTGCCTGTGGTGCCGCAGTGCACGCAGACACACACACGCACACACGCACACCGTTTTCAATATCCTGCTGGTGCTGCTGCTCTCACAATATCAACATCATAACATCATCATCTCAGCATTGCGGCGTTTTTTGTTATTGTTATTGTTATTGTTCTTACTGTTGTTTCTGCTGTCGGTAGCATACAACGCAAACACACTCGCTCACACTCACACGCAACCGCACACTGACACTGCCTGACAAAATTCCCGCATAAAACGATCTTCGTTATATTTCCTTACATACGTTTGGCGCGATTAAATACGTTTTCAGTTTGCGACGATTGCGCGATACGTGCGATTACGTTGACGTTACGAATTGAAATGAAGTCGCTCTTTCGGTGTTGCTCACTTGTGGCACCAGCTGAGAGCCAATAGCCACCACATTGCGATATACTCTCACGCGCTCTTACTTTCTCTCTCTGTTTAGCGCTCTCACGTTCAGCAATGAAGTCGTCGCAGCAACAACAGCGGCAACAACGGCGATAGCAGCATCCCCAGTGGGAGGAGCGCACGTTTTGTTGTTGGAGCTAGCATATGTGTAGGAAGAAGTGGGGAGATGCATAGAAGCTGTTGCCGATGGCCTCCACCGTGAAAAACTATGAACGCACTTTGTGTGCCCTGTGTGCCTCAATGGCATTACTATTTTGTATCTTTTTCCTGTGATTCTAATTTTACACACGAGATTCCAGAGATACTTTCATATTTTCGTTTGATGATTTATAGACTGCAGCGGCAATTAAAGGCCTTTTATTTCACTTTTTATCAACTTCATTCATTGACATTGACGATGGGGCGCTGCTGTGTGCTTTATTTATTTATGTTTTGTTCTGAGCGCACTCACACACGTGCACACACACAAATTCAATTACACACCTACAACAAGAGACTGACGTTTCGTCTGTCTGCTGTCTTTTCACTGTGGCTTAAAACTATCCTTAAAACTATCTAAAAGGCACTTGGTTTATGCACTTAAAAAGCGTAAATGAATACTACTATAATTGCTTAGTTATTTATGCGTATGTTTTTGTTTGGTGTTTAAGGAGGACCGCATTCCTTTACCATTACTCAGCAGCAGCAGCGTCGCCACTCTGAACCTGCTCCTGAAGTTAACAGCATCCAACTGATATGAAATGCATGCGTGGCGTCATCTAGTGGCTAAGTACGGCAGCTGCAGTGTCATAGCAGCAATCTTCTTATTGTCAATAACCTACTTGCGATAAGTCGATAAATTACGACAGTAATCGATAGATTCGTTAAGTGCATTTACTATTTCGTTAAGAAATTTATGTCGTTAAATAAGCTAATACTTCTACTCAGCACAGACACAGTCCGCTTATTCTGTGAGAATACGCAGAGACTCTAAAACTGTACTTAGTCGAGTTTACACACAGACTCTCAAACTTTGTCTTTCTTAAAAAAAACTTGTTTAAAAACGAAAAAACTGAAATTACAGCGTTTTCCTATGCGGTGATTACTTTTGCCCGACTCTGTATATACTTGATCAGCATCAACAGACGAGTCGATATAATCATGTCTGTCCGTCTATCTGTCTCTCTGTCTGTCAGTCTGTCTGTCCGTCTGTCCATCGGTCTGTTTGTCTGCCTGTCTGTCTGTCATAGAATATGCATTTGGCTAAGTATTGAAAATCCTTACCAAATTTCTTTGAAATCGGACTACTATATCATATAGTTGCCTTAAGAACGATAGGTTGAAAATGAACGTTTAGTATGAAAATCATTATAGTTTGTTGAAATATTTTAAGCAAATTAACATATTGCGTACTTGGTATTGTCTTTTACATTTAGTTTAGTTTGGTTAGCATCGGATTACTATATCATATAGTTGCTATAGAAAGATCGGTCGAAAGCTAAATACAGGGCTCTGCAAGGGAATGAAATCTTTGGCGTGTCAAAAATAACAAGAATGACTGGCTCACGATTCCCTATTGCTGCTGTCGCCCCACTGGCTGACTCACATTTCCAAATATATTCAATTTAATTCATAGTACAATGATTTCGATATTTCTGAATTCCATTTTGATACATTTATATACCCTGTGGGGTATATTAAGTTTGTTAAAAGTATGTTACGGGCAGAAGGAAGCGTGGCCGACCCCATACAACATATATATTGTTGATCAGCATCAATAGCCGAGTCGATAAAGTCATCTCAGAGATCTCTCATCAAGAAAATGCTCATAACAAAGGCAGTTTTGCAGCTAGACACTTGAGATTTGGCACACATGTTGAGTATCTTAGGGGGGATGTGTCCAGAAAATTTCATCACGATGACACGTCCCCTTCGTCACAAATTGAAAACACATAACTTCAAGAGAATTACATCGGGAGTGAATTTCAGCGTGTCTCTGTAGTGTCATAGGGTATATGTTCGGCTTGTTAAACTCTAAACTAATCAATACCAATACTATTATTTGAGATAGGCTTAAGTTTTCCAAAAAAAAACTAGACTTTTTCATGCTTCCCTCTGACATTTTCTCAAAACTTACAATTCTATAACTTTGCCAAGACTTAACCGATATCTCTAGCCGGATGTCATTTTGAACATATTTCAACCTCTAAATATTAATTGAGGAAAGCAAAATGTTGTCAAAATCTTAGATTTCTTCATGCTTGACATTAAAACCAGGCACAATTGATGAAGAGAAGAACACGATAAATTTAACATCCAAGACATAAAAACGTATTCATATATTCATTTAAATTACATAAAAACTTAGCGAGAAATTCTCTAATTCTTATACATGTCGCAGAGCACCTTTTCCATCGGAGTATTGCCAATAGTGCGCTGAAAGAAGATGGACTCGATTTTGTGGGAGTTGATCATCCGCAACAGCGGCAACATGAGCAGCAATCTTCCGAACCGTGCGATTTGCGCCGTGAACTGTGTCTTTGTGTGCTGGGACAGCATAACCTGTGAATGTGTCATTAAGTCATCAGTAGAATTCAAAACAATTGTGAATCAAAGCACTTACATGTGCCTGATCCTGCAGGTTCTCGATCTGTGCCGGATCCTTAAGGCCACGGGTTTCGGGTCGGAACAGCACTATGGCTTTGAGACAGGCAAACTCAGCCGGATCCACCAGAACAGCCTTGTACTTGCAGAAGATTTCGTGCAGAGTGCGCACATCGACAGCCAACTGGTAAAGGAGTTGGTTTAATTGGTTAATTGATTAAGTCAACTTTGAGTTGAACTCACCTCCTCCTTGGTGACACAGTTGTCAGCATTATTGGCATTGTTCTCCAAGTTGTTGCAATGCTCTGCCACGGAGAAGAGAGCACAGCCTGTTGGATCCAAGGGAATGCACCATTGAATGGCATTCAGGAGAAACAGCTCGGACCAGGACTCTTCCAACAGAATGACCTGATCCCTGAACGATAGCCTAGCAAAGCTCGGCAGATTCTTGGCCCACTTCACGGCCATAAAGAGCAGTCTGGCACTCGTCTCATAAACCGTTTCATGCTGATGGGCATAGAGATTGGGCGACATAAATTGGGGCATAATGAAGCTGGAATCGGATCTGCTGCCCGCGTTGGGCTCCTCATCGTTGGTCACATCAATGGAGTCATCTGCGAATGGAACAGAGGCTAGCAAAGTTGACTGAGAACCGCTTGTAAGGTCATACACACCGTCATTATCATTCTCCGGCATGGGACTGGAGGAACTAATGGAGGAGACGCTGCCGCCGGCGTTGTTGTTATCATTTGTTGCATCTGGCGCCGGTGAACTGGGATCTATGGAATGATTGCTGCTCGAGTTCGTAGACTGGGACACATTGCCGCTGCTGGACAGCTCCATGGCCACCCCATATGCCGTCTTGTCCTTAGGCGAATGATGCAGTCCGGCGCTATTGAAGATGGGAAAGCCGCTGGCATGATTCATGTGATTCGTGGCCAATTGCATAGATGAACTGAGGTGGTTGTGATGCAGCAGACGTCCCGCCGGCAGGCTGCCCAGTGCTGGTAAATAAAAACAATTGCCATAAGTTTTATTCTCACACAAATAACATTAACAACCAGTCGCTACTCACACGGCGGGGGCAGCAGACTCGATCCGTAGCAGGGCGGGGATAGTAGCACGGGAGGTCTGCAAATTGGAGTTGCCCACACAGATTTTGGGCGGTACGTGATTGTGAGAGAGTTATGCAAATGACAGCAAGTACTCTGTACTCTGTACTCTGTACTGTGTCTACTTACCCAAAAACACCAACGGCTACAGCAGCCTCGCGCAACGCTCGCCCGTGTTCCATCTCCCGCAGTGTCTCCGGCCGTATAGTGGCCGTGTTGCGAGGCTGTCGCTCATTTTGCACCGCTGTAATTGGAAAACAAATGCAACTAACATACGTAAGTAAATCGCACTCAACCACACCGCACACAGCAACAAAAACCCGCTCAAAGCAGGCCACCAACTAACGTTCGTCCGTCTGTCCGTCCGTCCGACTGCCTGTCTTTCTGTCTGTCCGTCCGTACGCATAATGAGGAAATGTCACAGTGACAAAATTGCTTGACGCCTCACTAAATTTCAGCAGGTAGCAGCGCGTGCCTTCTCTGCGATTCTCAATCATGGTAAATTGGTTTTGTGGTCACGTGCCGCTCACGCCTACAAATTGTTTTGCCATTTGTTTATGCAATTTTACCACACAACGAATGCCTGAATGGGATCGAGAGCCGGCTTTAACCCCCCCCACTCACTCAACTGTTACCATTTTGCATATGCCCAGCATAAATTATGGTTAAATAATTAGAGGCTGAATATCCGCAATTGATAGAAAGTTGTTAATAAAGTGAGTATCAAGGAACTGCTCAAAGGGATGTAAGGGGAAGCTCTACTTTGTTACAGATATTATTAGCAATTCTTACTATTGAATACTAAGAGAAAAGAAATGACAGCTAGTTAACAACAACATCAGAACAATGCGATTCAGATCAATATAAGTGCTAGTAGTATATATGCCAGAATGTTGACAACTCTGTGCTCATTCAAGTGCTACCAAGCTGCTCAAAAATCTGTCAAAGACAACAGCCAGCAGCAGGTAACAAATCAATTGAGTGAACAATATGTAAATAAAGCGCATCAGGCGACAGCTCACTTTGAGGTGAACCACCCCAGGAATCGGTTCGTTCATTCGTTGTTGTCGTCGCGTGGGAAAGGGCAAGGGATGGGGAAAGGGTTAACATTGGACCCAAAGGATAAACAGATATTTACATTAGACGCGTGCACGTGTCCCCAGCTTTTTGAGTTAATGGTAGAGACCAATTAAACGTGATTCAGTTCATTAGAGCGATAGAGCAGGATTATGAATATGAAGAAGAGGTCAATAAGTAGTCATAGTCGTAGTCGTAGTCGTAGTCATTCCCTGTTAATACACTCACCATCCTTGTTCATTCCCATTTGAAGGCACTTTTTGAGTCTGCAGGCCTGGCATTGATTCCGATGTGCCTTGTCCACAATACAACGTCCAGTGCCCGCCTGGCAGCTGCGAATGAAAGAAACGAAAATGGAAAATGGTTTTTCGATTAATTCAAGTCGCCCATAATTAAGTTACTCGTCCTGCTGCCGATAACACGATTTGTTGTCGTGTCAAAAATTGCAACATTTGTCAAATCCAAAGCGCCAACGAACCGTAAGACCGTAAGCCAGTAGCAGAACTAAGGACAAAGGCACTTCAGCAAAAAGTATCTGAACTGCCTGCCTGCCGATCTATGTATCTATCGGCCTTTGTTCTGTGCTTGGTCTGTGTGCACTTGTGGCATTTTAATCAAATCACGATTCAGACTGAGTGGCATTGCCTCCCCCTGCATCAGTTTGTCACTTTGGCTTACTCGTTGTCCTGCATCCCTTTCACACTCGCAGACTGTGCGCCAAAACTCAAAACACAAAATGGCAAAGGTTCTCAACTGACGGCGACTGCTGCCTCCAAGTATCTATATATGTATTTCTATCTATCGCCTTTTATGTGTTTTGTGGCGCCGCTGCTAAAGTTTGACTAACTAACAAAGCACTTAGTCAAATGTATCTTTCGCGTACATTCCAGGCATGTGTGTGTTCTTAGCTCCACAACACACTATCCCTGTAGAAAATATGCAAATTCTTCGATTTCGTAAACAAATCACGTAGATTGAAGCTGGGCATTGCACGGAGTCAATTATTTTACTTTACGTTCCCTTCACGTCCTTTCAGTTATAAATATATCTTTTTATCCATTCATTATTATCAGTTTTAAATTTGTTTGAAACCGTATATTTATGTAAATTACTAAATTATAACCGAAAGATATTTTAAAACACGCCGAACAGTCGGGACCCCGACCGTAATATACCCAGTGGCTCTACAGGGCCCCGCTCAAATTCACTCCCGATGAAATTCTCTTGTAATTCGTTTTTTTTTAATTTGTGGGCGAAGGGGGCGTGGCATCGCGATGAAATTTTCTGGACACATCAACCCCAAGATAGTCATCATGTGTGCCAAATCTCAAGTCTCTAGCTACAAAACTGCTTTTGTTATGACATTTTACTCGATTGGTGGGCGAAAGGGGCGTGGCATCCAAAAAGAACAACTGGATCTGCCTGCAAAAATTACCAGTGGGGGGAGACCAAGTTCAAGCTTCTAGCTCTTACCATCTCTGAGATCCTTTCCTTCATACGGACGGACCGACGGACAGACGGACAAACGGACATGGATATATCGACCTGGCTATTGATGCTGATCAGGAATATATATACTTTATGGGGTGGGCCAAGTTTCCTTCTGCCTGTTACATCCTTTTTACAAACTAATATAGTATACCCCACAGGGTATAATAAATATACTGTAACATCTTTTGCATTTAAGCTTAGGATAAAAGAGTATTTTAACGATTTTTGTTAAATAATTTACTTCAAACAAAAATAGATATAGACTAAATGCATAGAGCATTAAATGAACATCTTTCAGTTGTTCACACTTCGTTAAATAATAAACATAATAAATTAAATTAAGCATTGAGATTGAAATTTGTGAATGAATGGATTTGTAATTAAAAAAACTTGCATATTAAATTTATACTAATGTGATGTAATTTTATCAGACCGGTGCCAAACATGAGTATTTTATTGTTGTAGCTTATTCTGCTGGTTAACTATCAAACTTATGAGCTTATAAAACTATGGTTAGAAGGACACCAAATAAAAAACAAAATATACGCTCTGAGAACTGTCACAGCTTGTGGAGTTAGTCTGGCAGCCTTGAGGACTCATTAATTATTTATGTGCAAGTGTAAACTTTTACACTTCCCAAAGCGTCGTTACGTGACAAACAGCAAAACAACGGAACTGATTTGGTTACCGGCATTACGATTCCAGTTAATGCCCTACGCGGAACAACTGAACTGCAGAGGAGGACATCAGAACGTCCGCTTAGTCGCCTAGCCCGACAAATTGATATGTTAACTTTAATTGGTTTCAACTGACGTTAATAAATGTTTGATGATGAGTTTATAAACACGCCATTGGCTGATTGTCTGTGGCATACTATAAAGCGCGACCTCAGCGGGCAATTCAGCAAACCCGAGTTGATAGTCCTTGCATCAGGATGGTGCTCCGTAAAATCTTTCCGAGCATGTATACGGCTCCAGATACTGCTCCTGCCAAGTCCCGGAATGCAACGCTCTATTTGCTGCGCTGTGTCTTTCTCATGGGAATTCGAGCACCGCCCAAGAACTTCTTTCTTATCTACTGTCTGTGGTCCTTCGCTCTAAACCTGAGCTCAACTTTCTATCAGCCAATTGGCTTTATGACGGGCTACATCAGTCATCTGTCCGAGTATTCACCGGGTGAGTTTCTCACCTCATTGCAGGTGGCCTTCAATGCCTGGTCCTGTTCCACCAAAGTGATTATTGTCTGGCTGCTGGTCAAGCGCTTCGATAAGGCCAACGAGATACTAGATGAGATGGACAAGCGGCTGGCAAAGCCCGACGAGCGGCGCAAGGTGCATCAAGCTGTTGCCTTCAGCAATCAAATCTTCTTTGGCTACATGACCGTCTACCTGGTGTATGCAACGATCACTTTCCTGGGCGCAGTTTCAATTGGCAGGCCACCGTATCAGAATTATTATCCGTTGCTCGACTGGCGGGCCAGTAAATGGCAATTTTGGCTACAGGCCGGCCTTGAGTACTTCGCCATGCTGGGCGCTTGCTACCAGGACGTCTGTGTGGATTGTTATCCTATTAACTTTGTCTTGCCATTGCGCGCTCACTTGGCCAACTTTTCGGATCGTTTGCGCCAGCTGGGAAACAATCCGGACGAGACTCCAGAGCAAAGCTACAATAAGCTCATTGAATGCATACAGGATCACAAAGTCATACTGCGGTGGGCATTAATTTACTGATTCATATGGATATCTATATTATACAGATTGACTTGCAGCTTCTGTGATACTTTGCGCCCCGTCATCTCGGGCACCATCTTTGTGCAGTTGTTGGTAGTGGGCCTGGTTCTGGGCTTTACCATCATCAACATTGTCCTCTTTGCTAACTTTGCCTCTCGCATTGCGACGCTCGTTTTCATGACAGCCGTAATCCTCGAGACAACGCCCTTCTGTATACTCTGCAACTATCTGACGGATGATTGCTTCAATCTTGCGGATGCCCTTTTCGAGTCCAACTGGATCAACAAAGAGCAACGCTACAAGAAAACTTTGCTCCAGTTCTTACAGAATCTACAGAAGCCAATTGTTTTTATGGCCGGAAATGTGTTAACCATTTCCGTAGCCACCAATCTCAATGTGAGTACGAAGATTATCATGAAATATACGTTATTACTTAACGAAATATATTGCAGGCCACCAAGTTTTCATTTTCTGTATTTACCCTGGTAAAACAAATGAATATAGCTGAGAAATTATCAAAGCCAAGTGGACAGGAATGAAATGGACACAGCAACAATATTACCAAAGATTTAAGTTATGTTTATAAACTCAAACTATAAATTTGAATCTATTCTAACCATTCTATGCATTGATTTCTGTTTACATACTTCAGATGGATGCATCGAAAATATTATCAAGGAATTAAGTTCAGTTTACAAACTCAAACTATTTCCTTGAATCTATTCTAACTATTCTATTCATTGAAAACCATTTACACATCTCAGACCATCAAGAAACAAGATTTCTATGCTCAAAAACGAATAAGATTTCTACGCTCAAGAACTCAGCTTGAAGGCAATTGATAATAATTGAAAACGGCTTCAGTCGACCACCAGAGAGATACATACAATATAAAAGAAGATCCTTCCGGGGGCACATTGACTTCGCTGACTATCGAGAAACACGTCACGTACCAAAAAAATATACTCGTTTACTAGTTGTGGCCCTAGTCCCTAAGCTTTTGTGAGTGTGTATCCTGCCTGTGTCGTACCCTCGTCGAACTCGCAGGACGCGGACTCAAACTCTGCTCCATTTCGTCGAAGGGAAAATTGAGCCGCCCCTTTTTTCTAACTTTGTTGCGATTCGGCTTAGCCTGCCGTCTGTGGGTGGGTGGAAGGTCGAGGGTCTGTTTCGGCTGTCTATGGCTGGCAGGGGTGCGGTCACATTTGGCCAAGTGTTTTGTGCTTAAGCCCTCCATATCAATCTCATGGGACCACGGGGATATAGAGATTTCGACGTTTCTGATTTACCGTGCAAGTTGGTAGCCCACAAAGCTGAATATACATTACAGAATCATAATTTTATTTTGACTGCAAAGATGTCGCCAAAGTTATTTGTCTGTGTTGTGTGCAGAAGGGAAAGAATACGATGATTTAATGATAATTGAAACTGAAACTGAAGCAAGTGTCATAAAATACTAGTATACGATTATTGCCAGAATGCGTCTGCCTAAATATTTAACTAGTTTTACTCGTACCAAGGCCAAGACCAAACCAAGCCCACAAAATGGCGTCAACGCCCCAAAAGGAACTCAGAAAAGTAAAAAACAAACATTAAATTAAGTCTGCACTTTAAATTCAATTACATTTTGTACTGCTGGCTGGATTTTTATACACAAAAGGCAGCAAATGGATTCGAAGCTGCACATGATGCTCGGCGGGATTTACTTTGAGGCAGAGACTGAAGTCAACGATGGCAAATGTGCGCATTCAAAAGTTGACGCTCAAATCCCAAAGATTTGAATAATTGTAATAAATTTGGAAACATTTGGTAATCCGCCAGACGGCGGACGAGGCACACACCCACCACCCAGCCCTCTAGCCAGCCCACTTGCTAAATGTTGCAAATGGCAAGCGACCTTTTATGGACATGAAGAGTCCGTTCTTTTACCTACCGATAAATGAGTTTGCGTCGCACACTACGCTTGAAGAACCCAGAGCATCCATTGCAGGCCAGTATGCCGTAGTGTTTGCCGGAACTGGTGTCGCCACACACCACACAGATGAGACCCAGATTCTGACCCTTGAGCCTCGGCAAGGACGATTGATCTCCCGATCCCGATACCGACTGACTGCAGGCGACGGCTGCCTGGTGATTGGAGGCGATAGATGCCGCGGCGGCGGCTGCGGCTGCTGCGGCACTGTGATTCCAGCCCAGTAGGCGACTGGGCGTGGTCAGGGATGGAGCTGTCGAGACCGGAGTCAGCGCCGGAGCCGGCGGCTGTTGTCCATGTGGCGGTGTGTAGCAATGACGTCCAGGACTGTGCAGCTCTGCAAAAGGGATATGCAATAAAAAATCACTTATGTAGTTCATTTAAATTAAATTGCAATTTGTCAAAAGGTCTCTTTTTTTGCGGGGGTTGAAGAACCTGCTGATCTAATCCCTGCGTGCCGACATTGACGCCCTGTAATCCGCAAATATATTTACACATTCAATTAGGGTGCCATTAAGCCAAACGGTTCGACGACTCGAAGGACTGGCCTTCTGCTCGTCCTTGTGCTCGGCAAAATTTGCCTCGGGGGACAATTGTTTTGCCATCACACCCTAATTTGATTGTAGTTTCGGTAGTGATTCCTTGATGCACTTAACCCTCGACAGCGTAGCCACATTTGTTACACTCGCCACTTGGCAGTGTGCTGAAGCGATTCTCCTTTCTGGTCCTTGGTCCTGGCATTCATGCAGTCTGTTCCCTGACTCTGACTTTAGTTATCTGCCGTCCAGCGGCTGAAACTCGTACACCAACTGCGGTCTAATGCCAGCGGATTAGCGTCATATGCTTGCATTTTCCGGCACTCGGCACTCGGAGTTCGTCTTTGTTAATTTTATGAGCTCGTTGAAATTCACTTTAGCGTACCCTTCCAACGGAACACGACAAAAGTGTTAAAGGTCCCCCCCCGCACTGTGTTATGAATTTTGAAATTTTGGCAGCCTGACTCGAATTTAATTCAATTTTGTGATTATCGCAAATTGAATTGGTTGGTCCTTTCGTGCGTTATTTTTGATTTGAAACGGATTTCCTTTGAACTTGTCTGAATAATAGAAAATCTTCAATAGTTACTATTATTTAGGCAAGTTCTTTATTTATATAATTTTCAGCATATATAAATAAGATTGAAGAAAATTCATTTGCATGTAGATAATGTTTATGGTAATCGTCAAAGTAATTATATGAGTCGAAGGATGCTTTAAAAAGGGATGACCAAAAAAATGAAATGGATAATTGTGTGTAATTTTACAAACAATTTGCTGACGTGCGTTTTGGAATTTTAATGTGTTTTTTGGTCATATTTTCTTTGTATCTTATATTTTATCATATTTTTAGACCCTGTGGGGGTATATAAAGTTTCTTGAAAGTATGTAACAGGCAGAAGGAAGCGCGGCCGACCATAAAGTATATATATTCTTGATCAACATAAATAGCCGAGTCGATATAGTCATGTCAGTCTGTCCATCGGTCCGTCAGTCTGTCCGTTGGTCCGTCAGTCTGTCCGTTGGTTCGTCCATATGAACGAAAGGATCTCAGAGATGGTAAGAGCTAGAAGCTTGAACTTGGTCTCACAGCACTGGTAATATTTGCAGGCTGATCAAGATTTTCTTTTTTTTAAGCCACGCCCCCTTCGCCCGCAAATCAATAAGAATCTCATAACAAAATCAGTTTTGCATGTAGACACTTGAGATTTGGCACATATGATGAATATATTGGGGTCGATGTGTCCAGAAAATTTAATCACGATGTTACGCCCCATTCGCCCACAAATTGAAAAAATAACTAATTACAGGAGAATTACAGAAGGAGTCAATTTGAGCGGGGCCCTGTAGAGCAACAGGGTATATTACGGTCGGGGTTCAGACTTTATATTTATAATATTTTACATTGACCTTTAATTAAGCGAATAATAACACACTTTCAAGGAATTCTACAAATTCTATAACCTTTAAATAAAGCTTTAATAACACACTTTGAGGGAATTCTTCAAATTTTACATACCACAACTAGATAAACGAGTAGTCATTATAATATTTATAAAACGCACTTTATAAATATTTATGTTTTCAGCTTAATAACTTTTAATATTACCTTGAGAACCTGGACGCGTGTCCGATAGGCTTTCCTCTTTGTTCATTGTAATTTTGTTGATATATTTTACAAATATCTAATCTTGTTCACACTCTATATTCGAACTTAAGAGATTCAGTTTTTTTAATTATTTTAATGGATTTTATGTGTAGTATTTTAATGAAGCACTTTGATTTTTAAGCACTGGAGATATTTAAATTTTTATCCGCAACAAACAGCATTTGCTAAGCGACGGATACGCGCACGGCCGGAATGAAACGCGAATCAGAATGTAGGACGAACTAAGCAGGACACTATTGCATATTCGTGCTACTCCGACGGCGACAGCGACGGCGACGGCGATGATGATGTTAACATCTCGATGTACGATTTCAGATTTATCATAAAACCATGACAGAAGCTAAACAGTCATGTGTCCACTCCAGCAGCCAGGCAGCCAACCAGCCAGCCAGCCAACCCCGAAATAGGAAAAAAATCTGTAGATATAATCCGCGCTCGGTGAGTGGGCAGAAGTCGGCCATGTGTATGTGTGTGAGTGTGTGCGGCAGAACAAAAAGCACACCACCAGCATGGACAACACAACACCATACCACTGCCACCCAGAAAGAGCAATAAGAGCAGAGAGCATTGAGCATCGAGCAACGAGCAGCGAGCGGCTGTAGCAACAACAAGGATAACCGCACCCGCAGTACACACACCCACTCACCCACTGTGGGTTTCATATTATGCCGAAGACTTTTAGTGGCAACTCTGGTGGCGCATTTGCTTGTTGGCTTGCTTTGATTCGTTCCTTCTTGATGCTGTGGCAACGTCGACGTTGCAGTCGACGCCGACGCCGACATAGACGCTGCTGTTTGAGTGTAGGTAAGCCAAGCCGCAATCTCAATCTCCAATAAACACCAGAGCTGCTCTCTCAGCATTCTTGCTCTTGCTCTGACACACATGCACACACGCACACAACGATAACGTTGGCCGCCATCATGACTAAAGGAGATACTACCCCACCACCCGCTACCCAACACTCTGACTGCGACGGCGACTGTGACGCAGGTGCGCGGGGTGCTCGCTCACATAATCGTCTTGGGTTTTGACATTTTGTTTTTGTTTTGTAATACCTTTGTGATGTTAGTGCTTTCGAATTGGCCCCTTCTCTCGATGTTGTGTGGCAGAGGCGTCGTCATCCTCGGCCTCGGTCCGGATGGTACCTCGAACCCGCTGCTGCCAGTTAACTGTAATTGAATTGAACTCAAGTTTGCTGGGGGCTGTTGGTATTCAATGGTATGGTTTTGTTGTTTAAAGAAGCCCAGATTTATCTACAAATTTCAAATGGCATTCAATTTTGATAAAAGCTTTTGAGAATTATGTAAAAGTGTAAAATATAGACAGTATATAATTTTGATAAAACATTTAAATCTACAGAAAATTAAACTGATAAATGATAAGCTGTATATAACACATTTATACGAATCTATCATATCTTCAGATACTTATTTTCTCGTTTCGTTGAAATAGAAGCAAAGCAACACAAAATATATTCAATGTTCAAAGATAGCTCGAAACGGTATCCACAGAATCAAATCCAATAATCGATAAAAGTTCATCCAGCCACATCCTCTTAACGTGTCCCTTTTTTTACTGTGGCGCTTTTGTTGTTGAGGCTTTTGCTGCGCTTAATACGCCAACATTAACTTTGTAACAAATGAGATGTCGGAATACAACAATCACCTACCAGCTCCTACTCTCACTCTCATTCCGCCCCCCCCCCCTACACCATTCCATAGAATTCGCATTCTCGTCAGGTTTCTCTCTCTCTCTTTCTCTCACTCTATGGTCACAGGCAAAGCAAACGCTGGCAGAAGTTTATGCCCAGGATAAAAGTGAAACAAACGCAAAAGTCAAAGCGCTTTGCTGAGCGCTGGCCACGCCCATACAGTAGGAGGAGCGAGCGAGAGCGTTATCCTGTAATATCCGTGCATCAAAAATGCCCGCCAGCAGCAACAACAACAGCAGCATTGAAAATACTGTCACATCGTGCGCAAAAGAGATGGCTGGCACAGTGCGAGCGGGACAAATATAGTCAAGAGGGTTGGTTCTTGACATTTGAACGGGCGACATTTCTGCTCTGCCAGGATACAAGCACACACATATACGCAGATAGCATGGCGGTGTATAAGTGTGAACAATAGTTGAATTTCTATTTTCTTCCTTTTTGTGGAATTATCGAGTGCAGTACACTTTATTTAATCAATCAAAATTCGAAAGTTTTCTCTCTTTTCAGCGATAATTTCCACAGTTAAATATTTAGGAATTATTGGAGTAAAATTACCTATTCAATTTAGTTCTTGAATAGTTATAAGCAATAAAACAAAACTTTAAATTTGATATTGTTGTCATAAAATCTACAAGAAAGGTTTTTTTCATCACGCCAAAGATTTGATACACTTCCACTTTACGAATGATTTTCCCTATGACAGCTATGTGATATAGAAGTCTGATTTTAACAAAATGTAATCTGGATGTAATAAGACAATACCAACTACTCAATATTTGAGATTGTTCGGCAGTCCAGGCAAGTGCCGAAGTCACGAATTGAGATATCTCAAAGACCAACAGTTTTGTTTACTCAAGATTAATTTTCGACAGATCCTTTTTGTGGCAACTACAGCGTGCATTAAAAAGACGCATAGTATGTACTAAGTTTCATCAAGTAAGCTTAAAAAGGTAGAGACTAGTTTGCAGAAATGAGAAGACGGACATAGCTTTATTGTGTCCTGATCAAGAATATATTTACCTAATGAGGTCTGACCAGCTCGTTTAAAGCGTTACACATTTCTGAAGAAAATTATAATACTCTTTGTAAGGGGACACATATTAAAAATACAGAATATCTCTTAAGTATATGTAAGTATGCCTAAAATGTAGCTGTGCTAGTAGTGCAGATATGATTACTTTGATAACTCTAAATTGCGATTGAAACAAGTCGGAGAGTTGGGGCGGGATCGACAGTAGGGTGCCCTGAGTCAATCTTCTTAGTTATTTTTGGCACGCCAAAAATTGCATACCCTTGCAGAACCGTGATGAAATTTTCAACCGATCTTTCCTATGGCAGCTATATGATATAGTGATCCGATACGGCCAGTTCCGACATACATATGTACTGTCTGCAGCAAAAAAACTGATCTGTACCAAGTTTCATTCAGATAGCTCTAAAAGTGAGAGACTAGTTTGTATAGAAATAGACGGACAGACAGACGGGCGGACAGGCAGACGTTCAGACGGATATGGCAATATCAACTCGGCTGTTGATGCTGATCCAGAATATATTATATTTGGTAAATCAGTAAATCCAATAAAAGTATATTTATAACCAGTCGGAAAGGCTACAGTCGAAGTCGACTATAAGATACCCTTAACTTATTCTTCAAAAAGGAAATAAGAGTAACTAGTAAGTAGTGCGTTGTAATGTCAATATGCTCTTCTTCTTCCTTTGGCCCGACACTGAGTAATATTGAGTTTTGAATAACTACCGAGTTTATAATCTGATTGCAATGAAAATTTTCAGGATACATTAGGAGCCCGATGCTTGTCATGTGTGCCAAAATTCATAACTCTAGCTTTAATATTTCTCGTGTCATGGGATTTCAAAAATTTTGTTTTCGATCTACGGAGGCGGCACCCCCTTCCGCACTTCAAAATTTTAACATAAACTGGTACTGCTTAGCCCATACACGGACCACCGTACCAAATATAGTGACTCTAGCTCTTACAGTCTCTGAGATCTAAGCGCTCATACAGACAGACGAACATGACTCGGCTGTTGATGCTGATCAAAAATATATACTTTATGGGGTCTGCCGGACTTCCTTCGACCTGTTACGCACATTTTGACAAACTTAATAGAACCTTTTTACTTTTTTAAAGTAAAGGGTATAAAAAAGGAAAGACCGAAGTCATTCCCATGTATATCAGAAATAATAATATGATACTTTAATTTCCAACGATATACATGAACATTTATATTTACGACAATATAAATAGCAAATACATCAACATTTTTGTTCAATATTGTAAGAGAGTGGGTTTGAAAGATCTCATAAATCATGAATAAATAAACTATAATTTTGTTTTCCCCCTCGAATTGTATTTGCCTTTTTGTGTTTGCTATCAAGTATCTGCTGACGATGTATACACACAGAGTTTGCACAATTTCGGATAACACATTGCCTGCTGGAATTATTATTATGCACAAAACAACTACAAAAATACAAATCAAAGTCATTGACACGTGCCGTTTTCAGGTAAATTCAAGTAAGTATATACTCGTACCTCAACGCAACATACAAAACCAGTTTACAAAACAAAGAACAGTTTTAAACGCCTCGTTTAGCAATTAATATTGCTCAGGTTCCTGACTCTTCTCCGTCTTCTGTTATTTGTATAGATTGTGGTCATGGATTTGGCATATTTACTTTTCAACTTTCAGAAACAATAGTACAAACGGGACACGGTCTGCAACTGAAGTCAGACTGACAACAGATTGACACAAAACTGCAGGGGATGAAATGGAATATTAGAGATACCTGTGGATGATAATAGATATTGACATCTTCAGAACTGGAGATGCATGACTACACCACATCAACATCACATTTTCCACGAACCCCACAACCAAATGAAGAAGTCTTGGACTTAATATAGTACAATTGAGGAAGGCACAGTTACTAATCGTTATATTTGCAGACTATTTGTAATCTAGTATAGCAATCAATAGGTTTTGTTCTATTTATCGGAGTATTTTGTTTGCTGTTGTTGTAATTTGCATATTTATTTACAATTTATTTATTTTATTTACGACTTTCTCATTTCCAGTCAAATAACAGTTGCAATAAACAAGCATTCAACTTAATTGCTTACGTGGCTCATCATTATAATTTACAAGAAAACTTACTTAACACTAAATTTGCGTTTGTTATACTGATTTTTTATTTATTTTTTTTTTGTTTTCCTGACTGTGCTTTAAGTTTTTAATTTATTTATTGAGTTTGCATCGCGTTTATGTGTATTATTTTTTACTAATGAGAATACAGATTGATTAATTATGTATACATATAATATATATATGTATCTATACACATATACTATATATATATATATATATTATCAGCATAATATATACTATATATATATTGTTTTCAACTCTGTTAATTTCTGTTCGGTTTTCACTATGCGTCTTGCAGTTTTTTGTATAAATAAAAAATATAGTAATTTTCGCTTCGCTTCGAATAGAATAATACATGCCAAATTATGATTCTCATAATTTATGGTTCGAAGTTAGCCACGTTAGACCCTCGTAGAGGCCGTCGCCGCTTGTGGCACATGATGGTTGGACATACCAATTGCGATCTCTTATTCTAGTTAAACCTAGTTTTTCCTGGATTTCATGGGGTTTCATTGCTGTAACAACGATAATGATAATGTTAATACGACTCATTCAAGTGGTGAGTGTGATGATATCGAGTATAATTACCATCAGCTAGATCCTGTTTATTAGCAAATATCAGTATAATGGCGTCACGCATCTCTCTATCATTAATTATCCTATGCAGTTCAGTGCGCGCTTCGTCTATTCTGTCTCGATCCGCACAATCCACAACGAATATAAGACCCTGTGTACCTATAAAACAGACAGTTTAAGCACTTTAAGCTGTTGTATACAGCAATAGAGTCAACTTACCTGTGTAGTAATGCCGCCAAAGCGGTCGTATTTTGTCCTGTCCGCCGACATCCCAGACGTTGAACTTTACATTCTTATACGTGACTGTTTCGACATTGAAGCCCACCGTTGGTATCGTTGTCACTGATTGCCCCAGCTTTAGTTTATAAAGGATCGCTGTGCAATTAAGGTATGTATAAGTAAGTAACTGGTATTTTAGTGCTAAAGTTTGTATACATACTTGTTTTGCCAGCAGCGTCCAAGCCGAGCATAAGAATTCGCATTTCTTTGTTGCCGAAAATTTTTGATAATAGCTTTCCCATGATGATGTGTCATCCATTAAACGCTGGCCAAACTGTAAATTAAATAAATAAACGTCGTTACTGGCTTTTTTGGTCAGATCTTCTCACAAGTGAGCGGCGTATGGTGTGATAATGCCATTGTAATATAACTGCCTTGCCGGAGTTATCGTATCAGTTTTGTGATATAAGCACGTCGCTACAAGGCGCGCGCACTCACTCACACACACACACACACATATACTTAGTTTATTGTATACACTCATACAAGTACTATTTCAGTACATAAACATAATGCGTCAACGGAAGTTAAGAGCATTATTTTGCATAATAATTCAACTTACATTATTGTGTGCACAACTACTATAAGCGACTACTACAACAACGTTAAGTTCTCAGAGAATTTATCGCTTCAACTACATGCATACGCACACATAAACACACACACGCACACACAGAGGCGCATAAACTCAAGTACAATTGGGACGCATATAGCACATAAACAGTACATAAGCGAGTGATCATTAATTAAACAGAAGTTATCTCAATGACCGTCAATTTAATGTATACTGCACCGAGTGCAAAGTTATCAAATTAACCGGCCTGGCGCCTATAAATCCTTATGATCCTGGAAGCATTTGCCATAAACTACTGCTTCAGGTTTGATGAGCGTGTGTTTGCTCGCCGAACACGTCACATACACGCCCGAGTCACACATACACACCCAAATTCTAGACGACAATGATGATGAGATTACGCTGCTTCGTTTGACGCACTACCAAGTTGGTTTACCATTAAGCGATAACACGTTGCGTTTTATTTGTGCAAACAACACATTTGCAAAATAAAACTACTAAAAAAATAAACTATAACAACAACAAATTTTGCACTAATGTTCTCATATTTGTATGCGCTGATGTTTTTCTCGTTTTCAGTGTTACCCCATACACAACCGTCAAACCAGAGGTGCACACTGGCACATATCAAAGTGGCAGCCCTGGCTTAAGTGTTGTCTAATGCAACTGCTATTGCTTACCAGCACTGCTTCCCATAGATGGCGTAACAACAAAGAGCATTAGTTGATTGCTCAATGAATATAATAAAACAATAATGGAATTAAGTTAGTTACACAGTGCAAATACAATAAACTATGGCTGGCATTTATCCCAGAGAAGCGGTTCGCGTCAAAGTCAAGGTATGTACTGTCTGCAATCCACAAAATAACCAGACAACAAAGACAACAATTTTTCCCCCTTCCTCTGCTTTCTCACCCACTCATCTTCCATTGCTGCACACCGAAATCACACAGAAAAACGAAGCGACCAGACCTCCGGAATGGCGAAAATTCTCCGTGGATCCACAAATCACAACCCTAGAGGTGCTCTACTCACTACTCGCCAAGGCCTTTGATATCAAATCGGACTTTTCCATTAAATACAAGGCCTTCGATCCAGCTGGCAATGAAATCTATCTCGCTGTGCTATCCGACTGGGACTTGGACGCTGCATTCCTTAGAATACACAATATATCCATACAGACCTCATCTGAGCCATGCTTAATGCTCCAAATCGATGTGAAGCCCTTCACCGTGGTGAGGGAGTGTGAAACCGAGTCCTCGGCCTCGGGCAGAGTCAACAACACACAAATAAGCAGCACTTCATCCTTGTCGGCCAGCGTTTCTCCTTTGCAATCCCTGGGCGTGTCGCAGAAATACGTGCAGCATATGCAGACAAAGCTGCCCGGCCTGATCATGAACCAGATGGAAAAGACCTTTTCCATTGTGCAGAAGGCCTTCAACTTGTCCGATGAGCATATGGCCAATCTGCCGCCGCGTCCGCCCATGTGTGACAGTGAGTTTCGCCTGTTTCTGGATGCCTTGGGTCAAATCCAGCGCAACGATGAGCTACGCAAGATTATCTTCCTGGGCGGCATCGAGCCCAGTTTGCGACGCGTCGTGTGGAAGCACTTGCTGAACGTATATCCAAGCGGCGAACATGGACTGGCCATGGATGGTCATCAGCGTATGGAGTTTATGCGTCGCAAATCAGAGCAATATTGCAAGCTGCGCGATACCTGGAAGACGGCAGTTCAACGAGGCAATGTCGCCGGAGAGCTGGCGTATGTGACGAGCATGGTGAAGAAGGACGTGCTGCGTACGGATCGACTGCATCCATTCTATGCGGGCAGCGATGACAATCAGAACATTGCCTCTCTGTTTAACATACTAACCACATACGCGCTGAATCATCCCGTGGTCAGCTATTGCCAGGGCATGTCGGACATCGCGTCACCGCTGCTGGTCACCATGAATGACGAGGCTCAGGCCTACATATGCTTCTGTGCCATTATGGCGCGAGTGCGTGGCAATTTCATGCTCGATGGCATTGCTATGACTCAGAAGTTTGCACATCTTACAGAGGCATTGAGCTTCTATGATCCTGAATTCTGGGAGTATCTCAAATCGCAGCAGGCGGATGATCTGTTGTTCTGCTACCGTTGGCTGCTGCTGGAGTTGAAGCGTGAGTTTCCCTTTGAGGATGCGCTGCGAATGCTGGAGGTTCAGTGGAGTTCGTTTCGCTACGAGAATAATGGCTCCAAAGAGCTGCCACTTTACGAAAAGGTTTGTCTTGTTCGCTAATCAAGTTAACACTGATTTCAGTTCATTTCGAAATATACTTACGTATATAATTGTATGTAGTTCATTTTAGTTATTTTTACTGATATAATCTCTAAATACGATACGGAAAAACGAGCATGTTCGTACCTTTAGCAGAAGTCGCAACTTGCATACTTTTTAAGAGTATTTATCTCACTCTTTTTGTGGAAACTAGTTGTCAAATTAAAATTAAAATTGCTGTTATATATTATTATATTCATCTTGATTGATTAATCATGGCTAACTGACTGTTAGGGAAATTAATTCCTACGTCAATCTTCCTTGATTTTAATAAATATCTTTGACATTTCAGGAATTCGTGCCCATCACAGAAGTCTCGGCGCCGAACAGTGCCAGTACATTTTCCACATCTTATAGCGCCACACCCACGAGTCCTTCTTATCTGCTGACCAAACCGCGAGAGAATCCTTACACCAAAGTGTGCGCATTGAGGCGGCAAAGCTCTTCGGCATCGCTCAGCTCGCTGAGCTCTTCATTGGGCACAGCCGGCGGCGGCAATGGACAACTGGACAACTCAAAGCGCTTGAATCAAAGTCTGGATGACAATATGTCAAGGCATGCGGCACGGCGACAGAGACGCGTTTCGTCCAAGGCACATCAGAGTTTGGACGAGTCGAAAATGCTAGCACTTATCGAGGGAGGCGTCGTGGAGACCAGCACGAAGTCAGTTCTGGAACTATCTGCCAGCGAAGATACAGATGACGATGTCTTTGACCGAAAAGAACAACAAATTTCAGGATCGCCTCCGCAGTTTCACGAAACAAATCCCTTCAAAGACGATGCACTGTCTACACCGAACAATAATAACAATAATGCAACACCAGCTGGCGCCTTTCTGGGCAGCTCGTCGTCATCCAACGAGAGCAATGTGGCTGATAAGAAGGCCCACGGCCTGGCCAAGTTGCAGCAGAAGAACATTCTCAATGTAAGCAATATCATTGCCAAGCAATTGGCATCCAATGCCACCACGGTCAGTGAGAGCGTCAAACGCGTCAGTAGCAGCAGCGGCGGGCACTTTAAGGATCTCAAGGAGAAAATTGCGGCGACTAGTCGCATGGGTATCTCATTCGATGGCGAGGATAGCGCGAACAAGGCCCCACCCAAACTGGTTAAGAACTTTAATGAGTTTCTCAACTTTGCAACGATTAACAAGAATCGCATTTCGGATCGTTTGGCCAATCAGCTGCAAATCAGCGAGAAGCCGCAGCAGCACCAGCAAGTCAGCAAGCCATTGGTACAGCTGACCAAGAGCGGACACTTGGGCAGTTCCTTAGATGAATCCGATTCCTCTTCCATTCCGGAAACTAGTTGGAGCGCCTCGACTGCGGCCACCGCTATACAGCAGGCGCAGGAGCTTAGTAGCTATAGTTTGCAATTAGATCTCAACGCTGTCTCGCCAGAGCGCTCACCGGAGCAGCAGCAGCAACAGCAACCAGAAGAGAACACACCTGACCAGGATCAAGATCAGGAGTATTATCCCATGACAAACGCCATAACGCGTGAATTGCGACTCGAGGCAGAGAACTTGGACCGTCAAGTGTTTGGACTGCCTTTTACGGAAAAGCAAACTGCGCCCACTGTCGTGGATGACATAGAGTACGAGAAACTGGACAAGGACACACTAGATATGGTGGATGATCTGAAGGAAAACGAGATTATCACCTGTCCCGACGTCAGTGAGCTACACATGCGTCGTCGGCAGCGTCTGACTGCCGCTAAAAGCAATAGCGTGCAGCCCCCAGATACGCACACTGCGAATCCCTTTATTGAAGAAAGTCTTCTGCTAGATGGCGGCGGTGGCGGGATGCGCAACAGCAGCAGCTTGCCGGAGGTTATAATGCCCATTTCAACGGAACCAAATCGGGTTCAAGCACCGACCATGGTCGAGATAGCCACCAATGCAGACGATGAAAGCGCCTACAGCAGCGCCTACTCGCGATCGCCACATCGAGCGACTTCCTCCCCATTGAATGGATTGAACAGCACGGCCGCAGCGCTGCCTCCGCCCAGTGAATTTGGCGGTGGCAATGCCTTCCTCATGTTTCTCTGCTTAACACTGCTGCTGCAGCATCGTAACACGATCATCAAGGCGGCCATGGACTACAACGAGATTGCAATGCACTTTGACAAGATGGTGCGTAAGCACGACGTTACACGAGTCCTCAATCAGGCCAGGCGCATGTACTCTGAATATCTGCAGGCTCAACGTAAGGAGTCCAGCAGCAGCAGCAGCAGTAGCAGAGGAGCAAGCAACACCACGGAAGCCACAAACTAAATAACTTGAAGAGATATGGACAGATTTGTTGATAATATTTGAGAACCTAAAAAGCTGCTCAAAATGCGACAATGAATTCGCAATTTGTCAAACCAAAGTGTTAAATTATAATTTATTTATTTAACCATTTTTGTTACCTGTCAAACCGAACACAAGCCAACATAGTTACTTTGCCAAATTGACGTTGACTTTATCTTTCATTTTATTTATATCTACACGCAACTGCATTCCTTTTAAAAGTACTTAATACTTAATATGGTCAATCCAGCGCAAAGAATCTATATTCACTCGCTTACAATTTAAACGATTAACTTTTATAACTCTTAAATTTAACTGTAACTGTTACCATTTCGGTATTATTGTCTCTTTGAATATCTTGTTCCATTGCAAACATAATTTTGTATATTATCTGAAGATAGGATTTATTTTACGAATTATGTACTTATTGTCTTCATAATTGTGTAAAGTAAACGCAAAATGAAATTTTAAACAATCGCTAAATAAATGCATTCCAAACTAAGTAATTATGCAATTTAAGCCGGCGTGGCAAATTTATTACGAGTACAACGTGATGAATACAACTTAGGGGGGTACAAAAAAATACAATTCAAATTAGACGACAAACGCTGAAAGAGACGTAAATTCTATTTGCATTTAAAAGTTATATTTTCTCTTGAGGCGTTCGCGAATGAACAGCCCCTTGATAAGTTTTTTCCAATTGCCATAGACGCGGCTCTCATATTTCTCCCGCTCCTTGCGCACCTGCTCCTGCTGATCCTCCTCCCAGGCAGCCGTCACTATCTCGCCAAATTCTTCGCAAACAATAAAACCATCGTACATGGGATGGCAGGAGCCCTGGTGAAAATCGAATCCAATCACCGCATTGGCACAATCAATGTTGAGCTTCTTACAGACTCGCATCAAACCGGGCACTGTGTTGGGAATTGCATGTTAGATACATTGATCATTTTAAATGTAAGCTTCACACTTACGCCTCAGATGAACTGTTTTCTTGGGCAGCATGCATTCCTTAAATAGCTCCACATTACCGTATGCATTACGCGGCACAATACCATTTTCGGCGGTAGGTGGTTCGTAATCCTGCGTTTGCCAATAACCGAATATCTCCAGCGGTTGATCCTTGATAACAGTGCGCGTCAGCTGTAGTAAAGAGTTCGATTAAGATCTGTTGACACATTGGCAGTGCGCACGGTATTACCTTATCCCACTTGGGACGTGCCTTAACAATCTTGTAGGGCTGCTCACCCAATTTCACCACGCGCGCACTCTTTAGCCAAATCTCTCGGGAGTGCAGCAGGTGGACACAGTCACGTGAGTAAATTGCCTCACTGCGTATGAATCCCAACGTGGGCGCATCTGGCGGGTAAATGCCCTGGAATTTTAGGAGATGACGTTCAAGCGCATACAACGGATGATCCTTAAACTCCGATATGGACTTGGGTAGCGGCTTATCGGAGTGAATGCGTAGCATCTGCTCATCCTCGCGTATATCTCGCTTGGTGCGATTACCGACATACGGTGCTATAGTTTCATCCAGCCAGGACTTTTCGACACGAGACTTGCGGACTGTGGTCGTCCAGCTGGTACAATAACGGGCAGTCACATCCTTCAGACTCTGATCGTCTTGAAAGGCAAACACATAGGCCAGATTCGAGGAGGCGTTTCGCTGTAAGCTCATAAAGATCAGAATTGTTGCTGTCTCTACACGGTAAAGGGGCCAATTCAAACTGAAGGAACTCCAGATAGAGCACCCTAACAGTTATAGAATATTCTCTTACCCTTATGGTATCTACGCAATGAAGTTTGCCCTTGAACAAATCAATGCAGATCCATTGCTCCTCCGCATCGGACCAAACCTCCACCCAAATATCCGATGCTGTGGTCTTGCGCTTTTCCTTGACGCTCTCATCATCCGTGGAGAGAACGCGTCGATCCTTACGTAACTGTTGCACTGCCTTAGGCAACACCGGTGCCTTCTTTATCAGCTTGCTGGGTGTGGACTCTTCGGTGTCGTCTGTGGATTGACTGTTCGCCTTAAGCAACTTCTCCAGCTTGGGACGCTTCTTGGGCAAGGGCAATTGATCATCGCCGCCATCCAGCTGCGGTATGCTCAGAGCATTTGCCTTTTGCCGTCGCGTACGCAGCTGAACAGGTTCAGGGTTATTGAGAAACTTGAGCGAGATTTTTGCCTTGACATCGCAGCTTTTCGGGTTAGCCTTGCTTCTGTTAATCGGTGTTGTATCCTGTGCCACACTGTTGTGTCCCTTAAGAAACACTGGTGAAATATGAACCTTGGGCGATTTGCTACGGGAACGCGTCTCACGAGCGGCATTTTGAGACCTGCTGGGATTCGCATTCTCGGCATCGCTGTGCTTGGCATTCTTAATCTTGGCGCTGGGCAGCACTAACTTAGGTATGACGGGCGAGCCGATTTTCGAAGCCGGAAACTCGGCTGCCTTTTCGGTGTCCGCAGATGCTTTGCGCGTACGTCGTGCAATTGGCGTCGATTCAACTTGCAGGCTCAACTTCAGTTTCTTCTTATTATCAGTTTCAGAGGCGTTGTTGGTGCCTCGTTTGAGACGAGAGAGTTGCGGCTTGATTTCGGCGCTGCTGCTGCTGCCATCAGTTGCCTTTCGAATCGACTTGGAAGTGCTGGGCTTGATATCAAGCTCCAAGCTGCTGGTTTCTGTGTGCTTGCTTGAGCTGACACCTGCCACAGACTGTGCTTTGGATCTGGAACTACGACTGGAACTGCAAGCGATCTCTATACTCTCCTTCTTGACAGTTTTTGCTGAGCCACTGGCACTCGGCTTAGCAACTTTTGAACTGGATTCGCTTTTGCTGACTGCACTTTTAATGCCTTCTTTAGATTTGCCAGCAGAACTTTTAGCAACTGTGGCTTTCGAGCTCTTTGGTTTCTTGGACTTGCTCGGTTTGTTGTGAAGTTCACCCGCATCCTCATCATCATCCTCTTCGGTTTCCTTCGCCGCCTGACTCTTGTTCTTTTCATCCGGCTTTAGCTTAATGGGTATCAGATCGCTAGCCTGCGGCCGCAGTGCCATCGGCTGCAGATTGACAATGAGGCGACAGTTCATGCCCATGCTACGTGCAAGTACAATGAATATGAAGACCATATCCTGTTTGCAGCGTGCCTCCTTTCGCTTTATCTGCGCCAGCAGCTCCTCGACAATGCCCCGTCTGGAGCTTGCAGTCTTAGGCGGATACAAATCCTGGCACTGTAGCTTCACAGCAACTTTAAACCAGGTAATAAATGACTGTAAATACTTCAACTCCACACCCCGCTCTGTGGGATAAGCATTCTTGCTGGGCAGCAGCTTCAGGGAGGCCTCCATCAGCGACGTGTTGCTTAGCAGACGATTGTATTTGATGCTTCGCGCTATTAAACACAACAGGCTCACCTTGTGCATTAGCAGCTGCCGATCTTTGATGTCACGATTCATGCGACGCTTAAGCGCATTCTCCAGCTCAAGCTGCGTCTTTTGCTCCTTGGTGACGTGGCGCGAAGGATGACCCACAAGGATTTCCAGATCACCCGACACATTTGGTGTGGCATCCTCGTTGTCGCTGCTCAGTTGCGCGTCTGTGAATGGAAGTAGGATGGTAGGAGGGTTCAATGAGGAGACGTTCTGTGTAGATCTGGGGACAAGGGAGCTACTGTTAAGTATATGTAGGTACTTAGTTAGGTAAACAAGGCGCTTAATTGAGTTCTGCTCTTTAGTTAGTTTATTTCATTCAAACACTTGCATTTATTTATTTCATTTGATGTGCATTTCAAATTTTAATTAATTATTGAATTAAATACATTTAACATTTACTAAATTGCGCTAAAATTATGCATTTATTTCTTAAACTTTCTCCTTATTGTTATATTTTTCTTTTTCATTTGTTATGGATGCATTCTTTATGTTTTTTGTTTTTTTATGAAATGAATACAATTTTGCTAAAGTAAATTCGTTTAACATCAGTTCTAATTTATTAGCTACTTATTTCCTCATTGTTTTCAATTGTTTTTAATGTTGCTGAAACACTTGAAATTGCCATAAAGTAAGTGCATTTTACGTATCTGCATTTTGATTTCTATTTTGATTTGTTAGTCTTGTTACTATCAAAGAATTTTAAATAATTAAATAAATGCATCCAGAAATATACAACTTGTTGATCATTACTTAGTTTTTATGTATGTGCAAATAATATTAGATATTCGAAATACTAGTTATGTATCAGTTAGTTAAGTTGTGCTACATTTCAACCACACTTAGAATTTTTCAAACTATTTACCATTAAACAACAATCAAGACAATCAAACATCTATTCAGAGTTTTATGCTTTATAAAGAGTTTTTTCATTTGATATATTTGTTAGTTTAGTTTTTTCATGTTTCTTCCGATTTGTTTGTTGAAATCAAAACTGAATGAAATAATAAGAGCTTAAAAAGCAATAGAGTTGGTTAGTTAGTATGTGTCTAAGTATAAGCAAAGACTATAGAACATAAAGATGAACCGCTGCCATTCAAAAAAGTGTACTTAGTTTTACCATTTTCTGTCGTCTAGCTGTTGACGCAGGCTAGCTCGTTAAATTTTCCGAGCAAACGCCAAGCATCAGAACAAAGCAAAAATCTCTTACAGAATTTAATAATCAATGACAATCGTTAGGATTCGAACTCGTTACCTTCCGCTCAAAACAGACGTAGAGTTCATCTCAAGCAAAAGGACCATTGCGACCTCTAGAAAACGGACGTTTAAGCATGTACATCTTATATATTCATTTTTCTGGGAGGTTTTAATAAATCCCAATCACAAATTTGCCTGGTACACTTTTTTGTATGGCAGCGATTCATCTTTATTTTCTATAGTCTTTGGTATAAGTTTTAGTAGTTAGGCCGCAGTTTGTATGTTTTTGGAAGGGAAGATTCTCAAGCGATTCAACTAAAGCAGTTTATAGATTTAACACTACTGCCGCTTTAACGCTAATTCAGTCTAAATTAGACTATAAGACCTAGGTTCCACACAGTTTGTATAACAAACTTACATTTTCAAAGGAATTATTCGGATGTCTCGTTGTTTTGAACAATTATGCAAACTGTGTGAACTTAGCTTAATAGTAATATACATTCAAGTTATGCAATACTGTATAAATATAGTATATATATATATATATTTCTCATATCTTTCAAATGTTATGTTTATCATTTTTCACACAAAAAACTACGCAGTCTCATACGGAGCAATTTGGAAGCTTTTTTATAATCAGATACCAGAATTCTAACTACCATCAACAACAACCAATAACAAGTATTCGACGCCACAACCACAACTTTAAAATCCCCTCTTCGACTCTACATGATCATCATCAGGTCATTTTCTAATTGCGTTTCCTACCTGCAACTTCCTCAAATTCGGAGTCATCCGTGTCCCCGCCAGCCACCACAGTGGACGCTGGACGCGTCTTGGTGTGCCGTTTAATGCGGGTCGATTTGGTTTTACTCAGGCGCGAAGGAGCATCTTCTAATGGCGGCGGCTGTGCTCCTCCTGCAGCTGCAGTTCCAGCTCCAGAACGTCGACGCTCTCTGTTTGCCTGTGGTTTGTTGTCCGGCTCTTGTGCGTAGTTTTGATTTTCGCCCAATGCAAGCAGTGCATTGACATCCATTGCGGCAGCGTTATTCGTGCGATCCGCTTGGCTTCCTGGTGGTGTGTCCGTCGTGCTGACAGTTCGTTTACTAAGCAATGCCTCCCTGGTCCTTTCCAAACTGTTTGCATTCTCGAGCAGATCACGAAAGTCAAATGCTTTGTTACTCGCATTATCCTCCATGCTGCTGTCGTTGTTGTCCTCGGAACCGGAACCGGAGTCGGAGAGATTTGTAATGCCTGCATTGCAATCAAATTGAGGTGCTGGCGATTTCTCCTTAGTTGCCGTAAAGAAACTGGAGCGCAGATCAATATCAGCGGGATTAACTAAATAATCCTCTACACTCGATTCGCTGCTGGAGTCACCATTGTTGCTTTCATTGGGCGTTTTGGCGTTTTTTGAGGCCGTGACACGGCTGGCAGAACCCGATGCCGTAGGCGAGTTCTGTGTGGGTGATGTGGGAAATGTTTTGGGTGGCGGCCGATACTTGTTGTACAGCTTAGAACGCAAAGATTGACCGCTGGGTTTACGTTTCTTGACAGAGGCGCCGCCTTTGATGCCGCTCGGCGACTTTTGTTCTCTGCAAGACATTCAACAATGGTATTCTTGAATCATTGTATATAAGTATTTAAATCATTACCTCTTTTTGGTTGCGCATGCCGATGAACGGCCACTGGCGCCAACTGCACCTACCGCTCCGACTCCAGGCACCTCCTCGAATTCACTATCGTCGTCATCCGATGATTCGCCGCCGCGCGCATCTTTTCCTGGCTTCCACTCGTCCTCTTCGCTGGCAGAAAAGCCCTCGGACAAGGATTCTTCTTCTTCGTCGGACATCGTGTGAGTGCTTGTTGCTCACAGGCGGACTGCTTTACATGTGTGTGTGTTTGTGTGTGAGAATGTGCCACTTACAGTTATTGATTTTTACTGCGCAATTTTGGAATGCTTCAGACTCTTTTGCTGCTCCTCAAACACAGTTCAATTGATTTCCATTTGATTTATTTATTGCGCCAATACTTGCTCGCTAACAAACAAACTTTTTCTTCTTTTACTGAGGGGAATTTAAACAAATTTGCGAAATTCACATTTCCGCGGTTGGTTGGCGTTGGGCTAGGAATAAGCGATAAACGTTCGATAAATAGAGGTGGTCAATATAATTATCAGGTGAGACCTATCGAGCAGTATTTCAAAATATTACTGATAGTACATAAAATGTGCAAAAACTATTATTCTTTCCCTAAAGATATTAATACCTTTATTTTTATTTTTACGTGCTTTATAACAATAACGTTTTATTTCAGATTATTCGATATATCGATATACAATGTTTACAAAATATCAATAGTGTGACCTCAAGTTGGAAGCAAAAAAAAAATACTGCCCTTATCAGTGATGTTTGACACAGCTTGGCAACCATGCTAAGCAATTAGTTATTATTTTACTTCAGTTTATATGAATTCTACTGGCGAGGAACTGCATCCGAATTGGATTGCACTGACCACATTACATGTGCCACTTAAACGCTTTGTGCGTGCTGGAGCTGCTGAGCAGGAGAAGGCGAAAGCGAAGAAACACACAATCGATGCCGTCGACGGCGTTGAAGTGAAGCAGTTTTACAAGGAAATTCTGGAGACACCGAGCACAAAGAAAGCCACAATCAATGCAAACAACAAAAACAATACTTTAAGTCGAGCGAAGGAAAATCCGCAGTTGCCGTTTGACAGGAATCGCTTCTTCCGCCTGGCCACAAGCAATAGTGTTAGGGAGTTGTCCCAAATGCGAATAACTGACGAGCAGGAACTAAACGTTTGTGATGCTTATGGTTGGACTGCGTTGATGATGGCGTCGTGTGGAGGCTCAGCAGATGCTGTGGCCTGGCTTTTGCAACTTGGCGCCAATACTGAAGTCGCAGACAAGGCCGGAAACACGGCATTAGAGCTGGCCAGACGGAACAAGCACGAGACTGTTGTGCAGTTGCTTCAAGCGGACAATAGAGCAAGTGCAGCTGATTTGGGCGAAGATAACTCAGTGGAAAGCGCTACAATGCCCTTCTACTGCGACGTGTGCCAACGGGACTACAAGGAATCCACATGGCGAGCCCATCAAACCTCAACTGTGCATCAGTTTAACAGCAAGCATCTGCCCGCCAACAGGCTGCAAAAGTTCAACATCTCTGTAAAAAATCGTGGTCTTCAACTCATGATTAAGCAAGGCTGGGACCGGGAACACGGTCTGGGACCAACACAAAGCGGTCGCCTGTATCCTGTGAAGACGGTGTTACGCAAGCAAGGCACCGGGCTGGGAATTGAGCAACCCCCGGCGCGAGTGACACATTTCCATGCCTTTGACACAAATGCCACCAGGCGCCGCAATGGAAAACCTTTGTTTCTGCCGCAGCAGCCGCGACGAACACGCAACGAAATGAAGCGCGAGAAGCTGCAGGAGTGGAGGCGGGATCGTCGTCTGCGAAATGAGTTGAGCTAACGATTTCATTGGTATTTTCTTAAAAAAGTGAATATTTATGTTGGCATCGAGGTTGCAAACCGGCATTGAAGCGAACTTTACAGCAGAACTTCTTAAATAAAAAGGTTCGGTTTTCTAGAATGGAAATTACATGAATTTCATACTTTTGTATTACATTTTACTATATACAATTTAATTTTAGTTGCATTTTAAAACAGTGAATAATAATAATATAGTTATCTTTAGTTAGATTCCTTAAAATGTTAGGTATAAATTTATTAAATTATTATATAGTCTATAAAAATCAAGGAAAATAAAATAGTTTTTTTATATATAGAATTAAACTTGGTTTCGAATTAAAACCTTTGGTTTAAGGGTCACTGAAACCGGTTCACGGGCTCACGAACCGAACCGAATCTAGTTTATGGTTAAATTAATGCAAATGCCAAAGTAACATTTTCGCGGTTGGATAGGTCATGAAAGTACCGCAAAACACCCACACACATAAATGAGCATGCCACATTTTTGTGGCACGTGTCTTGTTGCTGCTTGGAAACGCTGACCTCCTATGTATTTGGTTATTGGCCATTGCAGGCTGTTGCTTTGGTAGCTGAGGGGGAGGTAAGCGAGGGCTGGGGGTCTTGTCTGTCGTGAAGTTTGCCCAGGAGTTGCGAAAGCGAAAGCGATGTGGCAAAGACACCTCTCTCACCCTGAAGCACTGAGCTGACACCGATTCCGCTTTGCGCCTGCGCATTGCCAGCTTAACCCCTTAAAACCGTTGGATATTCCCAAGATATATAAAGGACATTTCCGAATGGCGACACTCAGTTGCGTTCGGACTGTGACTGTGCTTAGACGTGTTGGCTTGTTGGTCTGTCGTGGTTGCCGCTGCTGCTGCTTCTGTGGGATAAAAAGAAATTCATAACGTGTGCGCGTTAAAAAGTTGTGCACGTTCAATAATTAAATGGAAGTGTAGAAGTGTGTTGAACGAAGGTCGGCAAACATCGTGTGCTAGGTAAACGGAAAATTTAATTATTAACGTTGCATGCGAAACGTATAATTGTTGAGCATATCCTTTAAAGTTGTAAGCAACAATATTCAAATGGAAACGTTAACGTTTTTGCATTCGGAATTTGGTGTGGTAACACTGTTCTTACCCCAGTTTTGATCAACAGCTGTTCAGCGCAAAAGCAAAAGCAAAACGCAGGGAACATTGGCGCTCAGAACATTGGCGTCGCATTTGTTGTGCTTATTTGTGTTTGCGGCCCCAACGTGTTCGGTTTATATTCCGCTGGAAGCACATACAGAAATTATTCCATATCAATTAAAGCTTCTGCCGACGCAGTGTTATTTGTGCAGTGTTTGTATTTTGTTTAAAATTATTGTGTCGTCGTGTGTGTCCAGTGCTGAGTGAATATTTAAAATAGGCGAGGTATGTTGGTACATACGAATATTACGCAAATCTTACAAAGTGTACGAGTAATAACAATATCGAACCTAATTACCAATTGGTACTAAGTATATTAAAATGCATACATATGCATGTGTCAAATTCGGTTGTAATTCAGCGGCATAAACAATTTTTGTGCACTGGCCTCGTAGTAGCCATGTGATTTCGTTTTCCGTGCGTGTGCATTGAACTTGACAACAATTGAAAACTGCTTATAATATGTGGAGTGCATGTATGTATGTGTATGCATACATAATACATTGTACACATTGGTGTATGTATGTTTCTGCGAGGTGCTTCGGTTGTTGCAAAATATTCAATATATATTTGGTTTATGGTTATTTCTGTAGAAAATACAAACGCACAGTATTTATTTTTGTGCTTTGTTTGGTTTACATTATACATAGAGTGTACGTACCTTGGCTTTTTATCTCGAAAACTCTCTGAACAGTCAGTGCGTGCTCTCCCTTTCCTACTCAGCCTCTGCCAGTCGCGATCCGATGCCCTATGGACCACCGCTCGCTCTCCATGAACTTTGCGAGAGCCTTTCAATTCGTTTGATCTCTCATTGCATTTCCATCTCTGTCGCTCACGGTTGTGTGCTCACTCACCCACTTACTCTCGTACGGACGGTCGTTTAATTATTTAGAAATTAATGCAGTGAGTTCGCCGTAAACAAAGCAACTGGGAATGTTCTGTGATCGCAGCATTTAAATTTTATTTTCATTTTTTTATTCCAATTAATTTGTATAAATCAATGAAGGCAGTGCGCTTAGGTTATTTTCCGACATTCTATTTTCAATTAATGAATTTGGAAATTTTATTTATGATCGCAGAAGTGTTTTAAATTAAAAACGTATAAATGTTGGCAAATTAACACTGCGGTTAAATAAATAACATTAAATATCAATTTGCGAATATTAGTGTTGGCGTTTCGGCAGCCAAGGGCGTAGTTTGGGGGCAAGTAAGCACTTTTACTACTCTTCTAAAGATCTTGTCACGATAATGAATCATACATCGGGAGAATTAATCGTGTGATCACTTCAAGGTATGTGCCAAATCTCTAGCTACGTCTCTAGCTCAAGTCTATAGCTACAAAACTGCTTTTGCTATGAGCAATTTCTTGATTTGTGGGCGAAGGGGCGTGACATAAAAAAAAACTAACTAGATCTGCCTGCAAAAATTACCAGTGCTGGGGGACCAAGTTCAAGATTCTAGCTCTTACCATCATGGACATGGCTATATCGACATGGCTATTGATACTGATCAAGAATATATATACTTTATGGGGTCGGCTACGCTGCCTTCTGTCTGTTACACACTTTAAACAAACTTAATATACTTATTTATAAGTTTATATACTTTTTTCACATATTTATACCCTTTGAGTAGAGAAATTTGGACTCCCCTTTACGAAAAGCTGCCTACGTTCCTTTTGGCATCATATATATACAATATGTATCAATTAACATATAATTATGTTTACGATTATACACATGTTTATGTAAACAAAATGTTAATTAGATAATTCACTCGTAAATAACCTCTTTATTAGGGGTTTTATTTAAAAGAGGTTAACAGTCAAATGCCGTCTTTTTGTTCTACCACCGATTTTCCGTTTGTTGATCAATACAAGGCCAAGAACACAAAGTATACACATTTATACTTATGTAGGATATTTCTTCATGTACCAACAGATCTTGAAGCACGTCAAATAATCTCTTAAATCTTTAAAATCGTAAACCAAACAAATACAAATAGACAAAAAAACAAGATCGAAAGAGCAAATGAAAATTCAAGATGTTTATTATTATGAAACAAAACGTAAAGTACGAAATATACTATATCTAGTACTCGGTACAAACAAAATAAATGAGATAAATATTTTTGGGGCATCTTCCGGGCTTCAACTGAATTTTTTATGCATGGACTTTTGACTTCTGAGTTACCTGTTTTCTTTTATACTACAAAAAACACTCGAGTAGAAAGACAAACAAATAAGGTAATCTGCAATAAAGCAATGCTAAGTAAATAGAATAAAATACAATTAAAATTCGACAATCAAAAAGTGCAAAAAGTTGAAATACTGAATCAAGAATATTGCAAAAAATATAAACCGTTAATGTGTTTTTACTTTCCTCGAAAGTGTTGTAAAAACTAGTTAGTTTGTTTATTTGTTTGCTTAGTTGAAACAGTGTGAAATTAACCATAAAAGCAATTACAACAATTATAAACAATAGGCTCAATCTTAAGTACAGACAAATCTAATAAACAGAACAGATAAAACAACACAACAAAAATTGCTATTTCAGCTTTTTCCGGCGTTCCGTTCCATTAGCCAAATGCCTGGCAGATCTTAAAGGTGAGTGAGTCTCTTAAAAGATTATTTAAGTAAATGTAAGTCAAATGAAATGAAAGAATTCTCGTGTAGATGTTGCAGAAGTCATTGCTTCACTTGAGCTTGAACTGGCAGCCTAATGGCTCTGGCATAAATCTCTCACCTGGTGGAATTTTCTAATAACGCGAAAGTGTTGCATACTCAGCAGCGCATGAAATGAGAAATTGGCAAAACTTGCAACATAAATTACAGCATACAATTAGGGCACAGCACACATAACACGCGAACTCCCTAAAAAGTAAAAGTTGTACTAACTTTCCCGCGTGTGTGTCTGTGGTCTGCACCTAGTAAGTTAACAGAAATTAGTGCTGAAGTTTGATGCCAATCTCGAAAATTCTGTTATGGCTAGTAGCAGATAAGCATTTCAAAGTTAATTAGTTGAAATTAATGTCAACATCGAGGAGTACTAGTCTGTTTAAATAGAGTAATACCAGTGACCAGAGTAAAAGCTATATAAATAGAAATAAAAATTAAATATATTCTATTTAGAAGGGAACATATCCAAGCGTTTAAATCGATTTAGTCAAGTTCGTCCTTCAATCTATCTGTCTGCATGTGCTTGTCAATTTAAAAAACCAACTAAACAAACATTTAAATAAAAAATTAACTTAGTTCTTCCGTAATTGTTGTCAAAGTCTATTTAGTAATCTATGCCGTGAATTATCTTCTAGAGAACAACAAAAAGTCGACTTATTCTTTTGAAGCGGCTTGTAATCAATGATTTAACAATTTCACTTAATATTCAAGCCAGTAAGTGTTGAGCAGAGATTTGTTTGCAGTTGCTGCAACATTTACAATTGGAACATACGATTTTCGTATTTGACTTAGTGTTGCCTATTCAAAGGCGCAAAAACTTTGCAGACGGTTTTCTCAAGGTCCTTTGAAAATATTTACATAAATTAGCTATTGTGTATATGGGCCTTGTTAAGACGCTTTTTGAAAGAGTTTTTGTATTCATTGTGTTGGCAGTTGCTTATTGGTAGTCCTAATCATGCGTACAATAACTTTAAGTAACGTCAAGAAGAAATGTATTGTTTGGGGCCTAACAACAACAAGAAGACAAGAAGGAAACTTTAAGATACATATACCTCAATCAATACTTTGAAAGGATTTTAATTGGTTTACAAAGTGCACAAAGTAACAAGTCAAAAATTTCTTTTGAGTTAATTTAGTTTGCCCTTTGACTTTTGTCAGTTTCTGGCGAGTAGGCGGCATTTGTACTGCCTGTTTTAGGGAGTTTATTACTGCTTTCGATTTATTACAACATTTTTCGTTGGAAAGTTAATTAGATTTAATTATTAAGAAGGGCGGAAGGGTTACAATATATATATATATATATATATATATATATAGGGCTTATAATAAATTTGAGTAAATACAGTATTTTAAAAGAATCTTCATTCGTCGTTTAAACTGATGCTCTCGCAACCTTCGGCTTCTCGGTCTTCGATCTTCTTAGGTCGCTCATGCGAATTCGCCTGAGAGTGAATTCGCCTACGTTGCCTTAACTCGTTGTTGTTGTCTTTGCTCGCTGCTGTTGTTGTCTAAGGATTGGTGCACACAGGGACTGACGTATAAAGGGATATACTTTTATACGAAATAAAATTTAGTGCTGTGCATTTTATGAAACTGGCCAAATTATTAACGTTTGAATGATTTTCGACACTAATTTTTGTACATAAATATATAAAGTTTCCTGCGTTTGCCACAATACAATGTCTGAGAGGCGAAAGTATTTGATTGAGCGTGTAAAATGGATTAGCTACCAAGTCCTCAAATCTTTTGCCAAAAAAACAAAGTCACAGTTGTGGCAAAAACAACAAAATCCATTGGAGCGCGAAATCAACTTAATGCAATAGACGAAAAGAAGCAGAAGAATATGGTTGACTCTCTCTCTCTCTGTGTCAAAGCCGCAAGACAAACTTCAATACATAAACTTGTGTACTCCTACGTAAGCTCAAATATAGAATTTCTCACACACACACACACAGTCAGCAAGCCACGTAAAACAAACATTTGCACAAGTGTAGGTGCCTTGTAGGTGGATAGTATGTGTGTGGGTTTTCGTCTCTTCAGCTAATGTCATTGGCACAAACTACACCTTTGTATTTGACGTGTAGAAAATACTGCGAACTCTATAAAATGTATTGATAATTAATAAAGACTTCGCATTAAAAACTTGCTAAAAGCTTGTCATGTGCTTTTTAGCAGATTTGCAGATTTCTTATGCAACGTTACGAGCACTTACTACAACTGAGACATCCAGCGTCAATAGTCGTTTAGATTTACATACACGCACATGCAGACTCAGTTCAGTGATTGCATTTTAATCCAAGTTCGAGTCGCACTTGCACTCTTAAGAAGAAAACACACGCATTTCCATATCATCTCATTGCTATGCACGCTGATAAACTTGAGACGACAACGGCAACTACTCGACAACAAGGCGCAATAAAAACAAACAGACAGACAAACTGGGAAAAAGAAACAGCGTCAGACGACGAGAAGAATAAAGCAGCTGACAGGGCAAACATGGAAACATTCAAGGTACACTCTGAATGTCTGAATGTCAGCTAAAGTCAGTTGTGTGATTTAGATAAAACTCTAAAAATAATAATAATATATTGTATGTATTTTAGGTGGAACATCTACACTCACTATCTCTCACTAAATTGCGTCACTGCGCAGCGATTAAATCTGTTTTAATTCTTATTTTATAGTGCAAATACCAAAGTCACTACTATATGTGAAACTATAAGGCGTTGGCGTAAGGAAACTTTTTCTGTTTATAATATTACTACAACAAATTATACGTTGATTTTTAAATAAACAAAATGTTGCTATTTCAAGTTCAGAATTTTATTAATAATTTGTAAGTGTGGGCAACAAAAATGTTTTTGTTAGTCAACACATTTTGGGTTTGACGGCTTTAAATTGACTCTTCTGATCACCACGGCGAATGCGCAATAAATCAAATTTATTGCACAGTGTTGACGCGCAGAGAACAATTTTTGATGTATCTACAATATGTTCGTACTTGCAGCCATATACGAATAAATTCACTTTCAGCTAAGTGTTTAAGGGCCAATTGCATAAACACATTGAATACTGCAATTGAATGGGACAATACGAACTTGTGTTTAAAAATGTGTTAATAAGGCAGTACTCTCAGAGTTTATTTGCATTCCGTGATGTAATAAAAACAGATAATAGATACGTATCTATTAGTTAATTACGGCAATTGCGTAAATGCGATGGAAGTACGCGAACAATAAGACAATATAAAACTGTAAATAAATTATGCTGTGATGCTGTGATGTGGGACGTATGCGTAATTCGATTGTGTGATATTTGCATATTAAGTACACGCACTGCTGACCGCACACAAAAAAAAACATTAAATACCAATAAACCCACTAGTGTGGTCCTGCCCATTTAGGGTATCGATTTCGCAGACAATAAATACAAGTCCTATAAATATTGATGCCCATTGACGTTAATGAATATTTTAACTGGGCGTAGGGAATAGTAGAAAACGAACTGGGTTCGCATTTGGGCGCATTTACATCTGTCTGAAGGACAACATCCAAATGTGTCCAACAGTTTGTGCCACATTGGAATAGAGAAAATGGGAAAATGCTTCTGTGTTATTGCCAGCAATATTTTTCAGCCTAATGCTGAGACAGACCGAGGAGATTACAGATAGCTCATTGTTCATTTCATGGGTTCATGGTTAAATTTCGAAGTCCTGCAAGTTGGTCGTATCTCAAGGTGCAAGTTGGGCTTGTAAGGCGAGTCTTTTTTGCCTACTGTTGTGTCTATCCAAATGTATGTTTGTATCAATTTTGAACCGCAGCCAAGTCCTTCATAAGCGAAGCTAGCGTTGTGCCAAAAAGTATACTATAAATTGGCTGTCCAAGCATTAAAGCATCAACTTGGCTGCCACAAATGCGATTATCAGACCATACATTAAAATTGGGTTGATACTTTTTTTAAATTATGTTGCGGATGATGGCACTCGTATTCCACTCAATTCGACTCCAGCTGCTCCTGTTTCTGCTGCAACTTACAAAATTAAGAATTTATGTGCCGCGTTTACTCTATTTACGACTGCTAGCAAATGTTTACAACTTCATCGTTGTATCTTTTTTCAATACGCTTTAAAATTTGTCGCATGTCATAAACACGAGTCTTGATTTGGAACATTCGTTTTCTCTGTTTTTTTTAATACCTTTTTGCAAAAGCAAGTCTTAAATATTTAATGAAACACAAACATATTTTGTAATGGCCCCCTCTATCCCTATCAACTTTGTGTGAGTGGGCGTGTGTTTGTGCTTATAAAACATTCCGAGTTCTGAATATCTGTTGTAAATATGAGTGCAAATCCTCGTGTATTGTGTTGACTTACGCAAACAGAAACCGACCATTTAACTGTTAGACCCGCCCACTTTTCTAAATGGGCGCAATGGCTCTTTGTGTTTTTTGCGTTCGCCTGCCCCTTTGGGTCCCGTTTGTGTGCAACTGTTGCTAGGCTCAATTGGGGCATCTACAGAGCGGAAATATATAAAATTAATTCTCGAGTTATTGCAACGTTTCAAGCGAATGAAATTCATCAAAGGCACATATAGAACAACTCTATAATTCTGTTACAATTGAATATTTGCACATCTCTTACCATTTGTTTATAGTAGTACGTCAAGTAGCCTAAGCTGCTTAATTTTTTACCAACCCGGCTTAAAGCATTACGTCAATCATCGTGGGTGTGTGTGTGTACTTATGTTTGTAGTTCGGATTGTACACACCCATTAAGCAGTTGTCACGACAAGTCAGAAAGCAAAGTCCAAATGTAAAAATTTTCCTTTTACAAGAAGTTGCAGCGCAGTTACGTGCTGGCCAAAAAGTGCCAAACTTTTCTATTTACCACAAAATTATAAAAAGTGAGAGAAAGGGCTGGACTACAATATACCCTAAGCTTAGTTCTGGTATATGCTATTATAGTTATTTATCACGATTAAACACGATGCAACACTTTGTTTAAAATTCGTTTATATAACATCTCCTTTTCTGTCTTTAATATTCATTTTACACTACTGATAGCATACCTTTCTATCTCCTGGTACAGAGTATAAATAAATGAAAAAAGAACGGCAAACAGCGTCTTACTCTATCGTCGTGTTCCTCGTTGTTGACTTGCCATTGGCAGTGCAACCGAATCAGGTCAAATTAAATTCTGAAATTTATTTATGCACGTGCCCAAACGAGCAGACAGTAGAAAACGAAAGAATATAAATATGCCATTTACATAAAGAAACTACGCAATTGAATTTTAAACTCTGTTTATTAAAGCTGCAAGGATCTAGCAAATTACAATTCGATCATAAATGTTGTCGAAAAACTTGGATTATTTCAAGCCCTTGACCATTGACATTTTTGCGAAAACTTCTAACTTCCATAACTTTGCTAAAACTTAACCGAATTGCATGCGAAATGTCATTTTTATCACATTTATTGTGTATTTAAATATTGTTGATTTGGAAAAGTTAAATTTAATCGAAATTACAAAATCTTTTCATGCTTCACTTTGGTCATATTTTATAGAAGATTTCATAAACTATAACTTTACCAAAATATAGACAAAAAAAGATTGAATAAGCTATAACTTTACCAGAATATAGACAAGAATGTAGTTAATACATTCTTTATCAGCATCAACAGCCGAGTCGATATAGCCATGTCCAAATAACACGAGTAATTCAAAAGTTACAAGTTCCAAATTCGGCATACATAAAGTTTAGTTTATTTGCGATGTGTACTGAAAATTTCATGGCAATCAGACAATAAACTCCGGAGATTTGAAGCAAATAAATTTTCAAATAGGCAGCAACTTGAGGCAAGGAATCTTGTAGTTCGCCAGATAATCGTCTATAATATTATTTCCTTTTTGAAGAATAAGTAAAGGGTCTCTTATAGTCGAATTCGACTGTAGTCTTTCCGACTGGTTAATATTGTGCGTCTGTTTGGAAACCTTCAAAACTTAAAAGCCGCAATTTTGAGATCCGTTTCTGGTTGTACAGTTTTGTTTGTTTCGGGGGCGATATTACACTATTATTTGCATGTTTTTCACTTTTTAACATGCTGTGTATAACGGGCGTATCTATGGGAACTGCAGCAGCCGGAGGTCAGTAGCGTTCGTACGTGTATGCGTGACTTTTCATGCCACGTGATTAACTTGCATGACTCTTAATGTCCGCGCTGCGCCCATTCCCGTAAACTTGTATGTGTGGCTTGGCATGCGGCATGTGGCATGTGTGTGTGTGAGCTGGTCATATGCAAATGACCATGACTTGGCCAGGGAACATGTCCAGTCGACCCAATGCGCCGCGTGTTTGCATGCTATAAATACTTTAAGTTTTGTTTATGGCTCTCTAACAACTTGCATATTACAGTTAGACATTCAGGTGTGCGCGACTCTGCGTGAATGTGAATTTAACGCTTTTCACCAGCGGGTTTTCACTCACCTTACAATTTCATAACTGAGATTGCGAAACTGCTGAACCCTGTGAATCTTTTTGTGTTTGCTTTTTTATTGTTTCCTTACTTAGTTTGTTAATTACCCACTTCTTATTGTTGTACTTTGACTTTCGCCCTATTTGTACTGCGCGCGAAAGCGAACTATAAAATTTGTTTCACATTTGCCGAGTTGTTGAGGTGGTTGACAATGGTTTTCCAATGCACTCGGAGAGAGAAAATGAGTAAATTGAAAGAATGAGATATTGTGAAACACAAACAAAAGGCGCTTCAGGGCAATTACGAGTCGACCAATCTCTCTCGATTTATCGCCAGTTAACAGCAGCCCAACATTATCTGCACTGATAATAGATGAGGCAAACAATTCCGCAAACACGTTGCAACAGTTGCGGGCTTTGTCGTAACCCTTAAGGCACTTAGTGGCGGTTCAAGTGCGCTGCTGTGTGGACGCCAGTCTCTGACTAGCCATTAATGTGTGCAGCTGCCTCATTCCCAACAATAACTCCAGTATGCGGCACGACTGACAGCCGGGTAAATTGTTGGCATTGTTGCCGGCGCTTCCCTCTGCGCTTCCCTCTGCACTAGGTCAGTTGTATCATACGTATGTGTGTGTGTTTGTGTGTGCGTTCCATGTGAACGACTATATGCAAATGAGCTTATTTAAAGGCGTCTCGCCGCGTCGCGATGTGTCGAGAGTCCTTGAGGTGCTGCTCTTTGCTGGCGTTTATTGATTGCTGTTCAGTTGACGACTTTGCAGCTGCTTAAGCACACACACTTACTCCCATTAGCACAACACACACTCGCACGTGAGTCAATAGTCAGAGATGACTGAAAACGTGCAGTTAATGCAGCCAAGTCATGACGCATTTCCTCCTCATGATTCTTAGCTATTTGTAGGCATCATTTGTTATAAACTCCAATGGTGTTAAATACCAATTTGCACATTAGTTTGTCTCCAGCTGAGTTCGTAATCCGATCAATACTTAAACTGTTAGAGGAGCATCTGATGTCCTTGAATGGTATATGTTATTCCCACATCTAAAAAGTGTCCTTAGTGTTTCGCTTAGTTCAACAAATGTCGCTGCACAGCCAAACAATATCATAAGTTCTTATTCAAAGTTTATTCAGCGATAAGCCGCACGTTAAGTGCACATGACATTATGGTCTTGTCATGGCATTGTCCACATCTGCATTGCCATCGAATAGAAGCCAAATGACAACCATTAACCGGTTCGTGTTGGGAGAGAAAATCAATACAACACAATTTATAAATAAATCTGTGATTATGATCGGCAAACTAAGTGAACAAAGCAAAAACTGTCACGAAACGTGTTGACTATGAAATACCTAAAATACCTATAAATACGATTTATAATAATACGATCGTTTCGGCTGAGAAACAATAAGCTTGCTTTAAATTAAATATATTAATACATAATAAATTAATAAAAATACATTTTTAAGACTTATTTAACATTTACACAACGTATTTGTTATTTAGAGATGAGGTCCTAAGTATTTCCGTATTCTCAGCATTTATTTCTCTCTGTGTATTCACATAAATACACGTATATTAATGCCGAGAATAAGCCACATTTTTAGTGCTCATTGCTCAGGCAAAAGCTACTCCATTAGACTTAATCTGTGTGCATTATGGGCGCGTTGTTGTTATTGTTACTGCCACGGTCATGGACGCGCACAAAAGTATGCAATGCTATTTTTTATATCAGCTAGATGCATGTATCGTTAACTGTGCCGCTGAAACGGGAAGGTTGAGAAAGACAGAGAGAGCTATACTTATGACCAGCCAAAAACCGATGTATAAAACACAACACAACAGAACAACAATAAAATAATGATAATAATGAAATCAGCAAAAACCAAACAAATGGGTCGTAAAGTAAACAGCATGAGGCCAAGTGGGCCAACTACAAACCGAGCTGTAGAGCTTGAAAATAATATATATAAATAAATAAGCAATTCGCCGCCGCGCCACAGACAGATCCACAAAGTAAATTGTATATATTTTCACACCGTCAGACAGTTTATTGAACTATGTGTGTACTTTAGTTGACCAAGGGCTAATAGGAAATCCAGAGTGTGACCAAATTGAGGTAGCTGTGATTGTGACTCTAAAGCGTTTAATGAAATATGACAGATTTAAGTCTCAAGACTTAAGAGTTGTGGCTGTGAAGGGATCATCAGACTAATTGGCGAGCTATTATGTTAATGAACTCGTAGCAGCCGTGAGGCAAATATAGTTATGGGAACAGGCCAAGAGCACTTTGTACAATATGCAAAAATGCTTTAAAAGTTGTGCAATTCATTAACGGAGTGAAAACATTCTAAATGTTGAAGGTTGTGGTCTTCTAATGCAAAGCGACAATGTCTACTAATTGAGCACTCTTTAGGGCGTAGAAGCTGCTGCCTGCTGTTTGTGCACCTGTCGCTATTTAGCACACACACATACACACACATACCATATACCACATGCGACACCCTTGTTCTTGTTCGAGTTTTTCATCTTGTCTCCTGCACTCACTTTTCCATCAGATAAGCCTTTTGTTACTTATTAAAGTCTCTACCGCATGGACGCATAAATTAAATGAGCTTTTTTTTATATTGTTATTGTAGCTGCTGCTTTGAAAGATTGTTAAGAATGTCTGTATACTCCAGTGAAAGCCAGCGTTGATTCAGATAGAATTACGTATACGTATTCGTACACGTTTTCACAGCAGGATAACTGCGTTGGCAATAGCAATGCGTGTATGTGTGTCTTTATGCATACGAGCTGGCAAGATTTTGCTGGCTATGGATTCACTTGTCGTCGTCAGTTTTATGCGCACTTTTGTGATACATAAAAATCGCTCTTCCTTTTGAGAAAATTAATTTAACTAGAGCCATTTACTTCTGACTGCAAAACTGCACAGAAGCAGGTTTAATTATATTAAGTGAAGTTGCAGCAGAATAGAAAAAATTGTGCTTTAGGAAGTACTACAGTTTCAGTTTAAATAAATAAATCAAAGTACACATAAGTTGTTGTTTCAATTTATACCAATGAATTTCTGAAGTATATTTATTATCATATTAGTAGTCGGTAGAACACAAACACGTTTATTTTGGAAAATATAAAAAAATGATTGCACAAATGTTATCACTTAGAGCAATGCCTTTTTTTAGGCGTTTGCAATTGGACAAACCTTCTATGCTCTTTGGTAATTTGGAGAACACTCTTACAGCTACAGACGCCAAGGCAATGAGCAAGGATGCATCCAAGGCAGGCAAACCTGATAACAAGACAGGGTCGAATCCCCCTAAGGAGTCTGCTAAAAAGATTGATGCTACAGCACCCTGCAAAACTGTGGAGCAGGCAGCAAAGAATGGACAGAAGGAGACCGCTAAAAAGATAGATGCTACAGCACCCAGCAAACCTGTAGAGCAGGCAGCAAAGGATGGAAAGAAGTCCAAGAATGAGCCACCAAAGGGCATGTTAACTAACACAAAAACAGAATTCGGACCCCTGTCGGACTGCGATCGCGTCTTTCAGAATTTGTACGGTCGTCACGATTGGCGACTAAAGGGCTCTTGTAAGCGTGGAGATTGGTATCGCACAGCGGATTTGCTGGAAATGGGTCCTGACTGGATTATTGACGAGGTGAAGCGGAGTGGATTGCGTGGACGTGGTGGCAGTGGCTTCTTTGCCGGTAACAAATGGAATTTTTTGAAAGAAGTGAAGTCTGAAAAGAAAATCCTGATACTTAATTGCGCCGAGGGTGAACCGGGTACGTGCAAGGATCGGGAAATTCTGCGTCACGAGCCGCATAAAATTATTGAGGGCTGTCTGCTCGCCGGCTTCTCCATGGGCTGTGAAAAGTGCATTGTCTATGTGCGAAATAGATTCTACAACGAGGCATGCAACCTTCAGTTTGCCCTAGCCGAGGCTTATCGCTATGGTCTGATCGGCTGCAATGCCTGTGATTCGGGCATCAAATTTGATATGCAAATACAGCGTGGAGATCGTTACCTTACGGGGGAGGAGACGGCACTGGTAAATTGTTTGATGGGTAAACTGGGAAGGCCGCGCAAACGTCCACCATATCTTCATGAGAAGGGTTACTTTGATCATCCTTCTGTGGTGCTTAACGCGGAGTCTATTGCAGTGGTGCCCACTATTTTGCGCCGTGGAGCGCAGTGGTGGGCCGGCCTGGGACGCAATAAAAATGCAGGCACCAAGATATTCAGCATAAGCGGTCACGTTAATAATCCCTGCACGGTAGAGGAGGAGATGTCCATGCCAATGAGAGATGTGATTGAGATGCATGCGGGAGGCGTTTGTGGGGGCTGGAAGAATCTGTTGGCCGTCTTTCCGGGCGGTCTGTCCACGCCTCTGATAACTAAAGTTTCCGTTCAGGAGGCACTTTTGGATTTCGATTGTATGCACTCTATTGGCAGTGAACTGGGCACTGGGGGCATCATTGTGATATGCAAGGATGCCGACCCTTTGATGGTCATGCAGCGATCTATAGAATTCTATATGAAACAGACGTGTAAGCAGTGCACACCGTGTCGCGATGGCGCCATTTGGTTACCTGACATCTTGAAGAACTTTACAAAAGGCGCATCTCATCCACATATGATAGACTTTGTGGATACCATACAAAAGAAAATGCGGGGAACATGTATCTGTGCTTTATCCGAAAGTCAGGCTAATGTGGCACTTGGCCTTGTTCAGCAGTTTTGTACCCTTATTGAGCAACGTATCCTGGAATACGGAAAGGATTGCTAAGTTGACTGAGTACCACTTTATTTGCCCAATAAATTGAATTTGAATTGCATATTGATTGGATGCCAAACCACCTGTTTGTTACTAACAACATCATCCTTGGCCGCATTTTATTAGACTTCCTGGCATTTGAATGCGACACGTGGTCTGTTCCCCATGGCCGGATGCCATTCACTGGAATATGGCAGACAAACGGAATCAACATCACACAGCCAGGGGCAAGGATGCCTGATTTGTAAATGGCTACTTGAAGAGCGGATTGTGTCCTTGTCCTGTGTTCTCTGATGTTTTTCCTCTCTCGTTACTTGCTACAAATTCCTAGCGTATTTGTGCCTGATGAATGCTATTATCGATGTCGAAGTGCTGAAATAAAATTAAAATATAGACGTTGATATATTTAATTTGTATATTGATCGGTTAACTAATCAAAAAATAGATAATGTTGTGACGTTTTCCAATAGCCAGCAAACTCTATAACCTTTGAATTATTAATATGAAGTATGTATGTGAGTTAGGTTATCAACTCAAAGTTTATTATTAAGATGAAAAGAATACAAAATTGGTTCTTTAAAAAGTATTTTCTGCTGCGTTGTCTGCTGAATTTGCTTTTTCCACTAGTTTTTCTGCGTGCTTCTTCTTCGGCGTCGTTTTCTCCAGTGTTGCTCTATTATTCTGATTATCCAAAAATCTTTTAAAGCTACTGCGTTGTAGTTATGACATCAGGTGTTTCTTGACCTGATGTTAATTATCTGCTTATCTGCTGTTAACTATTGCTTTACTGCTGTTGCTCTGCTGTTAACTATCTGCTTTACTGCTGTTGTTCTGCTGTGGTTCGCTACCATATCTTACATGTATAGTATAGCGATAGTTTATTAGCTCGTATTTATTCCTGCTGTAACTCTGTCCACACAGGATATTGAAAGAATGCTGGGAAAGAGCGCAAATGTGAAATGTAAGTGATGGCATGAGTATGAAATGTAGAGGATACTTTGTTGGCAGAAGCAAGCACTAAAGCATTTGTCTGCTCTTAAATGATAGCAACAATACAAACAGAGTGAGTGTGTGTTTCCTCCTATGTCTGTGGGTCACTTTTTCGTATATCCTTTTTGGTCGTTTGTTTTCTCAATACTTATATATAATCAAGTTTCGACAGCAATACACATCCATTACTATTGACCTTTGTTTGCCTCTGCTAATTTGCTGCTAAGCGCTTTTGACCAACCAGCTATAAAAACTACACTGCACTCTGTGAGTGAGTGTTACGAGATGTTGTAGTTGACAATTGGGCCGGCTCATTTTTCATTTTCATCTGAGCCACGTTGCTGTAGTCTTATCTCAATTAGGAATTCATTCATACTGACAGCTCGGTAGACGTTTGGTTCGAGATCGTTGTGGCATTTCTCCACAGGCTGCGACAGGCTGTGTCCTGTCTGACTGATTGTCAGTTTGCCCACACTGAGCGAAGTAAAGTGAGAAATCTGTAAAAAAGTACGTGACTTAAATGCTGGCATGTCTTTCATACTCTAAGGGGTACTCGTATATAAATTTCACACTCTGCTACTGCTCCTTTCATGTTCTGCTCTGCGTTATTGTTGGTTGACTGATTGTGCTAACTACTCACCCGCAGGCATCCAAAGAACTGCGGTTGCGACATTGCATTGCAAATTGCCGATGAAAGCCACTGAAAGTTGAGAAACTTACAAAGTTACCTTTAAGTTCAGTTCATGGTTCGCCAGCGGCACTTTTGTTGCTTTGATGCGGTATTTGAGCAACGTTGAATGATGTATTAAGTTCTAGTAAAGCGAATTTGAATAATAGAATTTCCACAGAATGGCTTTTACATTTCCCATTTTATACGCGAGTACTCATGTGTTGTTTCTTGTAGTATATATGGTTTCTATTCATTGCGGTTTTCGCGGTCACATTGCGTGTAAGAGAACCTGATTGAAGTACAAGTACCATCCACCTGACAAAACCGTAGCATACTTTTCCGCGCAGACGAAGAGCTCTTGCTTACCTGCTTATTGCTTATTTTATCTCTGCTATGGACTCGGTTTTGTGCCCAAGCTCACACATCGACGGGTACGCAATTGCTTATTAAAGTCAAATTATAACTTTGAGCAATCATTAGACTAGGCAAAAAAAAAATGGAACAAACTTAGTTATCCAAATAACGTTGCGTACGTGTCTGCACAATATTAAAATGTCTTTTGTTCATGCATAAATTTAATGGCCTGTTATCTTAATTTTGTGCCTAACTGACTGCACAAAAGTTAATCACATACTAAAGGCGTATTCAAGTATTGATTTTGGCTTGATACTCGTACGACTTTTCCAGTAGTGTACTCTCTCGCTTGTACCATATATCCTTGAGTCGCATGGCTAGTGGATTATAATACGCACATAATCTTAAATGAAAGCGAATTTCTTGAATTCCGCAAATTAAGGCAGCTCAGTGGCAGCTACAGCTACAACAAACATAACATGAGAAAACTTGGCATTTACTTTGACTTTTTCGTTCTTTTTGTGCCCAGCGCAACCATTGAAAGTGGATAAAGCGGGAATTTTAACTCTATGTGGGAGATTATAGCAAATCTAATCCTGTTTCAATCTGTCTGACTGTATGATGAGTTTGTGTTTGCGAAACTGTTAATAAAAAGTGATAATTAGAGGGTAATTAATTAGAACAATTCATAATAATTGTGATAATACATTTACTCAGTATAGAAATATAAAATAAATAGATAATGGGTATCTAACAGCCTCTACCAATATTTTTTGATTCTCCACTTGTTTCTTTCTGTTTGTATTGTGGCGCTTGATTCAAGCTAAGCTGTTAAAATGCTTGGCATAACTTTTATTGTCTGCTTCTTCCACGACTGTCACGGCGAACATTTCTTTTATTTCAAATTTCAGAGGCAGGCGGCGGGCAACATTTGTCGCCTGTTCTTGCTCTTTGTTCGTTTCGCGAAGTCCGTTTCTCTGTGTTTCTCCTCTCTCTCTCTAGCTCTCTTAGTCTTTGTATTCGTCTTACTGTAAATGAAGCTGTGAGTCGGCAACTTGAGCTAGCTACTAGCCAGCCATGTGTCAGTCTAGCACATTTGCTGTCGTCACCGTCTTCGAATGCGGGCAACAATATTTTATGATCATTAAGGGTTCAGTTGGTAGGAAGCGATAGACGAAAGACAGCATATATACATATAAAAAGCTGTGGGCTCAATTTGTAGAGCAAGTGTTTTATTTTAAACTGTGCAACATACAACGAAACGAAACGTGAGATGTTAATCGACATTTAACATAGCCATTAGCATTTTAATGGTAATAATTCGACATCATTTTTTTGGGTCAAACTGCTGCCCAATGTGCTATAAATACTTTCGAGACATTAATATTTGATACACTTTAAGCAATATTTATGTATTTTTTTTACAGCGCCAAAGCTGACATACTAGATAAGCCAGCTGCAACTTCAGAAACCTTTGCCAGCAAACTTACTCCATATGTTGGGAAAATTTACATCGAACCATGTCCAGGTTTATCATCAATATTCCCGCCCAGCACCCGTAAAGAAGCCCGTCAAGGTAAGTCAACGATGTCCTCAATGTTAACAACTGTGTTCTTGTTTCTTTGCCTGCATATTTAATTTCCAGATTTATTTATGTTGTTGCCTAAGTAAACACAATTAGCATAACATGCATTAAGTAATGCCTTTCAGGGTTAAAACGACCCAGTGAAGCATTCATTCCTCACTTACATCGCATTATTTTTATTCTGTTTTGTCATTCATAATTGGGTGCTGGATTTTCAGGGGTTTCTATTTGTTCTTGTTTGCTTTGTCAATTTATTATTTGCATGCCCACGCGTAGCCCTTTAAACAATATTTCCACTTACTTTTGTAATTGTCTCTTGAATGAAAATGTCAATGACACTGGCTGAATGTGACGCTTTACTAAGATTAAACTTTAAAGCACAAATGGGTTCCAGAGCACGTTTTACACGCCTGCATGATTGAATCAATATTAAAAGATATAACAAACTTTTATTAAACAAAATTATTACTTTCTCTTCTACTCCGTTCCTTCCCATCACTCGTGCAGGATATAGTATAACCTGCAAAGTGCGCTCATTAAATTAAAGTCGAATTGCAAGGATTATTCTAAACTAGCAGCGTCAGCATCATTATCAACGTAACAACGTGACAGCACTCGGAGTGTGTTCACTTCATCCGTTCTCGTTTCGTTCTCTTTGACTCTCTCTGTCTCTATCTGTGTATGTGTGCGTCCCTGTGCGTCCATAGCGGACTATGTTGAAACCGAAACGATTAGCCAAACAGAAGCCCAAAGCAAAACCGGTAAGCTAAACTACTATAACACCTGTAAATCACATTAAAAATCAACAACCACTCAACCAATAATAAAAAGAAGAAAAATATGATAATACTTACTTTTCGCTTCCTTACTAACTCTGTATTAATCCCTCAATCTATCAAACTATCTAGTTCTTCTATCTAGCTTCTATCTACTCCCCAATGATATGACGCATACTCGTATATTATTATTTTTTGCTTAAATTTCTCTGCTAATTGCTACATTTGACTGACTGCCAAACTGCTTTGTTGTGAAAGCAAAACGAAAAAAAAAAGAATAATTCACATTAGAAATGAAGGAAAAGCGTTTTCTTTTCCATTGCGATGTCTTCTTTACGTTAAACATTTGCAATTTTTTTTTCTCTATTTCTATTATATCTATGGTTGCCCAACTTTTTGGCACTAGCCTTGAAAACTTTATAATGAAACAGCATCAAGTTTTAAGTAGATAACTATTTGCGAATTGTAGTTTGGTTCTTTTGTAGTTGGCTGTCTGCCCATGCATATGAAAATTATCGTAGATTGCTTTTACATATAATAATTTAAGTAATTAAGTATGATTCTGTTGATCGTTACTGAATATTAAGTGTGCCAAGTGGTAAGCCTAAAAGTATGCACTGCATTTGTTGAACACGTGTTGTTTCTATTTCTGTTTCAGGTTTTCTTCTCTCTGTTATCAGTAGTGGCTGTTTCTTATCTCTGTACTGCTGATGTGAGGTCACAGAGAAATATGAGTAATTGCAGGAGAAACTTTAAATTGCTTAAAGTTGGGGGTCATGATATAAAAAAAAACATTATTATTACAGTTGCCGGCTTTTATGATGTACATTAAAAGTTTTGCGAGCGCCCACAAGTCAAAAGTTTTTAATGAAGTTTTTCCCAACGATCGCAAAGAAAGCTAATGAGCAAGAAAAGTGGGTAATCGACTATCTAATACTCTTGCTCTAGAGTTGCTGAGAATATAGAAAGCCCACACTAAATATCGTGAAATGTCATAGTAACTGTATCAAACAAATGTTTCGGATATTGATTAAGTGTTAAAACAAATTTCAACAGATCCGATCCGACCGACGCCTGTAAGTGTATGAGTGGAGTACATTTGACTGCCTCTCTCTCTCTCAATCGCTCTCTGTTGATATTGCGCTCAGTTGCCAATCTGCTCTTGAGTGAGTTTTTATCTGCGTTGTTGCTTCTTGTCATTCGTCTGATTGCTTGACATTCGATTTTATATATATGTATTAATGCTTGTATGATTGTGTGCGCTGGTGCGATTATTTGCGCTTTTAATTGACACAGTTTGAGCGCTTCGGAAAAAACATTACTCAGTGTACAACGCGACTTTGACACCGCCATGTGAGCTGTGTTTGTAGAGCTCGTCATCTACTTTTTTTTTTGCTATGTTCGACAAAATTTTGTTTTATTATTTGATTTGATGACTTTATGTTTACGTTAACTGCATAACGTAATACAAAACAAAAAAGAAAAAACAATATTATTTTGACGGTATTGGCGGTGGAGTGCACATGCTACTACTATAAGCAAAAACAAATTCAGCTTGGCCATGTTCTTCGAGACCAATTGGGTGTTTGTAAGTAAACCCTTAAAAGCGTTCTTAATTGGTAATTAATGTTTTTGACCGAAGTACATTTAATTGGCTTGTTGTATTAAGTTAAAGCAAGTTAATTTGAGTTGAATTGAAGTGCATTCGCATTCTGTTGTTGTTTGCTATTGTTATTATTTATCAGCAAGTTTTTATTGCCGTCTCCTTTTCCCATGCTCACTCTCTGTTTTGGTGAGATTGCGTCAATTGTCTCTCTCTCATTTTGACAGCGCTCTCGCGCTCTTCTCCGCTGGTTATCGTTTGAGAGCTTAAAGTTTAAAGCTGCCCGAAATCAATTCAATCAATGCTATAGTGGAATGGATGCTGCACTTCATCAGGCACGCCAGCTTCTGTTTCAATTTTCCACTTTACCGAGTTATAGAGTTGCCGACAACAGGTAACAGGTACACTTCAGCCACAGCTTGCCACAGTTACAGTTTCTGTGGCAAGTCGTTGGCACTGGCCTGTGGCAAAAGCTGGTTTACATTATTCACGAACTGAGTCTTTTGATTATATATTAAATGGAATTTGAGTTACCTTTCTGCCAAGATGCATTCTTGGGAACGACATGCAACGTTGAAGTTTAACCCGCAACTTTAACGGGGAGCATCCCATAAATTGCATTGTGTTCTTTTAAATTCTTCTTGTTGTTTTTCTTCTTCTGATTCAATTGGAAAATCTTTTCATAAGCGGGTTGAACTCTTTTCCTCACGGATGTAAGATAAATAAAGATGCAGCTAATTTAATGACTTCTTTGTGAATTGATCTAATTAAAGGGTGACAAATTTTGTCGTATCGAGTTTTCATTTAATATAAATTCTGATGTATTCAAATGCATTAACATGCATTGAGAGACGCACAGGATTTTCAGTCTACTAATTTGCAAACATTCAAATGAGCTTCTGCATTCATACGCACATCCAAACCAGCCATATATTCAACACTCACACAATGGATGAACATGCGTGAGTATAATTATATTCTACAGGTCCCAATTGCATTCAACAATTCCAGGAATTGTTTCTGTTTTCTATGTGGATTGCGCATTGTGCACAGTGGCATAAAATTGCTAATTTGCTTTATAATTTCCGCACAAAATTAATGATTTGCACAATTCCAACAAATGTTGACTAATAATAAAGTTAATCAACTGTCAGTGTGATTTTTTAAATTAACATTTTGCGAGGATAATATGCAAATTTCTTTCTTTACTTGCATCGGTTGTAATTCATTTCAGTTGTGCAATTTTTAAGCCTCACCTGTGTCTAGTTAATGTCCACATATAACACTTTTTTCTATTATAGTCTCTGCACATTTGATGTGTATTTGTAACGAGCGTATAAAGAGACAATGCTTTTAGCTTAATGGCCACGTCTTCAGGGATGTTTATATTACAATATTTTCTTTTAATAGGCCTTAAATAAACGGGGAAAATTATTTTGATAGCCAACATCTCACTATTTATAGGGTATATTAGTTTTTCGCAGAAAATCCTCTACACGAGGTAGAAGTCTAGTGACGAAAGCATATTCACGCCCCAACATTAATAATATCTAATTTTTGTGAGGAACAATATTTTCGGGTCTGCTTTCGTCATTAGCGAGGACTGCCGTCCACAGTGATGCTGTAAACATCGGTTTTTAATGTTAATCTATTGTGTTAACATTGTGCTACGAATTCTTGAAAAAAATTAAGTTATATTTCTCGAAAACTATGCGATAGCCATAACGAATGATAAGTGTTAGCTATAGTTTAGTTTTACATATCTTTCAGCCTTGCTTGAATGGTTTTAGAGGATAGGTATTAGTTTTCCAATCATTTACAACAATTACACAATATTTGAGAACATTGTACGCTCACAAACTAATTAGAATTTAATTAAAATCAAAATATTGAAGCAAGGACTGCAGTGTATACGGTTAGTTTGCTTGTGGTGTATCTGATTTGACCAGATTGGTGTGTTAAATGTGTGTGCTCCCTAAATGTGTGACTAAGAGTTTGTGTTTATGTGTGGTCGCCAGCGCGGAGGGGCCAACGGAAAAGTCTTGCGAAGAGCACTCACCTGAGCGGCCAGCGCATAAAATGTGGATATTGCAAGAGTTTCTGCTACATGCAACTGCACTCGGCACTCAACGCTCAGTACTCAGACAAAACCCACAGTTGCACTTCATCTGTGGCAATGAAATGCGAACTTGTTGACTGTGGCTGTGGGTGGGCACTCCTAATACTTAATTTGATTTGATCCAACAAATGCAACCAAGCCACTAGGCAAATATTTTATTTTTCTGAGCGTGAGTGTTTATTGTTTACGTGTACGAGAGGTAAGGTACCCTTAAAGGGTAACTCTTTGTTATACAGTGCATACTTTTAGGCGGACATTTATTCATATTGTATTTAAATCTGCAACTAAAAATCAATTATTTTTATCATAGGGTTTGTTAATTATATTTTGTTTTTACCTCAAGTCAAGGCATAAATGCAGCTTCTGCAAAGTGGTCTGGTAGTAAGTCCATAAACGAAATGCGTCAGTTATACTTAATATAGTGGAACTTATAGTTCACTAAAATCGTTAAATGAAACGCTCTCAACTAATTTTACAACAATAATATTTTTCTTCTATTTACAAATTTGCTTTGCACAACACAAACATACACAAAACTCTTCTACAACAACACAAAAAACATTGCCTTTTTTATATGCTTTCTGTATAATCCACACTACCTTGTTTAATATATATTTTTTCAATTTGTTTCCTTCACATGCAAATTGGTTGAACATTTTTATAACATAATAACACATTTAAACTTGAACATTAATTTATTATTGTATTATTTTTTCCCCATTTTTACACATACACAAACAAATATATAAATAAAAAACAATAAACGGAGGCACCTCTTTGTGTGTGTTTGTTTATATGCATAAAATTGCTCTACGGTAATGCACAAATATGATTTTAAAATACACGCGACAATTAAACTATTACAAAATATATGTACACTCACGATACATCGTCTGTATTTAACAAATCGCCAAACATAAACAAATTTCATAAAATGTAAAACACACGATAAACCGTTTAAAAAAAACATTAAAGATACCATGGGGACTGAAAAAAATCTGTTGGGGTCTGATAAATATAACTGTGCCCAGGGTAAGCTATCAACGTCCAACTTTAACTTTTATTTGCCAATACTATGTGCAATAATTTAATTGATTTTATGTTGTTCGTTACACTTGTTGTTTTATATTGTTTAGACATTAACACATTTGTTGATTTGTTCCGCACAACCATTAGAAATATATTTCATATTTAAATTGTAATACAAGCTTTTGTAAATTTAAGCCGTTAAAGTTATTTCATTGTTTCCATTGTATTTTAGCATGGTTCTTTAATTGCAATCTCTGCCCAGTAAATACTTTATTATGGACACGGCACACATGTTAATATTTAAGCACATCAATACATTACGAACCTTTTAAGTATAGTAAGTTTGTTAAAAGAAGGAAGCGTGGCCGACTTCATAAAGTATATATATTCTTGATCAGCATCAATAGCCAAGTCGATATAGCCATGTCTGTCTGTCCGTCGGTCCGTATGAACAAAAGTATCTCAGAGATGGTAAGAGCTAGAAGCTTGAACTTGGTCTCCCAGCACTGGTAATATTTGCAGGCAGATCAAGTTTATATATTTTTTGATGCCACGCCCCCTTCGCCCTCATATCCAGGAAAAGCCCATAACAAAAGTAGTTTTGATTTGGACTTTAGATTTGGCACACATAAAGAATATTTTAAGGTCAATGTGTCCAGAAAATTTCATCGCGATGCCACGCCCCCTTTGCACACAAATTGAAACAAAGCGAATTACAATTGGGTCGGGGGTGAATTGTAGCGGGTTCCTGTAGACACACAGGGTCTATTACGGTCGAGGTCCCGACTGTTCGGCTTGTTTTATATTAAGAAGTGAGTTAATTTCAGTGATATTAACGTAATTGAATTACAAGTACTTTCTTGCAAAATATAAGGTCCAGCATTCGTTTAGACATAATAATATAAGTGAATTAATTGCTTATTGTCTTAACAATTATGCTTAACACTACAAGTACTCAGGTGTCATAACTACAAGAAGCAGATAATTAAATGCCCATGTGTGTTTGCACAATTATTAATTAAATGCATTCAGTTTGTCATCTGAGAAGCTGAATTGCTGTTAGTTGACTTGAATTAAATTTAAATTTGAAGCTGGTCTCATAATGGCATTAAGTGGGGCGCCCTAAGGACTTGGAAGACCTGAGCCAAATTGATTTGTTGCACTCGAATGCACCGCAGCCACACAGTTGAAAATGTCAGGGTTAAGGGGAGGAAGGAGATTTTTTAGCTTGTCTGTTAGCTCTGGTCGCTCAACTATTTTTAACTGTGTAACGAGCTAAGCGTATCTAATCTTATCGTACTTGGGCTGTTATTGTGCGCTGTCTCTCTCTGTCTCTCTGTCTGTCTGTCTCTCTCGGCGTTTATCAAAGGCGAAACTGCCGGTTTACCGCATCTACACAGCATCAGATGCGTGTCAGTCGAAATTCGCCTGCCGTGGTGTCAGTACTCAGGGGAAACAACAAATAATGAGAGATATTCGGTACATTTCCGATTGTCTAATTAATTAGGCCGCATTAGTGAAGAGAAAAGCGAGGAAATCAGCAAGCATAAGCAAAGCAGAAAATATTATCTAATTAATAATGGTTATCGATTCACCACTGACGGCGCAAAAGTATCTACGACGCGTCTCCAAAGATTTCTCAACAGTGCGTCGCTATAGTAACACACCAGCCGCCGTATCTCAGTCTTTAGCCACAACGGCCACAACCGCGACCGATGGAGCTGAAGATTTGCCCAGTACTCCACGCGGTGTTCGCAAACGGCAAAGGCTGCGGAAACGCTCCTCGGTATCATCGACCTTGTCGAAAGTTTTAATACTCAATGTGCGTGATTTGCTGAAGGCGCATGCTAACTGCGAAACGCCAAAAGAGGTACTCCAAACTGGGATCAGGCTCAGCAATCAAGCACTAATCACTGGGAGGGGGTTAAACTACTTACTTGCCTCTTAACCGGGTTTGTTTGCCATGGCAACTGTTGCAACTGTTGTGTTACAACTTTGAGAGTCCTCAAATCGGGTATAGATTGAGTTTAAGACTGCGAGTAGTTGGCGCAAGTTTTTATTTCCCTATTCTTTTTGCTTTGTTTGTTGTTCTTTGAAAGTAATTTGCATGGCTTTGATTTGTGTTTCTAACTACGATATTACTTAGTAAAAGTTTCGCATTGATTTACCAATATTTTTCTGAGGCATTAGAAAGTTTTTAAAGTATGTATAAATTTCAAATTCCTCAACGTTATTCAATTGGCTGTTAAACTTTATAGCAATTTATATTTATCAGTTAAGCTTCACAGGCTGTAGTTATCAGTGTATTAGATACTTAGTGGCTTAGTACGGATAAGAAGATAAATATTTAAATATACTTCAAATAATAAATTGAGTGCCCGTTATTGTAGTACAGATTTTCGATTAAATTGTATTATTTGCAGCAGTAGCATATAATTTTCAAATTACTTTTTTATTGATATGTAAATATACATACGACTTTCGATTGTATTTATGCTACCATCTATAGCTCATCGGCTTCTGTAGCAGTATTTAAACTTAAGTAGCAACAATAGCAACAACAATGCAGTGGCACACATGGAAGTACTTAAAACTGAGACTTCAATGTTTCCTATATTTTATACCTAAACATTTTCATTTATTTATGGCTCTATGTAGTTTATTTTATTTTGATACCTTCTCGATATACTCGTGTACTTTCAACTCTAGCTGTATACAAAAAAAAAAAGATGAAGATCGTACAGACTATCGACAAAAAAAAAACACTTGATATGTTTAATGTACATTAAATGTAATTAGCTTTTCATGCCTTATTTTATACGATTTTCCTTGATTCTTAACATCTCTTTTGTGTTGTCCAAATTGTAGCATCAGCCCCGCAGTTGGATCGAGACCAATTTTCAGAAACGCGAGTGCATCAAGTTCATCCCATGCCCAAAGGACGATACAAAGTAAGTGTCATCCTGCAAAATCCAATTGCATTAATTTACTAATTAAGCCAGTGAAGTGCATCAAACGATGGGGGTGTAACTCTCTATAATTGCCCCATGTCTGTATCAAACTTTTGACCCAGTTTTGCGTATCACAAAAAAGGAATTAAACAACGTCTGATGCAGTGGGGCAGTGAGGCGGCGCATCTATTTGCCCTAGTTTTAGAACGTTGTTGTTTATTTAGTTTCATTTTTGGCGTTGGCATTTTATTGTTTATTATTACGGCAGGCAGCATCGCCCACCCTGTTGGCGTTGTCAAGATGCTCCCTTACCAATTGAGATAAATGCGTTATAAACTTGGCTGCCTGTCTGACATCCAGTCCCCCTTTATTCACCTCACTTCGCTCGCTAGCCGCTTGGCTTGACTTGGCTTATTTGGTGAAAGTTTTCAGTTACGTACATAAAGCCGTACGGTTTTATGATGGCTTTATGACTTTGAATCACACTGCTGACGTTCTTATCAGCCTTTTTGCTACTCAAATATTTGATTTCGGTTGGCAGTTGTTTCAGAGTTTAACCCACAATCATCAACTTTTCGGGCTTTTGTCAGCTGCCAGCTGTTGCCCAGTTGCATTCAACGAATTACTGTGCAACATTTTGATTATACGTTTACAGATTTGCTCGTCTTGTTGTAGTTGTTTTAGTTGCTGTTGCTGTTATTGACAATTGTTAGCTTGTCAAATCCGCAGCCGTTAAGGCAGTAATACCAATTCAGTCTGTGGTTGTCCGTATACCACCCTCTAACACGCCGTACCGACTGCTGTTACTGACAAAATAAATTGTTTTATCTGCACTTACTCGTCAACATTATTCATGGCTTAGTCTGCCTCATTTGAGCTATCTGTAAGTTGGTAAAACGTGTTAAATGTCCTTCAACAAAAAGACTAATAGTAATGGGTATATATTTATACTATATATATATATAACTATAAGAGTTATAGATACGTAATCTGGTAGCATTATATAAAAATCAATAACAAAATATAAAAAACATAAATATATATTACTTTCTTCACAAATATTGCGAAGAGAGCTATTGTAACATTAATTTTGGAAGATATTAAGCGTTTCTCAAACAATTATATATATTTCTTATTGATATATGTTTCAACAATTTGTACATAAATTTACTTATGAATTTATGAATCTTTTAGGTTTATTCCAAAAAATATTTATTTTATTCAGAGAAGTTTAGTGTTTATTCAAAATAAAGGGTTATATTAGCGGACAGACAGTACTTGAAATGTATTATTATCAGTAGAGGGGGTAGATGTTGAGCAACTGCCAAGAAAATCTGTCAGAGAAATACAGACAAGCACCATGACAGCGACAGGCTGTTGTTGCCGCCAAATACACCTGCATACACACGACCCACACACACACACTGTTATTACAAGTATTCGTAAACAAAATCAACAACTGAAATGGCAACAGGAGCATGGGCAGCACATAAGATACACACATTCGTAAATAAAGGTTTATTTTACAAGTGATACCTGCCTGAACATTGAGAAGTGTTTGTTTTGTGTATTTTTGATGTAGCCTGAAGTTAGCCAAGTGTCATTTACACAACCTACTATACAATTTGACAATAATTCAACACATCAAACCCCCAAATCAGGTGGTCAACCCACAAAAACTGTCAGCCATAAATCTTTGCTTCAGTTTCTAGATATGTCGGAATAACCAGCGACGACTATACGCTCGTATAATTATTTAAGTGATTAGTTTTTAACTGCATATATGCAATATACAATATACAACTCTATGTGTTTTGCCAGATGCTGCTGCGGCCAGGCTCAGATCACACATCAGACGATAGCCGGCATCGAGAGCGGGTCGCCGGGAGATCTGTGGCTGCCGACGAAGCACACGCGCCCACAGCCAACAGATGCTTATGGCACCATTGAGTTTCAAGGCGGCGCACATCCTACAAAAGCGCAGGTGAGTTCATTAGATCGGTTACTGTGAATTGCGTAGGTCTACATACATGTACGAGTATTGGCCACGTGCCACGTGCCATGACCACGTGCCACGTTTAAAGTAAATTTGTTTTAGTGCTTGTATCTATTGAGTTCCGCCCCCACTGACTTTTGCCAATAACTTTGACTAACTTGGACCAAACAAACACACTCACTATGTTTTCTGTAGTATGTGCGTTTGTCATTCGACACGCGGCCGGAGCTGCTGGTGCAGCTATTCACTAAGGAATGGAATCTGGAATTGCCAAAACTTTTGATCACCGTGCAGGGAGGCAAAGCCAACTTTGATTTGCAGGCAAAGCTGAAAAAGGTGAGTGCGTAGTCGAGAAAGTTGTGCGTTCTTCACCTGCAAGTGTCGTATTTCACACGCTAATTGAATGGCTTTGGCTTTCTGAAAATCTGAAAATGACTTCTCTACTCGCAGGAGATACGCAAAGGACTTTTGAAAGCGGCCAAGACGACAGGGGCTTGGATATTTACCGGCGGCACCAATACCGGTGAGTTTCATTTAAGTTTTATGGCAGACACTACAATTTTTATGGCTGAGCATTAAAGAAGAGAACAACAACAAATAAAAAAGCGTTCAGCTGCCAAAGTTAAATAAGTTTAACCAAAGCAAGCAAATATAATGAAACGGGGCAGTGAGTCGAAAATCAAATATATAGAAATCCCAGGCGAAAAATGCCCAGCCAAGTGATTGCACATTTCTTTTTCTATCCACCATATTTAAAATACCCTTACAGAGAGGCAATCAATTAGAAGTTTCTCAGCTCTTGCAGCAGCATAAGAAACGACACATTTTGCAATATTTATTTTAGCAAGTTTTGGAAATACAGAAAAGTAACTTTAAATTTAATTAAGCTCAAGTAAAAGTATCTTTTCTGACTTATGTCTATATATATAATAGATGAAGAAATGCTGCCAAATATCACAGCTTCTTCTGGCGAATGATTTTGTCAGGGTAGACAAATACAGTTGTGTCAATGCTCCATTTCCTTTGTCAGTATTGTTCTTTTTGTCGTCTCTCCTTTGTGCTGCTGGGCTGTTATTACATTTTCGGTCCGCACACAGTTGTCCTGACAAAAAAAACTAAAATGAAAGTGAATGTAAAGGCGCTTGGGCTTTAAAGAAGAAAAAACTTATTTATATTGGCTCTAAATTTTGTTTTTGTTGTCTACTTTCAGGCGTCACCAAACAGGTCGGCGATGCTCTGCTCCTGGAAGGACAACAACGCACCGGACGTGTGGTCAGCATCGGTATTGCGCCCTGGGGCATCGTGGAACGCAATCACGAGCTGTTGGGCCACAATAGGGAGGTGCCCTGTCACAGTATTAGCTCACCCAGGTGAGTGCGAACCGCAAATGAAGCGTTTTTAATGCATACTTGATAAGGGCACAGGCTCAACATTGAAGTTGGTGCACCTGTTGCAGCACTGTTGTATGCCACTTGTTGTCATTGTTGACAGAACTTTAAATTCATATTGGAAATTGGTATTTGATTTATCCCCTTTGCTTTCAGATCGAAATTGGCTGTGCTCAACAATCGGCACGCCTATTTTCTGCTGGTCGACAATGGTACACAGGCCAAATATGGCGCTGAATTGATTTTACGACGAAAGCTGGAAAAATTCATATCCAATTTGAAACTGCATCCATGTAAGTTTCAGTCGAATAAACAAGCTGCATGTGGGCAAAAGGGAATCGAAGTCCAACATAAAGAATATCCGCTGAACAATTACTTTCACAATAAGGAAAAGAGCGAAAGGGCAGTCCATGAATACGTGATAAGCTGTCCTGCTCGTCCTCATTATTATAATTGTTATTGTTGTTGTAATAAATATGATTGGACTAGACAGATCAGTCTGTCAATGGTGTCCAAATTGACCTTTACCTTTATCGCACGTTTAACATAAGTTATTTATACTTAAGTACTTATTGGCGGTCTTTTCATTCCTCTTCGCATGCTTGTTTCCTCCTCTCCACTACAGTCACACATTCCAGTACGCCGGTCGTCTGTCTGGTGATTGAGGGCGGTACAAACACGATACGTGCTGTCCTGGAATACGTAACGGACTCCCCACCTGTACCAGTTGTTGTTTGCGATGGTTCCGGGCGTGCCGCCGACCTGTTGGCCTTTGTGCACAAGTAAGTTTAAACGATTGTTGCGACATGATTCAAACGTTCAGGATGTTTCAGACGAATGCCTTGAAAGACATCCAATTGCTACAAGTAGACAATTTTCTTGACTTATTAACTTTAATTAATACGCAACCGCAGTTTGTACAAATTTAATTAGGAACGTGTTCTCATGAAATTCGCATCGGTTGCGTTCTCATTCTCTTCTTCGTTTGCTTGGCGTGTCCTTCCCTTATTTAATTTGCTGTGCTGCTGTTGTTCGTTGATATTGTTATTAGTGCTGTGGCTTCTGCTGTAGATGTTCCAGGCAAGCAGTCAAATGAGCAGACAGCGTCAAGTTCATTTAGCAAATTATTTAAATTCAGTCGAAAAGGCTCAACATTATAAAGTCGGTCACAAAATTACGCATACGCAGTGTAACCCTAACCCGTTGACTTTATGCGTGTGCCTTTTATTTGATAAAACTTTTTGGGTATGCCTTTTGTTTTTGTTTACCTTAGAAAGTTGTGCGGCTTTTGAACATCTCTGTTTAGTTTAAGGGTTCAATTAAATGGCATAATTGTGGAAAACATCTGTAGTTTCTTGACTTTTCACTTTAATTTTACAACTGATGTGCACATTAATTATTCCTATATAGATATGCGTCCGATGGCGAGGAACAACCCGTACTGGAGTCCATGCGAGATTATCTTATTGGCACCATACAAAAGACCTTTGAAGTGGGCCTTGATCAGGCCGAGAAACTTTATCAGGAGCTGTTGCAGTGCACCCGCAATAAGAATTTGGTAAGTATTCATATCTTAATTATATTACATGTTAACATGTGGTATAATTAATGTAATCATTTCTAAAATATAAGAACTTACATTACTTTGCATGACATTTGAATATCCTATACATTTTCTGACATGACACGAATAAATAGATATTTGTAAAACTAAAGATGAATTCTCATTGTCCCTCCGTTTGCTTATCTCAGCAATTTTACCTATTTTGAATTCACCTGCTGTGAAATACCCGGTGTTGCATTCTTAAAGTTTACATATTGAGAAAGTAGTATTACGCATATATATATAAAATAAAATCATTAATTACAAACGGAGCACACAGAAAGCCTTTGAAAGGCGCACCCCGGGGATTGCTGTCAAGAACTCACAGCAATTAAATGCGCATAAAATTCTCGTACTTACACGAAATAACCCGCACACAAGGCACACTCTTCTTAAGTACAGTTTACGCTTCAATTTAAAATTATAGGTAAACTTTTCAATCACTTAAGACTTTCACGCGCACAGATTTAAATATTTAATTAGTACTCGTACTCGTGCATTTGCCAGTCTCAGTTAACTGTAAGGTTATAGAGTGCAAAAAATAACTTGCCTCCGAAATTAAATTGAATGTGTAATGAATTTTAAATCACCTCGCGCAGACTTTCTGCTATTTCTAGACCAGAATTTTGATGAATCTTGTTGTTCGAGATGGCAAACCAAATAACGTTTCATCGTTATTAAGATTTTAATTGGTTTTCAAATAAGGCAGCAGCAGCATCCGTTCCTCACTCTCTCACTTTCCCTATTTCCTTAGGACTTAACAAACAATATTTTTGTATAGCGGGCTACATTAAGCGACACTTAAGGTTTTTGTATTAATATTATTATTATTATTGTTTTCTTCCCTGACAGATTACGGTTTTTCGCATACAAGAAAAACCCGAAGGCGAGGCACAGGAGCTAGATCAGACCATTTTAACGGCGCTCTTCAAGTCCCAGCATCTCAGTCCGCCCGAGCAATTGAGCTTGGCATTGACTTGGAATCGTGTGGACATTGCGCGAAGCGAGATATTTGTGTATGGACAGGAATGGCCAAATGGTAAGCAAACTCGCGAATACATCCCCGATCCATTCTGAGCTTTTTCACTAAGTATCGCATAATTTTCAATCTTCTTCAATTATTTTTTTCTTACCCCAGGCGCTCTCGATGAAGCCATGATGCAGGCACTCGAACATGATAGAATCGATTTTGTCAAATTGCTTTTGGAGAATGGCGTATCAATGAAGAAATTTTTAACAATACCGCGCCTCGAGGAACTCTACAATACAAAACACGGTCCAGCCAATACCTTGGGGTGAGTAACCGGGATAGCATCTTTTTAGGCCAGTCCTCAGTATATGAAATGTGTGTATGGCTATGGAAATTCCAACTTACATAAATATGTATATGTAATTGTTACTTGTGTGTGTGTGTGTGTGTCTGTTTCTATTTCCTTTTTGGCAACCTTTTTCCCTCAATTGCAGTTACATATTGCGCGACGTGCGTCCGCATATACCCAAGGGCTACATTTACACTCTGCACGACATTGGCCTTGTCATCAATAAACTAATGGGCGGCGCCTATCGGTGAGTACACATACAGGCACGAACACGTGCTTCCTTCAAACGTATGCTATGCCAAAGGCAGCAAATATACTTAGTGCATTTAAATACCCTGCATTCAGTTTGTACTTAAGTGGATATGAACATTAATTGCGCTTCTATACGGATTGCTTTACTGGGCTGAGTTTCAGTGTTGAATAAAGTGAGCCAAAATTTTTTCAGAATATTTATATTGAACATAAGTTCTATAAGGTCTAGTCAATGTACTTTTTATCACAATATAGAGTACTTTTCAGTTACCAGCTAGCTCAGATAGATTGTCTAAAAATACTCTAACCTCTATGAAACTGAAGGTAAGACATTAGTAGGAAAAAGTTTGGCTTGGACTGGCGGGAAAATTTTCAAGGGCTGGCAAATTAAACTGATTGACAGGCAAATGTTCAAGGGTTGGCAAAGTAAACTAAGCAACTCGCTCGTAAATTGTGAAAGCAGTCAGTGAAAGTGTAAAGAGTGGCAAACTTTACATTAAAGTTGTAGTGATCATCTTTTGGTGAAGTACAGTATAAAAACGCTTGGCAATTAAAAGTAACGGTAACAAAATTGCCCAAATGGTCAGTGGGCGGTCAGCTGAGTCCAGCTGAGAACGTGGGCGGCAATCCTTTAAGGATACGCAGGGGCTGAGGGGTGTGCTGAGCACTGTACTGTGCAAATTAGTTTATCGCAGCAACACTTTCAGTTTATGTCTGTGTTTTTAACTTTGACCCAACCATAAAAATTGTTGCCAAAAGTCTGCGAGTGGCGCATGTGGACGTGGGCGTAAGCGTTGGTCTGGTTATGTCATGGGCTGGCGCCTTTAACTTATTGCCGGATTAAATTTGATACGCTCGACACGACGCGACGGTGGAAAATTTGTTTATGAAAATGTAATCAGTCTGTGCAAGTTGATGCTCTTGTTTGAGGTTGACTGTATGAGTCGAAAAGTAAAAATTCAAAGAGTCAAAGATTAAAAAAGGACCCTCGCCAGCAGAAGCTGCCTGTACTCGTAATTATTCCACATTAACATTTTGGCCAGCGAAGCGAATAATGCTGCGGATTAAATTTAGTTACAGCGGTTTTGTGGCCGCTTTGTGTCTGCTTAAATATCTTTTATTTTTTCCTTTTTATACCCTGAGCCCATTGAAAATGGGCTAAAAAATGAGGCATAGGCAGTCATCCTTGACCCTTTAAAGTGTATGTATATACATAAATTCTTGATCAGTAATTATGGCCGAATCGATTTAGCCCTTCCTTAATCCTTATGATAGATAAGTATTGTCCTGATTTTTGTTGATATATGATTCTGAACTGCTAAAAGTTTGTTAAGATTTAAAGAACAAAACCTAAAACATGGCAAAAGAATCAATTGATTAATTTAATTTAAATACGCCTGAAAAGAGAAGTAAGTCCTTGAGGTAGATTGTTTCATTTTAGAATAAAACAAATAAGTTCGCAACAAGTGACGTAAGCAAGTTGCCTGCTGTTCTGGCTTTTTCATTAAAATATTTTCCCCCTTTTGGTCTTGGGCTGCTGCTGCTGCTTTCAATGAAGTTATTCAGCTAGAGAAACTACGTAATTTAATATTTGCTACTCTGATGTCCTGTAGTTTTTGCGTGAGTGTATGTGATGTGGGTGTTGGTGCCTCAATCAAAGGTTACAAGTTGTCTGTCAAATGGCCAACTAAACGTTGATCAGTCTGAAAATCGGCATCGAAATTGTTGTTTAGATTAAATTACGGTTCTTGTTTGGTCTTTTCTCGGTTGACTGCCTCACTTTTAGGGTGTATGTATATTTGGGGTGTTGTATATTTGTTTGTCATTCAGTTCAGTTTCTGCCTCAAAGCAATAAGAGTTGTTGGTGTTGCTGTTGTTGCCCTTGTCGTTTCTGCTGCTGGATGCCATTGTCTAGACATTTGAATGCTTTCATCAGCAACAGGCGGCAACACAGGCTAAAAACCTGGCCCTAAAGAGCTGCCAGTTTGTGCGTAATTAAAAGCGTTCAAGTTTTTGATTTACCTTAGCATAAATTTGAATTGGTTTGCCAACGGGCAACTCAATTGTCTCACATTTATGTATCATAAATTATTTACGGCAATTGTTTTTTTAATGATCCATTTAATTGCGCTCTTATAAAACAGCATTATCTACTTAGTGAGCCTTTAAATATAAATAATTTATTTAATGTAATTTAATCAAATTATTCTTGCCATATGAAAAAGAATTCTAATCATAAAATAGTCCAATAATTTTAGTCGTTCAATTCAGATAATTTATTTTAATTATACATATAGTGTATAGTAACAATTTTTTTTTTGATGCAACGTGTTACATATTTGCCTATAAAATACTTGTAGCATTTGTTGGAAAAACGAAACTTTAAATTGTTCGCATAGTGGCAAAATATTCGAATTGAAAACAAACGCAGTTTCTTGCGAGTTTTAGCCCGGACGGAAATCACTTAAGCTGCTTCGGCGTGGTAGAGAGCACAACAAACAGAAAAATTGATAAACGTCAAAAGCGCTTTTGGTGGCAAAGAGCATGAAAATGGCAGGCAAAAGCTTAGCAAATAAATATCTGTAAAGGAACGTAGACACATTTTCTACGAGTATTATTATTTTTATTTTTTTTTTATTGGTGTTGCGTAAACAAATTTTGCTTAAATGCAAATTTTTGTAGGGAAATTACTTTACTTTTGGGGATAACAATTCATTGTCTCGTAACATATTACAGATCCTATTATACGCGCCGCAAGTTTCGCCCAATCTATGCCAAGGTGATGAACAGCTATGCAAATGCTTGCCGTAAGTCCTCGACGTATCAATATCAACGCTATGCCGGCGCCAATTCGCTTAGCCTCGTCGCAGGACTACTGCCATTTACAACCGAAATGGCCTTATTCGAGTTTCCATTCAATGAGCTGCTGGTGAGTATGAGTATAAATGACTGCGTTTCGGCCAAATTCCAGCCAAACTCACTGAGCGTCATTTACAGATATGGGCAGTGCTAACGAAAAGACAGCAAATGGCGCTGCTTATGTGGACACATGGCGAGGAGGCGTTGGCCAAATCTCTGGTATCCTGTAAACTGTACAAGGCGATGGCTCATGAGGCGGCCGAGGATGATTTGGATACTGAAATCTATGAAGAATTGCGCTCCTATGCCAAAGAGTTCGAAAGTAAAGGTGAGTTGTGCAGTTGTGCTTGTTAATAATTGCGGAAAACATTCTCGTTTAATTAATTTCATGGTGACATTTATCAATTATGTCTAATTAACGAGCGTCTGTCTGACCTTTGTGGCTAACTAATTGCCTTTCGTTTGTGGTTTGTGGTTGTGGCAGGCAACAAACTGTTGGATTTCAGCTACCGTCAGGATGCGGAGAAGGCACAACGTTTACTCACCTGCGAGCTCCACTCGTGGTCCAATCAGAGCTGTCTGTCCCTGGCTGTGGCAGCCAACCATCGTGCACTGCTTGCCCATCCCTGTAGCCAAGTCATTCTAGCTGATCTCTGGATGGGCGGTCTGCGTACACGCAAGAATACTAATTTCAAGGTGAGTTTAAAATGGATTGTGTACGTTTTAGTTAATTGTCTAAACTGTTTTATCCGATTGCAGGTCATTTTGGGCTTGATAATGCCATTTTACATTAGACAATTGGATTTCAAATCAAAAGAGGAGCTTCAACAAATGCCGCAGACAGAGGAGGAGCATTTGGAAAATCAAAATCTAGACAACGATGATTCAGATCGTTCACAGCCCGATGCAGAGGTAAGTTCCCCATTTGCCAAATGATTTAAAATGCTGCTCCTGCTGCTCCTGCTGATGATGATAATGATAATGTCCTACGTGTATCTTAGTATTTGCTAATTAATCTAACAAGTGCTTTGTTTATAAATTTTATTTATTTATTTTTGAAATCTTTTTTTTTTCATTGTTATTGTAATTATTACATATTTCAGCTAATTACTTATCATATTTGCTATCATACCTAACAAATGCCCTACCAAAACCATCTACCCACTCTGTTTGTTTTAGAACGCCCTTTTAAAAGCTAAAAGATCCATTTCCTTGAGATATAGGATGGGCGCGAGCAGTAATAATCGCGACAAGGTAGTAAAAACTAACAGATACCAACAATCAAAAATTTACAAATTTCAAAATAAATCAACATTACTTCAAACGTTTCTGTTAAGACTCGTACTAAGTAGTATGTGTATCTATGTATATGTTTTTATATTCGCATATGTTACTCAATGTGCTTTCAGTCTGTTGACTGTCTGTTTCGTTTCATTTTTCTTCCCTTTTATATATATTTTTACTATATCTCCCTATATGTAAATGTACTCTGAATATACTCTACTAAATCAATATATCTAATTATGTACCTACAACATTACTATAATTTATGGCATCAAATTTGTAAATTATTCTGTATTCAGTTGATTTTATTGATTACTCAGTTATTTTTAGTCAGGCCGTCGTAAATCCGTCGTACAAGTGTGGGAAACGTGACTGTGTAGTATTTTTTATGTTTATTTAATTAATATATTTCAGGTGCTTAGATTTTAGTCATTTTTTTATCTAACATACACAGTCTTTCGTCTTCTCTGCCTCTCTACTTTCTCTCTTTCTGTAACTTTATATTTTTCCAATGAATCGCGTCAAAGAGCAAATTAATACAAGTTGAAAAGAGCTCACCGTCGCTCACCGTTCACAGTGTTAGGAACTCAACAGATGTAAGTCGTCAATTGAGCCACGTCACTTAACCATATGAAATAGTCCCTAAACTGCTTTCAATGCACACATTTCTGTTTTTCTTTAGTTTACAGAGTTAAGATCATATTAAGTGCGAATGACCATTAGCTATTTAATAAGCCGCAGAGTCCCATGGTTTAAGGCTTAGTTTTAAGTTTTAATTAAGTAATAAGTGTTATGAGCACACCGACTCACGTCTACACACCGTCACAGCCACTTGCAATGTATACTCGTAGTATAAGAGTAGAAACTCTCGCCCTACTTATGGATATATGACAAACACATTTTGCCTGTGGTGTGCTCGCGGGGAAGAGGGATGAGGGAGGCTCTGCAGTTGTGCAAATATTGTTTTTCACTTACACAGAGGCCCATAAACACAAACACATACGAATACTGTACGAGTATAGTAGTACTAAATTGAATTCTATGACAGCCGTTGAGAATCCTTTAATCAGAAAATCAAATTAAAATCCATAGCAGTTATGTGTGTGGGAACAGGTAGCATTTAAACTGTTGAATAATGATTTTAAGTGGATTTATCTTTTGATTACTGTTCTTATTGTAATTAGAAAAGCACTTCCCTGTCTACATATACTTATGTATGTATATTATACATCGAATTGATGATGCATGTGTACAGCATTAATTGGTACTGTTTAGTTTATTGTTTTAATAATTCTCCAACTATGTGAATTTTACACAATAGGTTTTCGCACGAAAAGACAATCGTCCGGTCATTTCCACAGATCTTGAGTTCACTCACATTTTATACTAGACTCCATCATTTAGACGATGTAACATAAAAAAACGTAAATTGTTATCTTTTAAAATGCGATACATGTGCCCCAACCCGTTGCAGGCTCTATTGGCGGATACTTATTCAGTGCGCGATACAAAAGTACACGAAAATGGAAAAGTGAGTAAATTCACAACAACACAGAACTACACACAGATATCGCAACACCCATATACTTACAAACACACGTACACATTCATTTCATTGACAACTTTTGATTGAATGCGCTAAAATTTATTTTTCTACATTGGTAACTTTTTGTAATACGTAATTTTACTTGTGTGGTTTTCCCATATGACAATGACAGACAATAAAAGTATATAATATACTATATAAAAATGATAACAGAAATAATTTTTAGCAGTTTTAATCATACATATATATAATAAATATTTTAACAAAGGAACATTACGCATACGTCCCGTAGACCCATAATTATTCCTTAGCTGAGCAAGTGCCGCTGTAATCATATGACAAAACATATGACCATCAACGTTCTTTATTTTGTTTAGGCCTATTGCCAAATCACCTTTCAAACACAAACTCCCAATTATTACTCATATTACACTTTCACATAGTGTTTATTATAAAACAAACTGTATTCGTACTCGTATCGTGTCAATATTACAGGTTAATCTCACTGCTGGAGCGGAAGAACCACCCTCCAAAGTTAGTTGAACCCAGTTGCTTATAGTTTAATCAATAGAAATTTTAGTTTCATCAATTTTGTACTATATTTATTTCAATCGATATGTACATAAATACAAATTTAGTAATACTTGAATCAAATCAACAGTTGGGTTAGAGTTGCTTTAATGATATATAAAATCGCATTTACATTTATTATTCAACCTATAGTTATGTAGTTTATTAATTAGAGGTATTTTCAATGCCACCAACTAAAATTTATTGCTTCGTTTTTCTGCATGTTATATTCGCTTATTGAGAGGCTTATACTACTCGTACCTAATTGGCAGTAAATTAATTGGAATTCAACCATTGCACACTCAATTAAAATAAGTGTACTTACATACATACGAGTAATAACTTAATGTGTGTTTATGTAGGTTGACATACCGCGCCAACTCGGCGTATACGCAATTTAGCCTAATGCACAGATTCGCTATTTATCACACGCACTTTGAATGTTTCTCCATTCGGCTAATGATAATTGAATTCAACTCAATTTTCATTCTAATTCACATTCGCATATCAAAGCCTTTGCTGGGCGCTTTAATTAAAATTTGTAACCATTTTTAATGCAATTTTTGGACACAGGTTTCGCTAACGGACTCGGATCCGTCCCAGTTCAGAGAATTCTTTCATATGTCGGAATTTACGAATGAGATAAAACAGCATCAGCCGCTGCGTTTAAAGAAGAAGTTTTATGAGTTTTACACAGCGCCCATTACTAAATTTTGGGCTGATTCGGTAAGTACTTAGTACTAGTATATACACTTATTAGCTAACGGAAATTAGCAGCCAGTGTTTAATTTCCGCTGTTGCATTTGACAGCCTATGGCGCTGACTTGTATGGATAAGTGTTGTTGTGTATTTCCATTTAGCCCATTATACGAATTTAATTATTTTTCTTGGTACCTAATTTGTGTGGTGTTGTCTACCTACTTTCAGATTGCGTACATGTTCTTTCTGATAATGTTCTCATTCACGGTGCTAGTTAAAATGCATCCCATGCCCCGCTGGCAAGAATGGTATTCGATAGCATATATTACTACTCTCGGGTTTGAGAAGGTGCGTGAAATTGTATCCTCCGAACCGGTGGCGATTAAGTAAGTAGCTTATAAATTGAATTCATCTCCAACTTTTCACTTGTTCATACTATGCTCGTGTGTTTAATTGCATTCAATTTAATGATTATAAATGAGCCACCATCCCCAATGGATCTGGGCATATTTTATGTTCCTCTGCATTTTGATCATCTTGAACTGTATGTGTATTCTGTGTGAGTGTGTGTTTGTATGGCTGGCTTCTGAGTTTGTTCACACTTGATTTACGTCTTTAGATTTTTACTCCGTGGCCTTCATTAATGCGCTTCTGTTGCGGTTGCTTCTGCTCTGCTACTTTTTATTGTTGTTGCAGGCATAAATTCTCTGTGTGGGCATGGAACATGTGGAATCCATGCGATGGGGCTGCCATAATACTCTTTCTCATCGGCCTGGCATTTCGTTTCCGCCCCGCAACAATGGACATTGGGCGCGTTATTTATTGCGTGGACAGCATTTACTGGTATTTGCGCATATTGAATATTCTAGGTGTCAACAAGTATTTGGGTAAGTAAATCTCTATATATCATATAACTCGCAATTCTACTTCTACTCAATACAGGTCCACTGGTCACCATGATGGGCAAAATGGTAAAGAATATGATATATTTTGTGGTGCTGTTGGCTGTTGTCCTCATGAGTTTCGGTGTCAGTCGTCAAGCCATACTCTATCCGAACAATGAGCCCACCTGGCGGCTAATCAGAGAGGTAAGCCAACTGACTAGACATAGACATTTAAGTATAAGAATATATGTATGTGTGTGTGTGTCTGTTTAAATGTTCCAAATGAGCTGCTGCTGTGTAAGTAAACATTTTCAATTAATTATAAAAAGAAATTTGTGTACATACAAATTCTACAGGTAATAATCTGCTCACTTCATTTGGATGTGTGTGTGTGTGTGTGTCTGTCTGAGGGCGTGTGTGTGTGCCTAACTAATATTAACATATACTCGTACTATGTACACTGACAATTTTCATTGCAGCTTAAAATATGTATTTTTGAAGAAACGGAGTACATGCATTTACTTAAATAGCAAGAAAATGTTTTTTAACTCAATTTCTAGTAGAAATATACTCGTAACTAAGTAGTACTCAGTTTGTTATATTAAATTTTTGGTTCGATAAGTAGTTTTCATGCTCAAGAGTCCATTATGTAAGCATTTATGGAGAATTCGATTGACTAACGACTATTTCCCATTTTATCTTGTATTGTATTCTTCTTTCTTTCCTTTGTTCTTGAACTCATCTGAATACCAACTAAAATGGCTTTTCGATCATAAAAAAACGCACTATTCACAATCTCCAATCCCCCAATTCACCATTATTCACCTTTTACAATCCATATGCAATCATATTTCTTGCATTTGAAATCCCTTGAATGAACACGCTCAAAATGACAGGTTATTGCTGGCTCAATTGTAGCGCCCGGATTTCAAGGGGCTCTTGGCCATAATAGTCGTTCACACAATACACGTGTCGCAGGCTTTGGATCCAGCGCTTTTGCTGGCTTTCATCGAAGTCATGTACCGTCGGCCGCATCAGCAGCAGCGGCAGCGGCAGCAGCAGCAGCAGGGACAACAACCACGATGCCGCCCAACATAGACCCACCAGCTATGACTCCTACTATGATGCCAACAACTACTACAACTACCACAACAACAGAACACAGAACTGATAGTCCAGAACTTCACAATTTCTTAACCGGAAATCTAACAAATGTACAACAAAATTGGTTTGCTATTTAGAGAGAAATAACAAATGTGTAGACTTGAGCCCGCTGTCCGAATATAGATACTATATAAAATACTCCTATATAATATACTTATATATATGGCTATAGTTGTCTATAGTTATTGTTGTGCCTACATTTCTTTATTGTGCTATAAATTCTTTAGTCTTAATTGGTTTCATATCAATTTCTTACTTATTTTATAACGTATATACATCTATGTTGACCCAAACCCCAAACCCTATTCAGATTGCTCGTTCTCTTTTCTGTCTATTCCCTTGTTCTCTCTCTCTCTCTCCCTCTCAATCTGTCTCTATATCTGTCTCTCTCTTATATTTCTTCCAATTTCAACTATTTTCAATACATTAAAAAGCTGCGTTGGCCCTATCTGACTTTATCCAAAGATTGATATTGTACTTTTGTTTCCTGCTCGAAGAATAAATATTCATTATATTTTGTTAATTGTGCACTCGTATATTGCATGTTTTAAATTTGTTTAGACTATTATAGAACTTGCATCTGAGAAGTAAATGTGTGTACTCAGTTTCCAATATTTTCAAATACATCTGTAAACATTTCTCGTTCTTTTTCTTCATCTTATGCGAATTTCCGTTAACTATTATTATTTTTACCCCATTCTGCATTCTAATTTGAGGTCTTTATTTTATGCATGCGAAATGCTTTAGCTGTTTTACACAAATGCCTTGCAGCTCTTGATGGACACAAGGACCCGTAACCCAAGCGCATGTCCTGCAGCTGTTTTGTGCTCTGTGTGCAGTTACAGTTGCAGTTGAGACACTAGCTCTAGTCTCATCATCCAAAACACTAGGCCAGGCAGAATTGCTGCTGAAGTGTTCGTTGTTGATACACTTGAGAAAAGTGTATTTCACAGTATTTTGGAATATGAAATTTACATCATTTAATTAATGTGCGGACGCAACTTAGACGAAGTTGATTTGATAGTCGTGGACTAAAAATAATATGACTTGAATAATAATATCTTTAAGACCTGATATTACGTATAAGGTCCTGAATGGAATAAAGTAAATATGTTTCTAATTCTATTTAAATTCTCCAGGGCTTTGGTGCGTTTCTTATTTTACATAAAAGTCGAATTATCTGTCTTGATGATATTCGAATTTCAATTAAGTAACTACCAACTGTTTTATATTTGCCATCAACTAATCAAAACTTAATTAATGAATTTTATCAGAGAACCCTCAAACTACTTCTCCCGCAGTTAAGCCTGGCCAATTTTGCAAATGCTAATAAAGAACAAAATGAAACGGTTTAATGTGAAACACCCATAACACACACACACACACACACACAGACACACACACAGACACACTTACGCTTGACAGAATATCCAGCAATTCTCTATGTTGATGTGTAAAACTTGCATAAATGTTGACCCAGTCGGTAGCCGTTAAAGGCCGAAATTGAATTACGCTTGGACATTTTTTTGCCCAGCAGCTGCCATTTAATGATGCCTGTTTTTAATTTATCGTTTCACAGGTCACCTACCAACCCTACTTTATGTTGTACGGAGAGGTGTTTGCCGATGATATCGATCCACCCTGTGGCGAGGATCCACGTCAGCCGGCGTGTGTGACGGGTGGGTAACACTTCCACCGTGCCTTACTGTTGGATACTATATATGCATATTTAATACAATTGCAGGCCATTGGGTGACGCCGATAACGATGTCCATGTACCTTTTAATTGCCAATATTCTGTTAATCAATCTGCTCATCGCCGTTTTCAATAATATTTTCAATGAAGTAAATTCGGTTTCACACCAGGTAAGAAAAAAAGGCATAGCGAGGCAGAGTTATCCAAGTTGTACTATTACCATTCCATTTGCTTGCAGGTGTGGATGTTTCAGCGTTTCACCGTGGTCATGGAATACCAACAGAAACCTGTGCTGCCGCCGCCCTTCATTGCTTTTTGCCATTTCTATTCACTGCTCAAGTATTGCGTACGCAAAGCGAAAGGTGAGCCCGGCATGAGCAAGTTTAGCTTTGTTCCCTGTGAGTGAATCATCCGAGCAACGCTCCTCTCCCAATTGAACAGCAATAATGAACCAATTTTTGTATTCTATTTCTGCTGCAATGCCGTCGTCTCTGAATATCACACGAAACACGAAATCCAACTTGATAATTGTATTTTCCACTGAAATTTATTTCTATTGTGATTCTACTCTGATTATTGTTTTGCTCATCAATTTGCCAATTGCCCAACCATTGTTAACCACTGTTCTCTGTCAATAGGATTGGAGGTGCAACGGGACAATGGTCTCAAGCTATTTCTCGAAAAGGACGATCTGGAGCGACTGTATGACTTTGAGGAGGAGTGTGTTGAGGGATTCTTCCATGAGCAGGAAATCATATTGAATCAGTCAACCGATGAGCGTGTCAAGAACACAACGGAGCGTGTCGAGACCATGTCACAGAAAATAGAGGACATCAATCAAAAGGAAAACATACAGACGGCCACCGTGCAGGTGCGTAACACTTCTCAAATTCTTGTTGTTATGCAAATATGTATGTATCTCTTGGAAGATTAATATGGATTTTAGTCGTATTGACAGGCAGCAGCAACAGGAGCAACAGTGGTAGTTAAATTGAAATGTCTACAAAATGCCGAGCATGTGGGAAGCTGGGCTCATTTGTATGCTTTGGTTGTTGCTGCAGCAGTTTTTATTGCAATTTTCACTCACATAATATACTGTTGCTATGCTTGCAGAACATTGAATTCCGTTTGCGCAAAATGGAGGAGTCTGCTGAGCAAATACTTTCGCATCTGGGCGTCATACATCGCTTTATGTCCACATACACGGCCGGCACCGACGATTTGCGCGGCTCTACAATGAACATTCCAGGTGAAATGCATCGCATGCGTACCATTTCAATGTCCGACAATGAGGGTGGTGGTGGTGGCGCTGGCAGCGGTGGTGGTGGCGCTGGCATCGTAGGAGGTGGAAGCAGTGGCATCGCTGCGGGACTGGGACTGAGCGCAGCACTTACTTTAAATTCGCTGCAGGTGCGTTTCCAGTTTGGTTCTTGAATCCCAAGTTGTTTATTCATTTGCCTCGCAGGTAAACAATCGACGGCGTTTTAATCGTTCGCTGACCGAGGTGCGTCCGGATGCCTACATTCTGGATGAGGGCACACACTTTGAGGTGGTGCCGCTGCCAGAGGAGTCCGACGAAGTGGTCAAGTCTCGCGAGGCGCTCAACGAGCAGGTGGTGCGCAAGGCGTCCATGCAGTCCGAGGCAGACTCCGACATTTATTTGCCACTGTCGCAACGTCCCTCCACCTGTGAGACCGTGAAACGTACACCATATGTGACCGTCCGCCAGGATACAGGCGCCAGCACAGAGAGCAAGGACACACTAACACCCATGGGCAACAACGATGACGATCAGACACTTGTTGGCGGTGACAATTCCGATGATGCGGCCCCGGATATGAATTTTGAGGGTAATTTGTTTGCCTAAAGCATTGCGGCATCCTCGTTTCGTTTCGTTTCGCTTCGCTTTGTTTTGTTTCGCGTCGTTTTGATTTGATTTTCTCCTGTTACTATTCTGTTCTATTATTTTCGTTTCCTTATTGTGTTCTCGCTTCTATGTCGAATCAGCAAGAAACATCGCCTTGTTTGAACCTCTATAAAAGTATCATTCTTCGCATACAGCTGCCAGGCATCGGGCTTTGCGTCAGCGCACTGTCTCGCTCTGCCGCCGCAACTCGGAGACGTACTCGCTGACTGGAGCGGACGTAAACCGCTCCCACATTAGCCTCAATCAGTTGGCAACGCTGTCGCGCCGCCAGATGAGTCTGACGCAGTCCGAACCGGACAGTGATAAGGATGCGCCAGTGGCCAGCGGCGGACCACATACAGGTACATAAAAGATATTAAACGAAAAAAAAAATAGAGAGAGAGAAAGTGATAGATACTAAAAGAATGCAGTAGCTGCAAGAAATGCGCTCAAAATTCTGGTTACTAACCCTTTCATGCCACCCCTCTAACTAACTCCATAATCCAACCGACCAATCCAAGCAACCAAATTGGCCTTTTTGAATAGCATTAACCAGTTCATAATGTGTTATTGTACGACATATGTTCTTATCAAAGTACTGCATACATATGTACACGTATTTTTTCTCTCGCCGCACACTCTTTTTGATCTTTGACGCATTCTCAACATAACCTCGAACTCTAGGTAAATCAGTATTGCATGCGAAACCCTCCAGAAATGTATTGCTGAAACTGCATAGCGAGTACACATCGATAACGGACGAACTGGAGAGCGTCTGCCATTTGATTGCCTCGCCGACCGTCTCGCTGCAGAGCAACAAAGGTAAGTTGGCGTTGCATCCAGGCACAACTGGGGGCTCAACAGGCTGACCAGACATATGTACGACTCGGGCAAGCCACAACACCCTTCTCCACAATTGTCCAAGTTATATAGCATTATCATTTACCCAGTTATCCAGTTACCCAGTGAACCACCGTCTAAAACGAAACTCAAACCTGAAATTTTAAATTGTATATAGCTAACCAGGCAATTGCATAATATTCATTGCCTTCTGCTTTACCAAAACCAATAAAACTCGGAATATTTCGCCTGTCTCATCCGTCAGCTAAAGTCCGTCAAATAACCCTCTTGTTTTCCCCTTTTCGCAGCCTCTTTGGATCGTCCCAAGACAGAAATGTCACGAGCTGAGGCCGCTGCCCTGCTGGAGAAGAAGCATTTGAAGGAGTGTGAGGAGAATGACTACAGAATACTTGAGGGTCTCTTCGAGGCACGCGGCTCCATCGATGCCAGCGTACAACCCTATGAGGTATCTGTAGATTGACTTATCTATTTAGCTAATTTTCAATATATTTCGACATTTGCAGATCGGTGTCTCCGTGGACTATAGTCATCGATATCCGCTGCGACGGGAAACAGCAATAGAACTGTCGCCCTCAAAACCCTCGGCGGATAGCGCACTTATTGGCGCTGTTGGAGGAGGTGGTGGAGGTGATAGTAGTGATACCAGTGGAGCGGGAAGTAGCCATCATGCGGGCACCAGCGGCTTTCAATTAAAGCATGAGCGTCCCTGGCAGCGCAATTCATCAATGGAACAGCAGACGTATCAGTCTCCGTTGGTGCCATCACGTGCAACTAGCGACTTTCTGAATCCGCCATATGATAGTAGTGGTCGTCTGTTCAAGAAATCTAGCGAGAGTTTACAAAAGAACTCCAGCACGGACACAGACTACTCGGCACACCCATATAGATTCATTAAGCAGAGCTCCAATGAGACAAATACCTCGCTAACCGGCTCCTACAACATAGATACACCTTCGTTGACGGCAGAGCCATCGCTGGATGCCGGCGATTCACATTCGGCGACTGGAATCAGTATGAGTGTTGGCGCTGCTGGCGGCGCTGCCACGGCGCGTTACCAACCCAAACGCACGGCGTCCGTTGGCGCTGCCGATGGCAGACGTCTGCGAGATGATAGCTCCAGTTCGCTCGATCTGAGTGCAGGGGCAGGGCCAGTAATGACGCAGGCACCGCCAGCACTGCCAGTACTTCCAACGCGACCAATGCAACTAAAGAAACAGTTTAGCATGGACCAAGGCAAACCGCTATCGGCGCAAACCAGCGCTGAATTATCTGCAGCGGAGGCAGTTACCACAGCTGCTGCTGCTACTGGCGCCGTTGTTTTGCCTACACAGGTTTGCGCCAAACTGATTTCGAGTCTCAAGCCGCCCTACGCAAGCAAACTGGGCATGAATGTGCTCAAGGAAAGCAGTTCCAGTACGGAGGAGTCCCGTGACTACGAGGCCTTATCTACCACATCCTCCTCCGCCAAAAGCGTCCATGCGCCACTATCAATTCCACAAATTAGTACGCATTTGGTTCAGGACGAGATCGCCAAGTTGTCGTCGAACATTAAGAGTAGCACGGAATCAGAAAAAGATCCGCCATATAATGAGACAATGTGTTAAATAGTATATACTTATATCCATAGTTACTTATGTATGTCTCCTGAGTCAGTGTTGATGTTGCAGTTGAAGTTAGTGCGTAACTGTTTTACCCGCCCAAACTCACATACAGCTGATATAAGAATATACGTTTAGTAGTATATAAGTTAGTTGTACAAGTAAGTGAATCCACCTTGTGCTCAATATCGTTACTAGTCAACGATTTCCTGTTAATATACAGGCATATACTGAAATCCACTTTCTGACTTACAACATTAAGAATTTAATTTTAAAAGGATCTAAAATGTATGCCGTGCATATTTTAGTGAATTTGTTTTGAAAGTGGAATATAGAACCTGATGTATAAATTACAGAAACGATTAATACTGAAACTAAGCAGTTACTTAAGTATGTAATTCATGTTAAATCTAACGTGGGAGAGTCATGCATATTCGCACTTGACAAGTAGTCATCATTCAGCGCATATCAAAGATAAATACAAACCCTGGTGTATGCAACGCAATTTACGAATGTGTTAATGATTTTTGACAATACATAGTACACAGATTGTCTGTATTTTTATAAGATGTATTTATTTACAAGTCATATATTACTGAGGTTATTATACAACAAGAAAGTCGAAAAATTAGAATGTTAAATGCATGCATTTCTCTTTGACAGTGACACAAATATATCTTTAAAATTCTCTTTTAAATATCACTTCTTAAAAAACCACCAATTAAGCTATCCTAATTACATATGTATCCAAAAATGTCTTCTAAGTCTAGAATTAGTCAGTCATACATATGATACTTCCAATTTCACATATCTATACTCAATCTATAAACGTATCTAAGATATAATAAACCTGAGTACCCTTTGGGTACTGGGCTAAACATAGAATACAAATCTGTTGTAACTGATTACACCTCGATATATTTAGCTCAATGCAACATCTTGTACTTATGCCTCTCTGTTATAAAGTAGTTTGTAAAAGGTTTAATGTTGCACCTTATCGATATCAACTACTGTGTATATTTGTGTGAGTATATGTACTTTGTATGTCTGTCAGAGCAATTAGTTAGTCCAGTTTACTTATTTATATGTCTATGTATATGTGTGTAGAAAGAAGTGCAAAAATAAAAATAAAATTGTGTATATAAAGAAACAGGAATATATTTTTCATAAATAAATAAAACAAAACCGGTTAATGTTGTTAACGGCTTGCTTCTTGTTAAATGCCACATAGCGCTATTTTCATGATTAGTTATAACAAATGTTTGAAACTTTATGAAATTTTTGCATTTTATTAGTTATAAAATATACTTATTGACCTAAGAAATAAATTGTATTATATTAATGGCGAGTCTAACCCGTTGGTGTCCGTATTTTTATTTGTAATTATAACAATAAATTTGGAGTCGATCAAAAAAGGCCCGTTGTGAAAAATATAATTGCATTTTTCTAAATTGCTAAAGCCAGCCAATTTAAATGAAAACATTGTCTGCATGCTGAAGGAACCGAGCCTGCCCGCAATGTGATGTGTTATCAGACTTCACAACTTTGCCAAAACAGAACCGATTTAAACACAATGCCATTTTTATTATCTGTATTGATTATAAATTGAATATTATTTAACTTCCAAAAATAAATTGTTTTCAATGTTTTTTAAAAATGTTCTTATCTTTCCTTGTCAGCAAAAAGTCAGCTAATATACCAGGCGATCAGAGGCAGCAGCAGGTGCTTAAATGATTTTAGGTTTGCTTCAATGAGGGAAGTTTTGAACAAGCATTCAATTTGACTTAAGACAGTTATTCAATTTAAAAGTTATTTATTTAAAATGTTCTCTTATAATAAAATAGGATGCATTTTTGCGTACAATACAATATATGCAATTGGATGTATTTAGTTTTCGTTTTCTTTTCACATTGTAAACCAGTTTCAAGTCTTTTTCGTTGCCATTTCTGCTTAAAACTAACAAAAAGCTATTTAAAGAATTAGTCTTATTATAAATACTTTATAAATAATTATATATAATGGCAATATGGCTTGAGTTGAATACAAGCTCAGCTGTACATAAAAATGTTGCAATAAAATAACAAATTACAAGGCACTTGCTCCCATCTTTTTAATCAAATCCACCAGAGCATTGGATGCTTTGCGGCACTAGATTTTCATTTACTCCTATATTATTTATTGTAACGAACACATCAATCTAATAACCTATCAATTAGACGATCTATTGTTATTGTATGCAGATACAATGTCGTATATCATTTTCGTATTTGGTATTGGCCAACTGGGCATCCAGTTGGTATCGATTCTTTCCTATCCTCCATTTAAAATGTGATGTTTATACGCAAATTCGTATTTTGCTTAAGGTCTTTTCTTTAAGAGAAATTAATATCACAATGTTCAGCTTAGTTATTGTCAGGTTCCGTGTTAAGGTTTTCAGCCTCGGGCTCCACAGGAGTCTGTTGCACCAGCTTGTCCATCTCATCCTTCGTTTTCCTCTCAAAGAAACCCATCTAGAATTATAGAATAGTTATTAATGGCCAATTACATTACGTTTGATCGAAATACTGACCTTATACAAGCCGTAAGTCATGGCTGCTACAAGCAATAGACCACTCAGCACGGACACAATGATAATCCAGATTGGCAAACTTTTCACCAGATGCTTTGATATAACATTGGGATCAATTTTGCGCTTAATGGATAACGAACTGCCCAGAGGATCGCCCTCCTTGCGCACGTTTAGGTCAATTAGAATTGCAAAGAACTCCCAAGGATCAATTAGGATAGCATTTATCTCATTCAGATCGACGCTAAAGCGCATATTAAGATTGACTGGCCTCTCTGGCTTAAAGTTGTAGATACGCATCACGGCCCGTAGACATATGGTCATCTGGGGATCCCTGCAGTTGAAAACAATGGTGCGATTCACTGGCAACTTCCCCTTGAAGTCCTCGCTGAGCAAATCGTGAGCCTTTATGTTCGTAATACGAGCATATTGCTCTCTATTGGCAGTCACCGCTTTGAGATCACGACGCTTGCGGGTCATCGAAGCAGTGGCTACGGCATCCGAGTCCAACTCGTGCCAACTGTGGACACCATTCTGGCTAATCACAATTTGCTCTGTGCTGGTGCGAGTGGTCGAGACTTCAATGGGATTCATGATGATTTGAGTGTTGTTTTGATCCAGCAACTCAATGGCTACCAGCTGTGAATCGTAAGTGGCCTGCATGGTAAGATTGCTTACATTGATGATCGGAATGGTGGCCGAGGAGCCTGATATCTTATAGGCTACGGGAATGTGAAAGACAATCTCCAGACCATCTACTGTGCTGGGACCATTGCTTTTAATCTCATAGTTGTTTGTTATGTCTGCAGAGTTTTTATAATGCTCCAAGTCGATTTGTGCACTGGTCTGTCCACTGAAAGATTACCATGTTCAGTTAACACTGTCATTAATTAGACTTTAATGTTGGTTCTTACCCTGAGGCATCGATTTCTGTGTACTCCTTCAGAGCAATCAGGCTATTCAGCTTGTTATCAGTTGGATTTTTCTCAATGCCAGTGCTAAATACCTCAGCGCTGAAGGTTAGAGCGCTGCCCGTGAGACTGCTCACATCAAAGCTTATGGTAATGCTATCCATGTCACTTTTACCCAGAGGTCGTCCGTTATTCAGATCGCAGACCATGACAGCTTCACTGACTTTGCAATTTCCAGGAATTTGTGCAAAGTTCAGGTGACTAGAGCTGGTTACGTTCAGTTGGGGAAGGTAAGCAGATTCTCCGCGGTTGGTTACCTCATAAGTCAGTCGCAGAATCTTTGCACTTCCCAGTATAAAGCTTGGGCTGTTAAAGTGGAATAACTTCTATGAATGAATGCCTTATACAATTATTGGTCAGATTGCTTAGACTAACCTTAGATCCTTTGCAGTCAGCTGTAGATCGGCAATACAGATCTCAGTTGCACAGCCCGTGCTGAATATGATTTTCTCGGTGTAGACTTTGTCATCCTGCGGATCAACTGCTACACACGTCTCACAGAACTCTAAAGTAAGAGATGAACATTACACAAACGTTATCAATACTCAATATATACTCAAGATTCTAAATTTACCTTCGGAGTCGGGCACTTTCTTGGTTAGCTCATAGTGCATCTCCAGTTCGATGGGTTGGAATATGTCCTTCTCGCTGTACCGCACTTCACAATCAAAGACGCGACATTGCTGCGTTGTACCTGCTGTAGCATTAAAGGTCAGCTCATTAGACTGCGACTGTATGAACTTGGCTCGTTTCAGCTGTGGATCGATGACAATTCGCATGGCCATGTCCTGTTGCTTTGCAGAGCTTGCGGTAGACGTAGTTGAAAGTCCATAGCAAGCAGTAATTTGCACCCTATTCTGATCTGGTTTTATCTCACGATTCTGTGACCTGACGCTTGCTTGTAACTTGACAACGGGATAGGCGCGATACAAGAACAAGGCTTCAGCATTGGGCGCTCCAACGGCAAAGTCATTGAATCCATTCGCATCAATGTCCGAACCTCGTGACAAACCATGTCCGAACATGTGGGTGCCATACTTGGAGGGTTCTTTCTGTGGCGAATCCAGACGCTGACTGTGCTGATCCCGCAGACCTTGCTGCCCACCCAGGTAAATGAAGACTGAGCCATTGCCCGCAAATGGAGCACCCACAGCAATATCTGTAGAAGCAGAAACGTTGTTAAATATCAGATTTACACGATGAAATACATATATTTTAAATGGCGAATGATATACAGAATTGCTTCGCATGTTTTATCATTGAGAAATAATTAAACATCAAATAGCCACTCACAACAAGGGAGTTGGCGAAAAATCTTAAGTGTTTTATTGTCGCCACGTTACGACAGCAAGCCGAACAGTCGGGACCCCGATCGTAATATACCCTCGACAGTGCACCGCTCAAATTCACTCCCGATAAAATTCTCTTGTAATTGGTTTTTTCAATTTGTGGGCCAAGGGGGCGTGGCATCGTGATTTAATTTTATAGACACATCTACCCCAAAATAATCATTATGTGTGCCAAATCTCAAGTCTCTAGCTATAAAACTGATTTTGTTATGAGCTTTTACTTGATTTGTAGGCGAAGGGGGCATGGCTTTAAAAAAAGATAAACTGGATCTGCCTGAAAAAATTACCAGTGTTGGGACGCCAAGAGTGGGCTAAGCTTCCTTTCGATTTTTATATTTTTAACAAACTGAATATACTCCCACAGGGTATAAAAAGTCTAATTGTTATACACAGTAAGCGGAACAGGGAACTGGAAGAGACTCAAATGACTTACCGTTGTAGCCGTCGTGATTAATGTCGCCCAGTCTGGTCAGCGTGGTGCCGAAACGTGCCTTAGCAGTAACTGGCAATGGGCAACGGATCACCTTAGACTCGAAGTTGTACTGCAATTAATTGAACCACATTAGTCACAACAAAAGACAATGACTGACAAAGTCTAGGCTGTTACTCACCCGACCCTTGTTGAGGAACACGTAGATTGCACCATTATCGTGCGATTCTTCGAAGGAATGTTGGGGCGCAGATATAATGATATCGGTAAGTCCATCACCGTTGAGGTCCTCGGCTAGAACCGCATAGCCAAAGTAATCGCCAAACTGCTCGCTACGGAACACATGATATTTGATAATGTTTGCGCCGTGATAATCGAAGACATAGGCTTCCCCGGACTGTTTATTAGCCTGTGGTGCAGTGGCCACATACAGAAGTCGCTTGAGATCCGTGCTGTCAAAATGACCTGAGCTGACGGCATAGCCAAAGTATGAGTCGTCTTCCTGCTTCCAAAGTGCCGGATTAGGTATGTCCGTCTTGTAGGTAGTTTCCGGTTCGTAGTCTATGTAGTCACCTCCCTCTCTTGTTTTTCGCCGACGTTGGCTTGTAGTGTCGCGACGACTTGCCGAGGGATCGTCAACTAAAGTAGACTTACGATAGCGTATTACGGATCCACGCCAGGTGTAGATGCCGGGTGCACCAATCAGAAACTGTTCATTGTCATCCGAAACATGAGCGCTTAGTCCCTGCTCTGCCAATATATAGTAATAGTATCTGTGATCATCATCCTCCTTCACTTGCTCGGTTTTAAGACGCAGCGGCGATATTTTAGTTACATTTTGTGGCTGATCGGCAAGCGTATCGGCCACCCAGTAACATATGCCGTGCATATGGTAATCTTTGGAAGAGGGTGCCACAAATCGGGGAGCACAGACGAGCAGTTTGTCCGTGTCCTGGGTACCTCCATCCATCGAGCCACCCAGCCACTGATAATCCCTGCGTTCAGAGTCCCATGTGTATTCAGTATTCTCAATGTTTCGATTGCCATGCCCATCGAAGACATATGGACTGCAGGCGCCGCTCAACAGCGAACACTTGTAGATGGCACCCGTCTCATTGACCTTGCGTTGGGCCTCCAATGTGGATTGGGCCTGTGGCGCTCCCACAATAACACTATATACAAAAGAAAAGAGCAAGCGAGAGAAATGTTTAAGTATAATTGAGAGGAGAATACTGAGAATCTGACACTGAACCTCAACCCTTTTGACATACATTAGTCAGACAATAAAAGGCAATTGTGTATGCATCATCAAACGATCGATTTAGTTACAATATTTAGTGGACTGTTTCTTCTAAATTTTGCTTATTGTTCAGACTTGAGTTCTCATAACTCAGTGTGTGTATCGAGTGTTTTTGGATCGGTGACCAACCAGATAAGGACATTATCTCCAGGCATACCTGACGAATACTTGATAAACAACATAGTAGTAGCAACCACAGTTAAATTATCGCTGCTTGACGTACAATTAAAAAATGGGTGAGGAAAATGGGTGATGTATAGAAAGTTTATGGAATACGAATACTATTAAAAGTATTCTAGACAAATCCTATTATTTTTTAAATCTATGGTTTAGTATTATTATGATTTTATTATTTCAGTCTGTGATCGTGTCGTGTGAAGTTGAAGCCCGCGCCCATCTCTACATTTTGCCATTTTGCAATAACGATAGACTACTCTAAACACTCACACACACATTTTGCGGTAATCTTATCACGGAAAATCGACTAAAAACGAAGCTGATAAAAAACTGGCATTGACTAACTTTTAGCTAGAAATACGGTCTCCAGAAATCGAATATGTATCTTCACGATATATGTATACCTAAATGTACATACATAACTGTAGCTTACATATATAAACATATGTAGGTGCAACGGAACGAACGTGCAATATTGAAATGCTCAAATATTTGCATGACTTCAGCTTTGAATATGTGTATACACATACATATGCATATGTATGTACATTTATATGTATGAATGCCACTGTCAGTGTTTAATATGAAGTATCTACAACAAGGCCCCTCCCCAACCGTTCCGCCTCCTTTCAACCGTTTCCGTGTCATGCCTTGACAATAATTGTTCATTTGTACAACTTATTAAGTAAATTTCACTCTACGTTTTATTTCATTCACTTTTTATTGCGCTTGTCTTAAATGAACAGAAAGAGGAGGGGGCTCTTTGTCCATTTCGATCTTTAGCTCGATTTGAATGAATCATCACTGTGCTCATGGCTCACAACTTCACTCACACTTACACACACACACACAACCTGTTTGCTCTAACGGGCACGGGGGAAGCTTTGAAATTCAAAGTTTGATCTTGGAACGGCACTTACCCGTGCGGTCTCAGGCTGATGGTATAACCGAAATATGACGCACGCACTTTGGGCATCGCGGTGGCAAATTGTGGATCTCTGATCGCCCTATTTGGGCGGGGTGACAAATTGTAAGCACATACGCTGCCTGCCAGACATACTACTATCAGCAGGATCAGTGCACGCGGCTTAATAGGCAGGGACCAGCGGCCTTGCCTTGCCATGTTCATTATTGTAAATGCAAAATTTCCCACTATTATTATATATTAATAAACGGGTTTATGTTGGAGCAGCCAAGATTCGATTATATTATCACAACTGCCACACAGCGTACACATACACGCACAATGCGAGCAACACACAAAATGTGTTCGGACCACAACCGTCTCAAACGAATGTCTAAACGCGACTGAAATAATATGACTGAGTTACGCGGCCTCCCGCAACTTACAGGTAGCTTTTGAGCGTGCTCTTACTCTCATACTCTCTCGGTTCATTCTCGCACTCAGAGCGTGAGCGGCTTACTCACTTTACCGTTGCCTATCGCACTGGAGGCGAAATGTGATATAAAAAGCTCCATTTATGGTTATCTTATTTTCGTGTTTCTTAAAGGTTGACTTCGTTACCTATAGCGCACAAAGTTTTATTTCAAATAAACTAAAGCGAAAACAGGGAAATGTGTAGAAATAAAATGCTTGTTCATATGCAATAGCAGCAACTAGCTGAGTGCAAGTGATAAGAAAGTATTCAAAACAAAAACAAACTAAATAAAACCGGTTGATCAGCTTCTGGAGTGTGAATTGTTTAATAATAACTGAGCTATGCTTTTATATATTTATTTGTATTATTCTATAGGAGAACTGTATTTCAATCTATTCGAAAATGCTTTACTTTATGCCACTGATAAGAGGATGTTAGTACTGGCTTAAACATCTCCCAACGATTGCTGAGTCAGCAAAGGGATGAATCATATTTTGCATCCATGTGATGCCGTTTTATACCTGGCAATAATCGCTACCAATTTGCAGTGAATTGGTTCGCTCTATAAATAACCAATTGCAATTAAATTGTCAACAGTCGGCAATTGGCTCACATAACAACTACATGTCAGTCAGCTACCCATTAGAGCGACATTTATGCAAAACAAAACAATCAACAAATATTTGTCGTTACTTAGGAAACAATAGCATAAGAAAAAGACGCTTACAAATATGTGTTTATGTGAGTACTAAATGTTGACTCGTTTGCAACTAACCGTCGCCACGCCAAGTCCAACTTTGAGTATTTCCCAAAAAAATAAGCAGCGCAAATGAGTGACTCACTCACAGACCATGTAATGTGTCACCCAGATATACAATATAAAGATTCACACTGAAGGGAATTCGTGTGTGATTACATACAGTGCTGGCCATTTTCATAGGATCAGCGCGGAATTTCTTATAAAGTTAAATAATGGCAAAACGTTATACGCTAACGAAAACTTATATAAAGCTTCAAATTCTTTGTTCTTTAAACACAATATACTTAGAACACATATTTAAATCTAACATAAACTGCCAAAGCTATCATTTGGTTTTTATGGACAAATAATGAGTTTCCGTTGTCTGTTGAGTCCTATAGATTAAATTTAAGGTGTGGGGCAAGTAAGGAGATAGATAGTACATATGTATATGTATGTGTACGCTCGGAAATGCAGCAGACGAACTTGACATTGGCAGACTGTGAGTGGGTGTTTATGTACATATATACCTAAACGTCTGGCGCTTTGTTTGATTTTGTGCGCTGGATTGGAAATGTAAACGGTTTATGTGGACATGTAAGCGGACAGTAAGAAAGAAAGAGCCTCGAAATCCACACAGAATTCCCTCTTTCCTGCTGTGATTGCTGCCATATCCATCATCGACAACACCAACAATAACAAAAGCTACTTGCGGTCAACAAACGCTTAAGAACAAAAGCAGCCGCTGCATTTTTGGTGCTCTTGTTGTTGCTGTTTATTTTGGATTTGGGTTTAATGACCAAGGAAAAGACTTCTAAAAATATTTTTGCGGTGTAAACTCTGCCACCAAGTCCGTGCCGTCGTGGGGGCGCTTCCAGTAAAGTGTGCTTATGCATTATAATGTGCAGCTGTTGCTGTTGCTGTTGCTTGAGGACGGCGCCACCATTCGTCATCAGATGTTGGAGTCAAAATATTGCGCAATGCATTTTCTGATCATTTTACAATTTGATATTTTTGCAACTGAAATTAATTCCCATTCGGGAAGGTGAAGAATTTCAGAAGAGTTTCGAAACCATGTTTAACCCTAGAAGTGTTGATCAAGTCAACAAATTGGCAAATAAGATGACTGTAAAGCGATTAAATGCAATATTTTATAAAATAATTATAATTTGGGGAATTGATATACTTCTATGTAATACCATTCTATACAAACGCGTTTTTCTAATGTACAAATACAAATTTTATTTGCAGAAAGTCAGGAAATCACTATTCCTATATGTGCTTATATTTCTGGTTGGCTTCATTTTGTATTTACTACTTCAATTGATGTGAAATAAATTACAGGTTGTCGAGATTTTACGCGTAATTTCCGTAAATAATTAGGTGTACTTAAACTTAATTTCAGGGGCAGTGAAACAGGGCTAATAACAGTAAAACATACAAAAACAAGAAAGAGTAGCTGTCTTGTATGCATGGAATATTATATACTTTTTCAGATTGTTACAATAGTCACTATATACTGCTACTACTACTACATTTATACTACCCTTTTCAGTATGATAAATACACTTGAATAAAGGTTTATTAAATTACAAGGTATAATATATATAAGTATATTATAATATATATATACATATACAAATAAAAATATATAAAAATTCCAAAAATCATATGACTACAATAAATATATTTATAACATAATATTTAATCGAATAAATTGTTCACCTTGTTCACATTAACAATATTTTTGGCTTTGCCGTCAATCACATATCCAAGACGTTATATTTTCGAAAAGTAAGAATAGTTTTATACTTTGGAAAAGTGTGTAGAATATGTATATTTATTATTCTTCTCTAGACTTGCTGATGCTAACTTTCCCTATGTCTTTTTTCCCAATTTTTACTTGATTTCATTTGATTCGCAGCTTTAGTTGGTGTGATGTCATTGTTGGACCCGAATTCTAAACCAAAGTGGATGCCAGGTCTACATACAAGTAAGCGGTATATACAAGGGGTATATACAAGCGGTATATATATATGTAAATGTAGGTCGCGGAAGAGAAAGAGTTGAGTTTGTCAATTGTCCGTGCTGCGAGCTAAGATCTGAGATCTGTTGCAATTGAAATTGATGGCAATTGTAGTTGAAGTTTGTTATTTTTAGAAATTTGTTGTTTTCCTTTCTAAGTGGTTAAAAAATGTTTAACAATTAGGTATATATTTTTCAAGAGTTTTTTTTAAGAGTTGTTTTATTTGTGCAGCTGCTAAGTTGAAACTGATGACTGAGAAACGAGTTTTGTTGTCGCAAATAGTAGTGAACTCTATTGCGGTTGCTGACAAACTATAATATTATTTGGAAACACTTTTAATTATGGTAAATAAAGGTAGTCAATGTGTTAAGTGACGAAAGGCGTAGTCGAAACATGTGATAATTGACCCTAAATGAACTTAGTGCTTCTGTGTGAGCTGAAGAAACTTCTTTGATTGCTCAATTTAAGGCACAGCTGGTAAACATTGGGAAGTATATAAACGAGTTCGACTTGAATCTCATAAAAACATATCCTCAATTGTATTGCCTGCATGGAATGAAAGGTGTTGCTTGTCTTACAAATTTTGTTTAAGAATTTTGATAAAAATATGCCACATGCAAATATTTGCAAGAGTCGGTGAGTGTGGTTTTTACTCACACATAAAAATAAATGCGGGAACACTCACCTGGTTTGACGCATGACCAGTGTGAAGCCGAAGTAGGAGCTGCGCATTTGGGGCAAATGAAATTTCAGATGTTGCGGTGCGCGTATTACAGTGTTTGCCCGTGGCGAGTAATTGAAGGCGTTCACAATAGTACTGTGGGGGCATGTCTGCAGCTGTAGGAACAGCGCCATGAGCAGCGAGCTAAACAAGCGGCACATCTTTGTTATTTGTTATTTCTTGGTATTGTAGTGGTTGTTGTTGTTTGCCGGTTAAAATTCAATTTGAATTAAAAGACATCGAATTTAATTTGCGCATGCGTAATTTCACTTAAAATAAATTGAATTTGTTTATTGTGTGCACTCAATCATGTATACACTGCATATGTGAATAAGGCTTTATTAAGCTAATAAATCACAATTAAAACGAGCACAGAATAATTTATTATTAATTAAATATAATTGATGATTTAACACGCATTTTTGCAGTTGGTTTATTTACTTTTTTTGACCACGATTCTCTTGTTATAAAATACCCGAAACTTGTCTGGTTTTATTTAAACTTGTTGTTATTGTCTGTCGTCAAGCTAAGTTCGCGACACGTTTTAACTGTTTCGCTGTAATTGCACTTATATAAAATGAATTCGTTAATATTTCGTATGCTGCAAGCGCCTATGCCGCAGCCTCAACTGCCGCTGCCGCTGCCTTTAAGAGATCATGCGTGCTTTACGAGTACGATTCCGACAACGTCTTTGTCTCTGCCTCCGTGCCTGTGCTTGAACTCGGATATCTTTACTCGACGACCGCTCACTGTGAAATGAAATGCGCGTCGACGGCAGCTCAATTGCCTCTGCTCTTTGGGCTGTGCTTTGGTTTGCTACTGCTCGCGGCGAGTGTGCGTCTGTGTGTATTGGTTTATAAATTGTGTGGTGCACCCGACAAGTTTGTCACTTGTAATATTTATTTAATGCAAAATTTCAGATGTAAACATTACTGTTCTGGAATCGAATGATGTATAAACAGTTCTGAAATCTGCATATAAAAGTTGCACATATTTATGATTGACAATTTATCTTTGCCGGGTGAATCCAGCAGAATATTCTCTCTTTATGTTCATCACCCTCACTTAAATTCACTCACATACTATCACACACCCTCTGACTATCACACAAAGACACAGACACATGCATAATGAGACAGTGTTGCCTTCTTGATTGTCACCATGGAGCGAATGCATATCTTCCAGCTATTCCCTTTACTCATTACGCTTATAAGGAATTACTCCCTCTTGCCGGATGATTTGTCAGCTTTTATTTCGAAATTCGCATAAATACATATTTGCGTATAATTAAAAGTAATATTAAGCATTCAAAATGTCCTCAGCAAACTGATAAATCAATGGACATGCAAATGAAGAGCATATGTCGCCCATAAAGATGCACAAAAGATGACGATTCTGTTTATGCATATACACTAATACATATATTGATACGTATACGTATGTGAAGAGAAGTGTGAGTGCTTGTAAGTGTTTTAGACATGTGCTTTAGATTGCCGAAAGGTTCAGCTTTTTGTTTGTTTTGTTGCAGTCATTGACTTCAACTAAATAATTACGATGAGTATATTACACGGCACTGTTATTATTATAGTCTATGTGTATGCATGCATGTAAGTATGTATATAATGAAAATGCTTATCAACTGGGGCGAGATATAAAAGGCAGCATACAAAATTATTGGGGTAGGTTGTACTGACCGCAGTTAATGGTGCCGTAACATGAAATTGAACCAAATTACGAGTATGTGGAGGGTCACTGGCTCAATTAGAAAGTACACATGCCCCGGGACTTGCCTCAGTAGCTGATAACAAGCGCTGCATATATGTAAGTATGTACATTCATTACTTGATTGTCTCGGCTAGGCATGCGTGTGCTTGTGTGTGTGAGTGCGTCACAGAGTTAGCTTACAGTTTATCAATTTCAATTATAGAACAATATAAACTAAGAAAACTCGGCCGTTTCTAGAGCCGATAAGCCAATATAAACGCCCTACCAAATGTGAAAATAAATTCCATTAAAAATTTCTCTTAAATGCCATAAATATGATGTAAGTTATAAACATCTGTGTTTGTTTTTCCTGGGGTGGCACCAAATCCTCGACACGTTTTCTTATTGGACCTTAGTAAAACAATTTAAATGTTGTAAAGTAAACATTTTGATTGCTATAAATGCAACTTACGCTTCGGCGTCGATAGAGATATGTATGTTAGTGCACGCACAAAGTGTCCATTGTCTGACAGCCCCAAAAAGACCGAGAGTAGTAGTAGAGAGTAGTATACTAGGGACGCTGTAGAAAATCATATTGAAAAGTGTAATAACGCACACAAATCGCCGATATGAATAAAAACACCAATGTCGGCGTCATAAAATCGACTAGCTCTCACACTTTGCTTCTCAGCAGCCGAACTGTTGGAGACATAGAGCATCGCTCTCGTAAGCTCTCTTCGCTGCTCGAACGAATCTCCACAAAATGCATAATGCATAATTATGCACCCGCTAGCTGATTTGACAGCAATTATACGCAGTGAGCACGACAAGTAGCACGAATACCAGTTGTAATACCCAAAGAACAACAACAACTGCACCTGCGGCGCAACATTATTGCCGCACATAATTGAAGTTCATGACCCGACAGTCACCCTCGCACGCGCCTTTCCTCATACATATATCTTTCGCTTCCCTTGATGTGGCTGCTGCTGCTGCAATTGAAACGACTGCAACATGTGCAAGCAAACAAGAACAAAACAGGCGCAAATTGAACTGTTGAAAATGAGTTTAGCTCTTAACGGGGGAGCTGCGGCAATGGAGCAACATCGTTTCGCTTCTAGCTGCCCTTGAGATGATCTTCACTCCAATTCACTTCATCGATGTTGTTGCTGTTGCTGAGTTGCTTTGGTTAGCTGCCAGTTTGCCTGTTGTTCGTGTTGTTGCTTTCCTGGCATAGAGTTTATCAGGGCAACAATGGGGTCTCACTCTTTCTCATAATTATCTGTCGCCATACTTGGCGGAAGTTTCAGGCACATTTTCACATTTACAACTTCTCCACGCATTTACTATAGAATTGTTATCAATTTATCAACATTTATAAGTAAATAAGTATGTGGAGCTGAATCAACAATAACAAAGTACGATGCCTATTAATTCGACCCCTCTTCGTGTGTTGTTGTTTCTGTTGTTCAAATGCAAAAGTCGCCATTCGAAGCAGCTGCAACAATATTGTGAAGCGGTACCTTATTTGGTCATCGGGTGGCAAACTGACAAAAGGAAGTGTTGTCTACTTTTTTAAAGTGAAATCAATGCAGGTGCAGTTCGCTCTGACGTCAGCTACATTAATACTAAGCATTATATACGGTATTTTCTGTACGTTTTTATTATTATATATGGTTTCTTTCAAAGTGTAAAATGGCTTGCAAACTGAATAAATTATGGCATATATCATCCGTATCGATTTCAGATATTGTTGTGCTGTTTTGGTTAATGACATTCGTTTCCTTGTTATATGAATTGAATGTTTACCCAAATAAAATACAAATATAACAATCAAACTTCTGCGTACTCCTTAATTGAGTCACCTTTTTTTGTGTTGCGCTGTGTCTCAATATTGTGTTGCAGTCCGTACTGCAATTTTGACAAACCGAAATGAAAGGGACGCCAATCAGTGTCAGGCGCAGTTTAACCCTTGCCATAAAACCGAATAACCAACCCCTTTAAGAGCAGGCGCCGTTGGCAGGTCCATAAAAAGTGACAAGCAACCGTTGCTGTTGTTGTCGTTGCACTAATTGAAACCGAAAGTGTAACATGCGCAGGTGCGTGGTTGTTGATCTGTTAATGCTAGGCAAATGATTTGCTCAAGGCAAACTAAACAGAAGACGCCTACTTAATGTCACATTTCAAGCGAAATACGAAATATCAGCCAAATCATTGAAATACTTTCGCTGTCTGCCAGTAACAAACATAATTGAATCCGAAACAAAGCACATTTAATAGTATTCATACACATTTCCATTTCAGTTGCCTTTCCGGCCATGTGCAGGCGTTGTTTCCATTGTGTCAAAGACATAATCAAAAGTGTTTTTGAGTCAGGCATTCAATCAAGCAGAATTGTCGCTGTAATAGAAGATAACAACGAAGATATGCAAAAACCAATGACGATATAATACAATATTTAACTCATGGTCATGTTCATATCGAGTGGCAAACAGAGCTTTCTATTCCTGGCACACTAAATGTGTAATTATCTTCCGTAGCTGAGTATCTTTAATGATTCATTAGGTTTATGTACATCATGTAATTTTAGAATTTTATTGTCTCTGTCACTCGCCCATTTAGTTTGGCACGTTATCATCGTAAAATAATCAATCCATCTGCTGAATGGTCTTTACACGTCACACACATACATAGTATATGTATGTACATAAGTTAGAGGCACAACTACAATTAAAATTCATATCAGGCATGGTACGACAAACGCATATGGGCGGGGGCGGGGGGTGTAATAAAGCGTAAATAGCTTTTGTTGCACTCGTTGGATATTTGGAATAAATATATAAATGAACTGTATAATTATTAGTTATATTGAAAGGTAACGTGTCCACAGAATATAATGAATACACTTGTTGTTATATGTAATAAAAGGGTAAAATATTAATAAGATGATTTTATTGCATTGGGACGTCGACGATTTTATAATACATAATTAATTCACATTTAATGGCATTAGTCAAGCACACAAAAATACATAAGTAAAGTATTAATAAGTTTATTTCATGGCAAATGAATAAACATTTAATTTTATAGTTTGCCGGCGTTGCCAACTATTCTAATTTATCAAAGTTCAGCACCATAGTATGCGCAACGGCAAGCAGTGCATTATGCAGTGCGTATACAAGCAGTGTTTACTTGTAGCCGGAAACTGTTGCCTACTTTCAAGCGGACGTATTATAAATAGGTGTTGCATCTCTCTCTTCAAATGCCGTTAAATTTCATATTATATGCAAAAATTTTAATTTTTTAAAAGTTTAGAGCTAAATCCAGTGATAGTTAACGATAGTTTCAAAACGAGTAAGTCGCCATATTCCATTTCCCTCAAGCATTAAAGATAAGCTAATTTATGTACCACATTTCCTAATCGTATTATTAGATTATTACATATCTATGCGAAATTACCTGCAGAATGGCCAAATAGAATCTATTAATGTATGCATATGTGAATTAAATGTCAGCACAGCAACACATATGCACATATACCGTCCACTCTCTTTCTCCCTCTCACACATTAAACTACATACGTGTGTGTGTGTGTGTGTGTGTGTGTGTGTGTGTGTGTGTGTGTGTGTGTGTGCACACAGACATTGGTGGTCCAACTTTAAATTGACTAACAAGGATTATTATGACGCTGTCTAGCCAATTGCAATGGCTTTTGCTTTGATGTAAATTGCCGACAGCAGAACAAGCCTAAGCGGACTAAGACACACACACACATGCACATACACACACACATGCACTGTTACATAGAAATCAGTCTAGACGAGACAACAGGCAGACAGCTTAACGCAAAACAATTTCTTTTTGTCATCGAATATCCTTGAGGCACCGCAAATTGCCGCCACTTAAGCTGCCCCGCCCCCAATTCATGTCGCCCGTTGCACCGTTGAAAGTGCAGTGCACTAATTAGCGTGAGAAACGTGTGTTCAATTTGATAAATGGACCTTAAACTGTCAAAGAGATTGGAGGAAGTGCAGGTCCTTCAAATGTCGCCACTTTGATGTTTACCAATAAGCGGTTTTGTTTGGCCATCTACTTGATATGCGATATACGCAGCTGAGTCATTCAATCACTTAGTAGTTGTCCTCTAAAGTTCACTTCATTTTCCCATTTGTATGCTTCTCTTTTTATATCACTCATACCACTGGGTGCAGTTGAATCTCTCGATCTTTGCCATAAACTTATTAAGCTCATTACTCAAAACTGATTCATTTCCTGTTTCAGTTCAAATGTCATAGAATAAAACAAATATTGCACTTGGATGTTCAATGCGCACGCTGCATTTTGATTTATTTCGACGGCCGGAAATCAAAACAAACAGAAGAAGAAGCAATTTCAATTATGTGATGCATGCGAATTTCACTCATAAATTAGAAATTGGCATAGTAAAAATAAAAATAAAGACGCCAATGATATTTCGAATTTTCAATTTAATGTAGTAGATGTTGCACCAATTGACATACTGTGAATGTATGTGTGTATGTATAAATAAAAATGTGCTCTTTTTCATTCTTTGATCCGACACTGAGTAATATTTTGTTTTAAATAACTTTCGAGTTTGATGATACATTGGACCCTAATGCTCTTCCTGTATGCCAAAATTAAGGACTCTAGCTTTAATATTTCTCGTTTTATGGGATATCAAAAATTTTGTATTCGATTTGCGGGGGCGTAAGGGGGCGTGTCAAAATTTTAACACAAACTGGTGCTGCTTGGCCCATAGACGAACCAAGATACCACATTTGGTGACTCTAGCTCTTATAGTCTCTGAGTTCTAGACGTTCATACAGACATATGGACGGACGGACGGACTGACATGACTCGGGTGTTGATGATGATAAAGAAAATATTCACTTCATGGGGTATGCCAGACTTCCTTAGACCTGTTACATACTTTTAACTAACTTAATATACCCCACAGGGTACAAAACCTCAATTAACCAAACTATGTAGAATATTCCTTAGAAGGTTAATGCAAAATCAGAAAATTAATGTTTTTTTTTTATACTGACACAAAATTAGACAGCTCAGTTAAAGTGGCATGCTCTTCTACGCTTTTTTGGCATCCCTCGAGACTGAAATGCACTTTTTGTGACAGACAGATACTCTTACAATGTTGATGTCCATGTCATTAATGAATGCAAGGCAGGTAAAGCGCGAGAGCATTACAACTCGGTCTTAATGCCCACCCGGCACGCCATTGGCCAATAAAACGCTTAACGATGTACCAGAGGGCCGAGAGAGAGTTATTGTTGTTGTTCAATACCACTGCTCATCAAAATTTCTTAATTTTGCCACGGAAGCTACTACCACAAGTTACTGCCGCGTGCACATTTTAGACGAGTGCACGAAGTGCAGTTTGTTATTGCAAATATCTGACAATTAGATCAAAATTATGACGCTGTTTGTGCCATAAAGAAATTGCTTTTCATGCCTAACAGTTGCCAGTTGGCAGTTGCCACAGGCCATTTGCCAGTAGCTTGTTGCTTGCAAACAATAGATAGTTAAGACCAGAGATATTTTTATGTTTATGTTTAGTATATGGCCACAGCATGGCATTTGCAGCATTTAATGAGCCACGCTGCTTGGAACAACACCGCATGCAGTTAACAAATGAAAATGTTGCTCGCAACACAGTCGGAAATACACACACACAATCAAACGAACAAAAAGTAAAATATAAGAATTTAAAGTCATGGGCAACATCAGCTGTTCCTCAGAAAATCGCAAGCAGCAGCAGAAGCAGCAATTGCAACTGCAGCAGCAACAGAGTCAGAGTCAGGTTTTTATCAAAATGTTCTCTCTCCCGCTTAGTAACTTGCCGACGAGTGTAACGCTAGCCAACTATAAAACTTAGCAATTTAAAATTTCAAAGATATATTCCAAGAAAGTCCTTATAGACGAAGCAACAAGTAAATATCTTGAGAGTGGCCAATTCTTTAAAATCAAAACATTAACAGCAAACGTTCTCTCTCACTCTCTTTCTCTCCTGTGCTATCTCTCTCTTTTCTCTCTCTCTCTCTCTCTCTCACCGACCCTCATGTTGGCTCTTTTCCTACCTAAACGAGAACTTTGGTTTTCAAATTTCAGTCGGCTTTCGACCATCAGTTGGGGCGCATGTTTTTCACTTGCCCAAGGCGGACAAAATTTAAAGTTTTCAGTGTTTGTTTCGCGTTTAGAAAAGTGTAAATATCAAAAAAAAAAAACTCTTAATTGTTTGTGTGCATAATTATTAACTAACTACATTTGCAAACATTTGCTTTACTATAATTTATGTTTTTAACTTGTGCTTCAGTTTGTTGTTCGTGTGAAATTAAAACTAAGCAAATATCGGATTTTCGTCTTTTAAAATGAATTCAAATTAATCAACTACTTGAAACGCAATTTATTGCCTTGCTGTGCAGTTTTTTACAATCATTTTTGATAATTTCATGTATATTAAAATTTTATTTACTTGCAATTTCAATCATTCGGCTAACATCAATTGTAAAGTTACTTTTTAATAAATAAAATAAAAACAGGCAAATAAATGCTTAAAAGTCTAATATAAATATGTATGTTGAATGTATGTATACATTTAAAAATGATTAGCACAGCTATATAAAAACTGAATGTAAAAAGTTGTCCAATTCTGAGTGACGAAGTAAAACAAATATCCCCAACAACAATTAAAGAAGAAGGAGGTAAGGCAAATTTTGTATGATGTTTAATTTTGAATTATAGTAAGTGAACTATTTAATTCAATGTTCTTTTATTAATGTAATCTGCTTAAATATTATATAACTTAGAAGAATTATAGCACGTAATCAGTTTGTTACAATTCTTAGAGATTTGTAGAAAACTGTCGGCCAGGTTTTATTTGCACCTTTTTTCAGTTGAGTGAGACAATTAACTGTATTTCCATTTGCAATTTATCGTAAAGCAATAAAAAATACTTCCACGTATAATTGAATGTCTCAGACAATAACAAAATTCTTGCATAGTTGTCAACAAAATTATCGAAAGACTCAATAGCAGATCCAATTTCATGTGCGACGATATTTATTTTGCTTTGCTGCGTCGACGAGTTGGTTTATTTCTTTTATGTTTTATTACGATTTCTGGCTGCTGACAATCAGTCCAAACCTAATAGAAGTCGAAAACAAGCAATTGTAAAACTTAAAAGGAGGAAGAAGAACCAACACTATAAGTAAACAACAATTTCACGCAACTAAGCGAGCAAATAACAACATAAACATAGCAAAAACAGAATGAAAGAACAATGTCTGAAAAAAGCGCGCGCTTTTCTAAACTTTGAAGCAGCTATTGCAATCCTGCAGATTTCCTGTTTACTTGAGTTGAGTTTGTTGTTGTTGTGGTTGTTGTTGTTGTCGGCGTTAATGAGGCGTTTTTGTCGTCGTCGTCGTTGTCGTTTTTGTCGTCTATGTGCATTAGATCACAGCGTTCTAGCAGCAGCAGCAACAACACAAACAAGAAATGTGTGCCCAGCACTTTGGAGTGTCGGTTTTCGGGCAACATTGCGTATGTGCAATGCAAACGAACGCGTGACGTTCGAGCGGAAAGAAAACAAACAACCGCCCAATGGATCACAGAGTTCCAGACTCACATGATACAGCTACAACTGCCGCTACTCGTATACGTATCTGTCCGCTGTGGGAGGCTCGCCTGACTCGCCTGACTCTGATTCGCATGCAGACACATACACACACACATACACAATATGAGCCGGCATTGGCCGAGCGTCAGTTTGGCTGCCTAGCCGCCCGTTCGGTTGACCGTCGTCGTGTGGCTCTGCGGTCGTCGATTTGATTTGTTTTGTTTGTTGGTTTATGTATATTTATTGAAAATTTACTGCTTGCGTAACAAACGACGACGTTGTCGCTGTTGCTGCTGCTGCTGCTGCTCGAATATGCAAATGTGTATGCGTAAGTGGGAGGAATTGGTTGACAGATAGGAGGTGAGACTTGCCTTGTGCTTGGGGTGGGGCATTATCCAAATATCATTAATCTCGCACCAAAACTGCGAGGCTTACCATTTGACACGTCGTTTACTTTAGCCTGATGAGTTTGCTGAAAGGAATTTCCTGCAGTCAATGACAAAAATATTTTCTAAGAAGCACTGTCACTGCTGTTGCCCGAAACGATTTTGTTTGTTATTTATTACACTCAAAATGCGGTTGACCCTTTTTCGGATTAAAAACTATCCTGCAACCTAGTATAATGTGATCTGATCCAGCACTGTTACGCCGTGAGATAGATACATACACATACAAGTACGAGTATGTGAGAGGGAAAGACCCAGACCCAGACCCAGACTAAAACTCAGACCCGCAAAACTGCCAAGTCCGCTAAAAATAACTCAGGTCGGCATTCGGAGACGATGTTGGAGACGATGTCTGTCTGCACCGTTCGCGTCGTCATTTATTGCGCAATCGCGGCAACTTTGTTACCGCACCAGAAGCAGGAAGCACCGCAAATATTCACAGAGCTGGGGTTAAGTCGCTTGGGCAGGAGAAATTACAAATAAAATTGAGATTTTGAATGGGAATGGGTTTGGGCTTTGGTGCGTAGATAAATGAATGACTTTACGATAACTTATCAAAAATGTGGGAATTAATATAATAAAACCAGACGGAAAGGCTACACTCGAAGTCGACTATGGGAGACCCTTTACTTATTCTTCAAAAAGAAAATAATGGTAACAAACTTAGATACTTTTATATAAACCATTTCCCTAAAATGGGCAAATACCCCATAGTGCGTTGTAACATCAATGTGCTCTTCATCTTCCTTTGGTCCGACACTGAGTAATATTGTGTTTTGAATAACTTCCGAGTTTATTAACCGATCACGATCCATTGGGGCACAGAGCTCATCCTTTATGGCAAAATTTTAACACAAACTGGTGCTGCTTAGCCCATAGATCAACCAACATAAAAAAATTTTGTGACTCTAGCTCCTATAGTCTCTGAGATCTAGGCGCTCATACAGACAGACGGACGGACGGACAGACGTACATGGCTATATCGACTCGGCTGTTGATGCTGATCGAGAATATACTTACATATATATACTTTATGTGGTCTGTCAGACATCCTTAGACGTGTTACTTTGAATGAATTATTATTGATTAAGGCCGTCACCTTGAATAAATAAATGTGATACCTAATGAAATTTAGCACCATATTCGAAGGATGTTTTAGCCTTCTCTGGTTTTCGGCACAACGGATTGAAATTTGTAGTTTGTGTGCTGCTGCTTCATTGTTTTGGTAGAGGATATAATGCACTTGTTGCTGAAGTGCAGCAGCAACTTCAACACCAGACGATGCAATTCAATACAAACAACAAAGTAGAAAAAATATTTTGCGAAAATCCAGAATAAATGCCCAAAAAACATGAAAACAGGTCTTTAAAGCGACGTCGGCCAATGGTCAAACTGCATCAAGAAAGGCTGACTATATAAGAATATATATATGTGCATATGTGTGTGTGTATGTATGTATATACATACATTAAGCTGTGTGTGAGTGTTGTTATTGGGGCTTGGCAATGCAGTTGCTAAGCTTTGCCTGCTGAGGTGAATGCATTTTATGCCGTTCTTGTTGTTGTTGTGACGGCTGCTGCTGCTGTTGTTGTTGTTCCTTGCATTTTTGTTGCTGCTGCTGCTGCTGTTGCGGAGTTTGCTGTTGCTCTTGTCGTTTGCTGTGTTCCTTCAAACCTAATTTTTGCTGCAGTTGTTTTGTTTTTTTTTTTGCTTTGTAAACTCTGAGGAATTTTAAGCATCTCAGCATAAAACATTTCGAGTACAGTAAACACTCGAAATTTATGCGCCAAGTGCAAGCCAGTGTTTTTATCTTTAGACGGGATCATATCGCATGTATAAACTAAATCAATAATAACAGATCAGTCGGAAAGGCTACAGTCGAGGTCGACTATGAGAGACCCTTTACCTATTCTTCAAAAAGTAAATAATAGTATAGACCTAAATAAATTTTTAAATAATACATTTTAAAAAGAATAAATACCTAAAGAAGAGTGTGCCTCTGGTTGGTGTCGAGCCCCAGAACCACATCGCAAGAGTTCGACACTCTAACCATTGCACCAATGCAGCCATAGTCGATTATCTGGCAAATTACCAGATTCCTTACAAGTGCAATTAATTATTTTGATTCAATGCCTCAAGTTGCTGCCCTCAACCTTTGTATATTCGAACATTTATTTGCGTCATATCTCCAGTGTTTATTGTCCACTTGCGATGAAATTTTCACTACACATCGCAATTAAGCTAAACTCTACGTATGCCGAACCTGTATCTTTCAAATTACTCCTGTTATTTGGGTTTATTTCATATGTTTTTGTCCGAAAGGAGGCTTGGCAAAATTCAAAAACAAACTTGACCTTTGTGAAGGCCTTTAGCTCTTATAGTCTCTGAGATCTAGGTGTTCATACAGCAGCAGAGACGGACAGACAGACATGGTTATATCGACTCGGCTGTTGATGCTGAAAGAGAATCTATAAACTGGGGTCTGGCAGACTTCGCACATTTTTTTTGACAAACATTTATACTTTTTTGAAGTAAAGGGTCTAAAAAGTATTATATAGTGGAAAACAGCTACTACTACTACACTACTACTTCTACGACAAACAACAACAACAAGAATTATAAAACCCACTGACTGCGTCGGGTCTAAAAATAGCCAGCGCTTTGTACGAGGCACGACAGGAATGCAGCTCCAATGCAAGTGCATGTGCTGCTCTTGGCCGAAGTCAGCGCTGCGTCTGTGTGCCGATGCGAATGCGATTGTATGTGAATGTGAGTGCAGACAGCGTCTGGCATGCCGGGTTAACCTGGAAACGACTGGCCAACCGACTGACTAAACGACGGATCGACCATCATATAAAATGTCGCAACGCATGTTAACGCAATAATTTTTGGAACCTCTTTACCCGCTCTGCCTATAGCCTGTTGCCTGTTGCCTGCTTCCTGCTGACTGCTGCACGCGTGTGCTGGTCATGAACATGAACCATGACGCAGTAGGTCATTAATTGTTTACAAGGAAATGTGCAATATCTGGCGATGCACAGGCAGCGAAGGTAAACGCAGTGCATACTCGTGCTAAGGCCAATGGGCACAAAGCATTTCTCGAGTTGGTTTCTTGTCTTGATGGGGCTAATTTTGATAGGTAGCTTTAAGTAGCCTGAGGGCAGCTGCTCTTAGCTTCAAGCTCTCAGGTGGAGGAAGGATGAAAAGGCATTGACAATTGTTGTTTGGGCTCAAGGACGTTACCAAGTTGGCCAAATTAGGATGCTTTAGTTAACTAACAGCCGCTTGTACAAGTCGCACTCCAGTCACGTTTCGTTTCGCCTCCTCAATGCAATTGTTGCATGTATATGTCTGTTTGTTTGTCAGTCTGTCTATCGCTCTGTTCAGGCTGTCTACATATGTTGGCTTGAGCACGTCCTTAATGTCGTGACGATGACGGGAGCAGCCAAAATAAAACAAATGCCAAACTAGCGCGACAAACAAAATGCAAGTCACAAACACACACACACGCAGTCAAACAGCTTGAGAGACAGACAGAAAAGAGACGCAGATAAAGATGGAGATGGAGACGGAGACGGAGATGGAGACGGAGACAAACGCGATTGCATTATGCGCCAAACCTACCAAAGCTCGCGAACCTGCCTCTACCTCTGCTTTTCCCTCTGCCTCGGTCGGTCGGTCTGTCGGCTTGTCTGCGACGTCGCCGGGGCACATTGCAGACAACAACGATGACAGCGGAGACGTCGACAGCAACAGGTTCTTTATTTTTAGTAGTCGCATTTTGAAAACCGCCTGCTCAATGTCAATTCAACGTTTCAGACTTAATTGTTGCTTCTTTGCTGTATTTTTTGTACAACAAATTCTTTGTGCTTGACTGTCGGTTGTTATTGCTGTTGAGGTTGCATCATGTTGCTTGAAGCATGTGCTTCATTCAAGTGCCTGCAGTTCGGTCTACGGTGTAAGGTCCTCCTAGCATTGCTTTTACAATACTTACATATTTGTGCATTATTTAATTGAAATTTCTTACCTATGCATGTGTTTGTATTTGTATTTGTTTGTATTCCTCTTGCAGCATTAGTCAATCGCCGTTTACCTTGTCATGCTGCAGCATCAAACAAACAGTCAGAACAATTTGACATTTCTAAAATCAAATTACAAATATAAGCGCAGAAACATTCTGACAATGCGCGCACTTCCTGCCTACGAAGCGCGAACACCAAACCAATTAGCGGAAACATTGTCAAAGACGAAGACGAAGACGTCAGCAACACCAGCCCCAGCCCCAGCACCAGCACCAGCAAAGGCGGCAACAACTGGCCGCAAATGTAGCACAATTCTAAGTTTATTTATAGTAATCATATGGAAGGTTTTGCAAGCAGTAGCCAATTGCTTGCGCTGTGCTGGCCGCATTATTGCCAATGCCAATGATCATGAGAATGCGTATATGAACGTTGGCCATGACCGTGACGTCAATGCGACCGCAGTGAGACATCAACAGTCACACAGACATATACATCCATATCCACGCTCTATACATGTTGAGGATGACGCTAATGACGAGGTGTCAACGGCACGTGAACAACAGCAGCCACATCAGCAACATCACCAGCAACAGCAACAGCAGCAGCAACAGCAACGACAACATCAGCAGCAACATTTATCTAGTTCTAGTCCACAAGAGAGCGGTCACTGGTTGACAACATCTACAACAACTAAAGTCATGATGTTGCCGGCGGCCAAGTCTAGACTTCCATTGATGACTCTGTTAATTGCATTGCTGCTGAGCATGCGCCTGACTTCGGGTAAGTAATTGGTAATGAGTATCTGCAAGATAGATATCATTCTTCACTCACTCGTCTGGCTTCTTCAAAAATTAAAATGATTGCCCCAAGTGTGATATAGACATACATCAATACAGCCTATTCAAATAATACTGTAGTGGCGCCAATTTGTCAATTAATTGATTATCTTTTTTTTCTAACATGCATTTCTGTATCGTTTTGAATCGTTTCATTGTCTATTTATCAATGAAATTTTTCCTTAACTTGGGTGAACAATAAATGTGACACATTATATCAATTTTGACGCAATTTTTCACAACATTTATATTTGTTTATGTCATGTGTCACATCAATTCAACAATAATACTGAAGGCTTAGGGAATAAAGCAATAACAACATTTAATGGCATCCGGCATTTTTATACCCTGTACCCCGACGTACAATGGTATAACAACATTTTGCAAGCAGTAGCATTTAAAACCAGTCGGAATGGCTACAGTCGAGGTCGACTATGAGAGACTCTTTACTTATTCTTCAAAAAAAAAAAAAATAAATAAATAAATAATTTTTTAAAAAGAATAATAACCTAAATTTGCTTACTTGTGACTAGCGCAATAAAAATTAAGTATATATGTACTTGTAGCGTTAGGATGAAACTTCAAATAAAAGTTAAATTAAAAAAAAAAAAACAGTGTGCCTCTTGTACATGGCAAAATTTTAAAACAAACTTGCCCTTTGTGTAGGCCTCAGGAGTATTGTCACCAAATTTGGTTACTCTAGCTCTTATAGTCTCTGAGATCTAGGTGTTCATACAGCAGGACAGACAGACATGGCTACATCGACTCGGCTGTTGATGCTGATCAAGAACATACTTACATATATATACTTTATGTGGTCTGCCAGACATCCTTAGTTCTGTTACATACTTTTAACAAACTTAATATACCCCACAGACTATATAATTTATTAGTTGTTTCGTCTTCAATCAGAGAAGCATAAACAAAAGCATCAACGCACCAACCACAAATATTTGTGGCAACGTGCGTTTACTCGCTAAAATGTTATCAACTTATTGGAATACAAAATGTGTTATAAATTATTAAATAATGCTAAAAATAATGCAGTTTTGCAACTGAAGTTGAGCTAGACAATTTCTGTAATCAACGCCCTTCTCATTTGCTTCTTTGGCTTACAGCTGGCACTTGCTGGCAGACGCGACTTGGCAGTGGCAAATGCAATCAAATATTTTCTACAAACATCACAAAATCTGATTGCTGCGGTGCCAGCCAGACATTCTCCTACACGGATCGCGAGCTGAGCAGTGTGGAGTACTTCTTTGCAACAGCCATCGGAGGGGGCGTTGAGTGTGTGCCGTGCATAGGTGAGTTAATTAGATATGCCAATATGTTAATGCTAAATTTGTTAATATTTTCCAGAGAAGTCAAGCAAAACTTACGTATCTTTTCTATATATTAAAATTTTACAGAAAGTTGTAAGGGTTTTAAGTGTGGACCAAACAAGAAATGCGTTAAACGCAAGGGACGGCCCAAATGTGTTTGTGCGCCCGAGTGTGGATCAACTTTACGTCGGAAGCATCAACAGCAGCAGCAGAAACAGCAACATCACAATGCCCCAGAGCAACAACCGTGGGCGAAATCGTCGTCGTCAATGCCGCCGCGCGATTTACGTAGTCTAAGTAGCGGAATTACAAATACCAATTTAGGTTTAGATGGCGCCAAACGCCAACATAAACAAAGCGAAAGCATCAGCAGCAGCAGCAACAAAAACTGTTCTGATAACCAAAGAAATCAACAGCCAATGCCAATGCCAAAGCGAGCCAGTCATAGAAGGGGGATGCTGGGCGAAACGAAACACAGAAGACTTTTGATTATAGACAGCAGCAATTTGCAAGAGCAGCCGACAACCAGACGGTTGCAAATGGAGGGCAACGGCGGCAAAGTGCAGATGCAGATGAAGGTAGAAATGGATATGGGGAGATTGGCGCCGTTAGGGGGCTACGATCGTCGCAGACACGGAAAAAATAACAGCAACAACAATGGCTATGGCAAACACTTAACAAGATCAATGACGACGTTAACGTCGGCTACAGCGAAGGTGACGGCGACAGGAGCCAATGACTCGTCCACGACGCCTGCGCAGACAGCTCAGTCTAGACACAAGTTGGCAAATGCTAATGAACCCGCCAACGACATTAACAGACAGTCGCAACAGCAACAGCAGCAGCAGCAGAAAGACAATGCTCCAGCTCGAGTCAGACACCAACATCAGCAGCATGCTCCAAATCACGAACAACAACACGACAATGGATCGCAGCAGCGCAGGCATAAGCACAAGCACAAGCACAATCACAATCACAACCACAAGGATAAGCTGACAGCGAATACCACAATGTCTGAGTCTGGCGCACGTCGTCTGTATCTGGCTGAACACGGAAGTGAAACGGCTGCGTCATCGAGTACCAGCAGCAGCAGCAGCAGCAGCAGCAACAGCCAACGCCACTTGGCTAATACCGATGATTTAACATTTCTGGCTGGAATTTATGAGGCAGCGCCTGTGGTAAGTCAGCATTTTTCATTGCATACTCTTTGGGGCATCACACATTGAAAATGCTTTATTCTGTTTCTCATTCTCAGCAGCAACAGCAACAACACACAAATCCGGTTTGTGGCAATGACGGTCGCACCTACAATACCGAATGCCAGCTGCGCAAACGTGCCTGCCGCACCAACAACGCCCAACTGGAGGTCGCCTATCGCGGCCACTGCAAGAGTGAGTATCAGTATCAGTCGGAGAATCAGTTTGAATATAAGTTAAACTATTTAGTTTGAGTTTGAATATGACAGACGTATACCATGTACTTGCGTGCTAAAACGCAGCAGCGCCACAATTAGATTAGATGACAAATTATTGCACATTTCAATTACGGCCAACAACGTGTCGCCAGTGGTGAAATCAACTAGACACTGCACTCGAGGAAAGACTGCCAGCCATTATGCCTATCGATCGACCGTTCCACTGCGAATGTTGTGTAATAATTTAATGATACAGGAAGCACTCGCAAACATGCTCAAATGATCAATAAAAATGTATAAGAACGATGAGGAGGAGCCAACTGTTTGCTATGGCCAAAAGAACTTGTTGGATTAGCCGCAAGCAGCGGCCTGTCGCTTGTTGTTGCTGTTTGCAAGACATAAAACGGCAGTGGCAGCAGCAACAGCAACAGCCACAGCAATAGCAACAACCACGATCTAATGTTGGCGCGTGCCAATGACGACAAGCTCCAGCTCCAGCTGCAGCAGCAGTTTTAGCTTCAGCTCTGTGGAATGTGCAATCGGCAATCGGCAATCTTGGCTATGTGGCTATGCAATGCAGATCTTTTACACCTCAAGTCCGTCCACTTCTCTACCAGTACGCATTCAATAAGACTTTCTTACTCGTAATTTTGAGCAGAAAAATGAATGTAATTTTTTGCGAGTGTCACAGTTGGCGCCAAGGCGTTTCAGCACTGATAAATTCAACAGTTTATACTTTTGGCTGTATATGTATTATATCTATCAGTGTGTCCAGTGTATGTTCGAGTTTCTAAGTGTGCTTACTTGTGCGCATTTTTGGCGCCAATCAAGGAAATTGGCAACAGAACAACTTGCAGAATAATCAAAATAAGAACATATGTTATTATTACCGACTGTTTTGCAAGTGCAAGGTAATTATTCTATATAACCATACAGCTTTATTGGTAGAGAACACATTCTGAAACTCACTAATTTCCAATTGATAAGTATTAAATTATTAATTCTGCAATTGCTTACTTATTTTAATTTTAAATCCATTTAGCTAGCTGTAATGGAATCCAATGTCTGAATGGATTAACCTGTGTTGAGGATCAGTATATGATGCCACATTGTATAACATGCAAAATCGATTGCCCATGGGATGATGAGGATGGATCATACGGTCTGGATAGCGGAGGGCTGTCCGATGAGGCATCAATTAGTGAGGAGCGTGCGGTGTGCGGTGTGGATGGCAAGACATACAGGAGCACTTGTGATATAAATCGTATGATTTGCAAAATTGGACGATCCATTGCTGTGGCGTATCCGGGACCGTGTCGAGGTATGTAATTTGTATTTTGATGATTGATAAGCTTTAAAACTCAATCACATTAATTGAAAGTCTGGTGCCGTTTTACTGGTGGTTTGGCAAATTATTACCAGCAATTGCAGTTGTTGTTGTTAGTGTTTTTTTCTTATGCTGGATGCTGCAGTTGTTGTTGTTGTTACGTTGTTGGTAACGTTAGCGGCTGTGCAAATTTAACAACAATCAACGCAAAACCGCAATTTTGCATTTGATTGACTTGACTTGGCTGAAGTTTCAAGTCGAGTCCCAACCACAAGTTGTTGTCATAGCTGCTGTTGTTGCTGTTGTTGTCACACTGTTGTTGTCGTCGTCTGCAACTGTCGAGCCATATTAAGTTGCTCTCGGTGTTTGTTGACTGAAATTGCTACATTTGCTTATACGGCTCCATGATTGCCAGCAATTTGATTAGCCAGTTGCTGTCGCCGTTACTAGTATACATGTTGTTGATGCAGCCGTTGTTGTTGTCGTTGTCAGTATTGCTCTACATTGACTGGAACGCTTCCACAACAACGGCGATGGGTCTCGGCATAATTCATGCTTATTAATTTTGTGGTTACAATGCGATTGATCAGCTCCGATTTCCAATTAATTACATGCAAGCAGACGCTGCCGCTGACCGCCTACAATCAGATTTTGCTGCTGCGACTGCTGCTTCAGAGTCGCCGCCTTGGTGTCAGTCTCCCAACCAATTAAAGGCGTGGCGGGTGTTGCATTCTCGCGCTCCATATCTACACATATCTGGGCAAATGACAGACGACTGACCAAACTGGTTTACTGTGTGTCAGAGGCGGCTGCCGGCTGCAATTGCGTGCTAATTGCAGTGTTTTGTTGCAAATTACAGCTTGTAATTAATGTAAAAAAAAACAGAAAAAAACAGAAACAAAAACTACTTAAAAGTCAAGCCCAACCAACAGCTGCTCACAAAAAATTCTCCCCTTACATGTCCGACATTTACAAACTTTGTACTTAATAGCTGTCTTGTTCATCGCCTAACTATCTAAATCCAAATTCATTGACTCTCATAAGAAAATATGAGTGGTAATAATATGAGTCCGATTTCTAATTAACCCCTTCTGAACCTCCATGGTCAGGTGTTGAAGTAATTGAATATCGTATTATTATTAAACTTTAAAATCTAGAAATTAAAACTTTGTGAAATTCAGGGCGTTAAATATTGATTATCATGTTTGTCTGTCTATCTTCTCCTGATTCAGTACATATTGTTACACGGTAGCCGTATATTAAAATATATTATGATCATTAACAATTATTCACTTTTGCTCTTGCCAAAAATTTGTGTGTTTCTGTGTGTGTGTATGTTGTCTGTTTAGTAGCAAAATTGCCTGATGATCTTGGCATAAAAAGACTACTTTGTTGGTAAGCCAACTTCTGTTCCTGCGCCTGCTACTCTGTTACGGTTTTAGTCTGTGTCTTAATCTGCGTCTATGTCTCCATCTGATAACATAATGCATACAAATAAACGAGTATAACTCTTGCAGTACGAATATGTACGCGTGTGTGTGCGTGTGTTTATGTGTTTTTGTGTTGGTTTTTGAGCATTTTATCTTTATGGTTAGTATGTTTATGGTTTTCGTGTGTTTGTGTGCTTTCACATAAATATTTTCTGCGTCGCGATCGAGCCTATAAGACCCCAAAAAGACCAGACACTACTACATCCACGCACTCACCGCCACGAAGTGTTGCCCCAAGAAATATGACTACACGTACAAGCCATTAAAATCGCCATTTTCGCGACGACGATGAAACGATGAAGAGGGCGACGCAGGTTCTGTGATTGCAACTGCCTGTCCGGTCCGGTTCAGTCTCCTTGCCCCCTTGTCCCTTGTACGAGTATGTACTCCATGTACCGTCCACGACGTCACTTTTGTCTGGCTTAGCGTCTGTTGCGTCTGGGCCGGTGAAGTTTACGATCGTATTAAAATCACCTTAAACAACACGCAATACCAAAATGGCCAGACAGCCCAGCCACGGCAACTAACAACTGCAATAAGCAATGGGCAAACGGGCAACGTGCAACGGGCAAGACACAAGTATATGCTGAAACGCATATATGACCCACGACCACAACGAATCTTTTGCCATGCTACACAATGTTGCAATAAGTTCCGCCCGCTAGCAGCAATAGCAGTGTATCAGATGCGTCTGCTGCTGTTGCTGCTGCTGTTGCTGCTGCTGCTGCCTGTGAATACCGGATGAACCAACGTTGGTTGCCGCTGTTAAACCACGTCGACATAACAAATTACAGTTGGATTGCATTGTGACGGCATTATCAGCTGGCGCAGTCATGCCGACAAGCCCGACATATCCATCACAATCAACAAGTACAAGTGCGTCGGGGTGCGTCGCGGAAAATGGAGCAGACAAAGACGACGACGACGACAACGACGACGACGATGATGACGACGACGCCGATTATGACAACGACAACGACAACAACACTGACGACGACAATCGTGTGTTTACCCAAGCAAAGGACATCCAAGCCTCTGGCTTAAATTGGTAGATGAAATTAATAAACTTTAACTGTTACGAATTGCCAGTCATATTTCGTAGGGAGCAATGTCGGATATATACATATGCATCTGCATCTGCCACCGCATCCCGTTGTCTGTTAAGCAATTGTGCACAACATTGCCCGTAAGGCATTCTGCAACATTGTTGCCAAGTCCCAAGTCGATTTCATGTAAACGATATATACCCGTAGCTTGTTCATATGGATGTGCGTGTGTGTGTGTATGCATGGCTTTTGCGGCTGCGCCGCTTGGCTGCCTGACGCCCTTCTTGGCTAGCTGCCGGTTGCTCTTTCTACTTGCTACTACTTGCTTTCTTGCTACCGTCTTGCGCATGTCAAGAATGGGGCGGGCTCTTCATACATTATACTTACGTGTATATATTGCCATTGCCTGTGGTGTGAATAATGTGGCGTTTAAAATTGCTGCGACTGACTTACAGGCCGAGCGACAACAAGGACAACACCCAATTTAACAAGCCGATCAGTCGAGCGGGCGCGACAGTAGGATAGCCTGTGCAGGTCTTCAAAGAAAAGTATTTTCATTATAATGGGATTTAAATATATCGCTTGAAGTCGATTTTGCTTGCATCGAGAGTAGGTTGCTTGCGATAGTCTGGCAACACTGGACTGCAGCTCCTGATTGCTTATGTTTAGCGCCACAGCAGACGAAAGACATATTAAACATACATGAACAAACGCGTTTTCGTTCATTATATCGTCGGCGCGTGGCAGCGACTGCGCTGCTACCGCGCTGCTACTGCACTGCATAAATTTGTTTCTTGAATAACTTCTGAGTTCAACATCCGATCGTACTGAAATTTGTTGCACACATTGAGTGTAGGATACTAATAATGTGTGCCAAATCTCAAGTCTCTAGCTATAAAACTGCTCTTGTTATCAGCTTTTCCGAGTTATGGGCGAAGGGGGCGGGGCATCGGGATGAAATTTTCAGGACACATTAAGCCCAAGCTTTTTATCATGTGTGCCAAATCTCAAGTCTCTAGCTTAGATATTGCTTATGTTATGGTGATTTTTCTAATTTTAAAACCAACGGGACTCGATATTGAAAATTGAAAATAAACTTGATCTGCGTATGGTATTCAGGAACCTACATTCCAAATTTGAAGTCTCTAGCTCTTATAGTTGCTGAGATCGACGCGTTCATACAGACGGACACAAATTCACACAAATTCATTATAGCCTTTTTTGCCCATTTTTAATGGGCACAGGCTATAAAAAGCCAAAACAGCTGTAAGCATTTTGAAAAATGGACAGAAGAGTTGGCAATAAACGAGACTGCTGGACTAAGAAATACTCTGTAAATGTATAAATGCATCTACGATCGCATCGCAGGTTAACACATAAGTCAATACAAATAAACAGAAAGAAACAAGAGTTGCATGGGGCCTTATGGGGCCTACTTGCACTCTCGAATTTGATGACATCCATCCATCCATCTGCTAGTTTCAGTCAGATATTCTGCTTAACAACCACACAACAAACAGCTGGCCAAGTTCAAGTGCTCTTCAGCCAGGACATGCGCGAAGGGCCATTAAAACAAATCTGAAATTGACAGACATAACATAAAATACACGAGAAACCAGCAAAGAAACTTAAACTTAAGTGAAGGAAACCTGCTTAAAATGTATGACTCGTAAAATGTATTTTTCAGTGGACCGCGTCACCTGTGCGGACATCAAGTGTGGACAGAAGGATACTTGCCTGGTCGACCTGCAGACTCACATGCCGCGTTGTGTCTCCTGCCGATACAAATGTTCCCGCAAGCAGCAGCGGGCGGTGAGTAACACAATTGGCAATAAAGTGAAGAAAACATTTTAATATTCGCAATTTTTATAGCAATTCGGGGCAGACAAAATCTGTGGCCACAACAGTCTCACGTATAACTCGTGGTGTGAGATGCGCAAGGATTCCTGTGCCACGGGCTACTTCATTGGCGTTCGAGCAACGGGCGCCTGTTAGATCAAATTAGCGAAATAATATAAATCACACTAGCATATATAACGCATTTCTGTGTAGTTCCAACATCCAAAGATTATCGTTGTGCGTAATAAGCATATATACATATATATATACATACATACATCATACATGCATATACTTTTATATGCACATGGCAAAGTATTAGCCCATTTCCGTTATTAGTAGCAACAACAACAGCCACAACTTTAACATACTTAGTACTTATAACAATTCTTATGTTATTCGCCACACATTCGTGGCAGGAGAAAACCACATATCTTTAGAGGCTTTTGTATTAAACATAAAACTAATTCATAATTAATTTATACAAATTGGATCGTTCACGATTTGCTTAGAACTTAGAGCTAAGCGAATGTATTTAATTTATTTATTACTCGAAATATATGATGATTTTTTTTTTATATTTTTCTTCATTTCAAATTTTATATTGTGTTTATGATGAGTGAAGCTATATTAATTAATTGACTGATAGCTTAACCTTATATAGCAAGATCTTCTAATTACGAAATATGTATACGTTTGTATACTCTTATCTTTATACAATATATATGTATAATTATGACCATAAAATGTATGAGTAATTGTTTATTAAATGTGTTTCAAACTAAATGGCTTATCAATCGCCTTCATCGGATAATAAGAAGATATCATTGGCCTTCTGATACCGTGCCTGTGTAATCTTTAGATTGGCTATTTTGCGTTTGTCTACGGGTCGAGAGACGCTTGCGACCACTGGCTCACTGCTGCCGAGTCCTGTGGTGCCCTCATTGGCCACCACATTGATCTAGTGCGAAACGAGTTAAAGGTTGCAGATCATTCTTAATCATTCATGGAAATACAATTGAAATTACTTACAGGAGTAAGGAGGCCCTGGTTGCTTTTGCCCAATGTGTCGCCCTTTTGCCAGCCCAATTTACTTAGCATTTTAAAGCCCTTGTTAGAGCTGGCGATCTCACTATAATTAAAAGTTAAGTTAATCGTTGTCTGATGATTTGCAATCGCTTAACTTACGTGTGCACGCACGCGACTTCAGTTTTCTCCTTATCCGTGCTGCTGCCAACTTTTATGCGTCTTTGGGCACTGCGATCATTATAATTTGGATTGGAATTTGTGTTCGTTTCCAAGAACTCTGAGGGTATAATCAAGCATTCAGTATTTTTCATTTTATTATGTTCGTCACACTCACTCTCATTCTCCAGACCGTACTTCTTTTGAAGTTTCTTTAGCTGCTCCTTATGGGACAGTACGTTAACATTGGATGCAATTGCTGTTGACGGAGGCACTGTCGTCTCAATCAGCAAGCCCGGCTCACACAATCCGCAGGTGCTGTTGCCTTCATGTATGTGACAAAGTAGCTTAGTCTGACCTATTCCAATAATACTACCGTGGACCAGATCCTGCGTCTCACTGTCCGTTTTCGAGTCGGACATGCGCACGCCATTTAGAACGGTGCCATTACGAGAGCCCAAGTCACGGCATTTGTAAATTCCCTGCTTAGTGTCATAGTGGAAATTCAAGTGACACTTGCTAACATTCACATCCGGTATGATAACGTCATGTGCTCCTTCGCGCCCCAGAGATCCACCTTTGTAAGTAATTAAATGCAGGCTACCGACTGTCAGCTCCTGGACATTGGTCTCCTGTACAATGATGCGCAGAGAGGGCGGATACTTTTTGGCAATATCTGCAGTTAAAAAGAAACATTAGAAACAAAGATTTATGAAATTGGAAGGCGTGCGATAGATAAAAACGCGAATTTCTTAAACACCTTGAAATCGCCCGGAAGCCTTAAAGACAGGTACCCCATTGTCACTGTTGCTGTTGTCATCATCGCAGGAATCGGAGCTGGAACTGGTTGAGGATTGCGACAGCTCGCCGTCTTCCACATCGTGCGCTTTGCGAGCTCTCTTACGGGTGTCCTCGCTTACTAAATCATCCTCATCACTGTCCCGATGTTTTTGACGTTTTTTCGACTTGTGGCGATGTTCCTTTTTATGCTTCTTCTTATGCTTTTTCTTGGCCTTCCGCTTGCTTTTCTCAGCACGTTTTTTGACCTTTTGCTTTTCGGCCTTGATCTGTTGCAATGTTTTTATGTCGGTTATCACCCCACCGTATTCATCGAATTCAACATCAACGTCTTGGACATCATCATCATCGGGCTGCCGCTCGCTTAAAGATTCTGCTTTGCCCGCCGCAACATTTGCCTGAAACCAGTGAGAAAAAGAAATCCGCGTTTTTATCACACATTCTGGGTTTCAACTCTTACCTAATGCATTGCTACGCATTCGGTCTATGCTTAGTTTGCGAAAACCTTCTAAGAGTCTACTATTAACGCAGTGATCGAGGCGCTCGCGTTGCGCACACTTGCAATTACAAGGAAGGAGGAAAAGAATCATGGTTAATCATGTGGTATCATAGGAGCGGCCACCCTTACTCACCTGCACCTGCGCCTGCGAGTGAAACTCGTACGAATCTTTAGCTTGATCATAACTATAGTAGCAGCCCGAATTTCCGTCATAATAGAGTCCATACTCCTGGAAAGAAACAGAGGCAGCGTATTCTAATGATTCTGAATACAACTAGCAATATATTTGTAGGCATTGATGTAGGTTCATCGTTAGTGATAACCTCCAAACGTCTCACAGCACCAGAAGGCACATGCAGTGCACTGCACGGCACGTCATAAAGATTACGTTGTTGTAAATTATTTACCGCATTATAGTAGTACCCCGTCTTTGGATCATAGTACATGCCCGATGTGGGCTCATAAACGAAATTGTTAAGGTTCTCTGCGTGCTTGGCTGCCTGACGCATTTCATCCACAAAACTAAACGCATCGGTGGCCGAAACTGAAAAGTATATGTTAAGCGTCATTTAATTATTATTATTAATATTGCTGCAAGTAAACATAACGCTATCAACAATCAAATCATTATCATGAACAAATGTCAAGTTTTTTACATCATGCCGTCCCCCAACCTTAAACGGAAACTGGCGCCAATCAATCGCCTTAGTAGAAGGCTTGATGCGCGTTTTATGATTTTGTAATAATAAAAAGTATTATAAAATGAATACGTCTAAATCCCCACTACCGCAAAGAGCGCTGAGCGGATGTACTTCTTTTAATCTAGGTATCTATAAAGTATTTTGATAACAAGCAAGTATCTTTGGAAAGTTTTTGCTAAGAAAGAAAGCTGATACTCCTAGGGTACACTTATTGTCACAGTATTTCCATAAACTGGTGTTTAGCATACGCAGCTTATTCTTATTATTTAGTTCTCGCACATGCAGCTAAACTTAGGTGGATTTTGTTTTTATTTAATTGATGCCAAGATTGCACAGTTGTTACTACGTCTGTAGGAATTTTGAGCTAATTCTTATCATGTGCAACACAAGCTACTGACGACGTCGTCCGGCAGGTGCCTGGTTAGTCGTTACTCATCGTTCGAAGCAGTCAGTTAGAACCCATAAGCAATAGTTAATTAGAGCAAAATGATGGACGTGGAGCTGCGAGAACTTATGCAACCCTTTGTGTTGAGCGATTATCAGGTGCAAGAGGTGTACAGTCGCTTTTGCAACGAGATCGCCAAGGGATTAAAGCGGTCAACACACGCGCAGGCTAACACGAAATGCTTTCCCACGTACGTGCATGAATTGCCCACTGGCGATGAGATGGGCAAGTATCTGGCTCTGGATTTAGGCGGCACAAATTTTCGCGTGCTGCTGGTCTCACTCAAAGGTCATCACGAGGCCTCGGTGGATTCACAGATTTACGCAGTGCCAAAAGATCTGATGGTTGGACCTGGTGTTGATCTCTTTGATCACATAGCCGAGTGCCTGGCTAAGTTTGTGGAGAAGCACGACATGAGCAGTGCCTATCTACCGCTGGGATTCACCTTCTCATTTCCTTGTGAACAGTTAGGCCTCAAGGAAGCTATGTTGACCCGTTGGACCAAAGGTTTCGACTGTCCAGGTGTAGAGGGAGAGGATGTGGGTCGCATGTTACATGAAGCCATTCAACGTCGTGGCGATGCGGATATTGCAGTGGTGGCCCTACTTAACGACACAACTGGAACGCTAATGTCCTGCGCACATCGTAATCCTGAATGCCGAGTGGGCGTCATTGTGGGCACCGGTTGCAATGCTTGTTATTTGGAACATGTGGACAAAGTAGATTTATTGAAGTCCCAATACAAACGCAATCATAGTCAGGTCATTATCAATATTGAGTGGGGTGCCTTTGGAGAGAGTGGACAGCTAGATTTTGTTCGTACTCAATACGATAACGAGGTTGATCGCAAATCGATCAACCGCGCCGAACAGCTCTTTGAGAAGATGACCTCTGGAATGTATTTGGGAGAACTTGTTCGTCTAGTGTTGATGCGCGCGCTCGAGCTGAAGATCATATTCAAACTGAGCAGTAAACGCGGAGAATATGCTGCCGCTTTGCAAGCTAATGTTGACATCTTTGAGACGAAACACATTTCCGAAATCGAGAGCGACTCTTTTCCTGAATTTGTAAACACACGGCGCATCCTAAAAGAGCTGTTCGGACTGGAGAAGGCCACCGTTGAGGACTGCCAGAAGATCAAATATATATGCGAGTGCGTGTCAGGTCGCGCTGCTACATTAGTAGCCATTGGTATCAGTGGATTAATTAATAGAATCAGTGATCGCAAAGTGGTAGTCGGTATGGATGGCTCTGTGTACCGTTATCATCCAAAATTCGATGCTTACATACGCAGAACTATGCAAAAGTTGGTTAAGTCTGACAAAGAATTTGATATCATGCTATCAGAGGACGGATCTGGCCGTGGAGCAGCGCTAGTCGCCGCTGTAGCCAGCAAAACAACATGAATGCCGCCTATCTATGTTATCAGAGTTGTCAGAAAATATGTTCTTATACCAATTAACATCATAATTAAAAAGATTTTATTTCACACTCACGTTCTTTAATGGCTTGGTCTCCCTCCTCTTTATTCTGCTCATTTCCCTCGTTCTTCAGAGGTTCTTCAAAGTCTCCATTGACTGCTTGTGTAAATTGGACATCACGGCTCTTTGATTCTTGGTTCAGCTGCAATTGGAAATGTAGACCACATTAGTCGTGCTATCGGCGAAGAGTACACAGTTATTTATATAAAAATATTCATTTTCCTCACAAAATGTTTTAGCTTTTTTTTATATATTGCTATTTTGGTGTCGTATTTTCTAATAATTCCATGCAATTTTTCAATGTACGAGTAAAGCTGTTTCTGCTCTAGAGCCTCCACATCGGCCATAGTTTTTAACTCTATGTAATCGTGGGCCGAAACTTCCTCAGTGGATGCCTGGGCGGTGTTAGGCTCCGTCGACGACATTACTAGATGTAATTCGCAGTTCTCAAACGTAGAACTGTTTTAAAATTTCCAATTTTTTATCAAGCTGAATATTAACAATGTTTTGTTTTGCTGCATTTATTTTTAATGTATGATGTACACATTGAAATGAGTCAAATTTTGCGTTCGCAGCCAACTTCACGTCATTCTAGGTGCTGCGCACAGCTGATTTCATGCGAATTAAGTTGTTAAATAAAATGTATTGGAGATTCTTGTAAACGATAGACATTCTTTAGATAAATTTTGCCGATATATATATAAATATTCGGTCAAAACCAGCAATTATCAAATGAAATCCAAAACATATTTATTCCGACCGGTTATGACCCAATAAATGCAGGGTCTACCATCTTAATCCTGGTTGAAATTTATCCCACAGAATAAATCTGATATCCGACATAAACAACACACACATATCTCAGACGACTGTTGCTTATATATGGTATACATATATGCAAAAAATATTTATTGCGCTTATATTAAAGGTAATTTACTAAGACTATGGGCTGATCTCCTGGCCACTCAGCATACCAATCGGTACGATATATATCTGCCCGCCGTCTCAGAAGAGCGAATAATCTTCACCACCTGGCCACGTTTGAGGCCAAAATAGCGTGCCACTGGATCACCCGCTTGAATACGCATCAACATGTTCTCCTTTAGCTTATAGCGACTAAGTAATTCCTGTTTTTCCTCTGCCGTCATCACCACATGCTCAGGCACCAGTTCGTGCTCCGTGATATTGATCAATAGCTCCGATTCTAAAAACTGCTCGAGGATGTACTTAGGCGCCATATCTACCAGCGACTGTTTGGCAGAAGGTGTCATGCCGCCTTGCACTACGACGATGGCGCGGTGTATATTCTCCTCCTGCATACGTGTGCAGTACGTTTTTATGGTTTTGATTCCAATCTTCGGTTCCTCGGGGAAAAAGACAAACATCTGATCCGTGGGATCATCGTTGTGGGCCACCAACACAATCAAGTCCGAGCGTGAGGGACGCTTGTCACTGGGTTTGTCGCCGAACATTTCTTTGAACTGTTCCAATGTCTGGTCCAGCTCATCCTGAGTTACAAGGTAACCACGATCATGGCTCAGTTGCATGATGGTTTTGCGTATCCGCCACAATTTGTAAGTTTCCGCCTCGTCATCCATTATTTATTAACTTTAATTAAATATTACTTAAAGCACGCGGCGTCTCTATTTTGGAAATAATAAAAAAGTGTGACCAAATTTTTTAAATAACACATGTTTTGAGGTTAGAGTGACCGTTTTGCACCGCTAACACACAAATGCTCTTAAAGCAGTGTTGCATAGCAACTAAGTTTGTTTTTCCAATATTAGCGGCATTACGACCCTGTGATTTGCGCGCGCACAAGTCAAATTCGAATTTCATAGAACCATTTCCTTTGCCCTTGCTGTTGCCACACATAGCAAACATGTCGGAAATTGTGTGCGTCGTATTTGGGAACAGACAATATATTCTTAGCTCACGTTTCGCAACCACATAATGATTTTTCAATATTTTACGTGTAACATTCAATTATGGCCCAGACGACAGCTCGTACATATATACGCATAGACAATGTACCAATAGCTGTTGCTGAGTTGCCTGTTCCCTGTCTTCGTACGGAGTCTGATACCTTGGCACGCGTCTGCATCTGCCAATATGTTAATATGTATACCCTTTAAACAAAATGTACCAAACGGTTATAAACCCATTACATTAATTTACTAGATACGACTATTTAATTATTAATCCGATACTGCGGTGACAGAAGACCGTAGACTTTTGTTGATTTGAGTTAACAATATTCACAAGGTATATATTAGTCGTATCTAGACAATACATTTTTTAAGCTAGGGTGTCCTATAATTTGAATTATCATCGAATGACTTTCGTGTTGAGGTTACTGGTTTGACGTCCACGGCTGCCTCTCCAACCCTAGTACTTCTAATGTCACTGCAAATGATTGACTGTTTATCTAATAGTTCATATATTTGCTGCACCATGTGCTTTTAAAACTTACATAGTTTTGCCAATAACAAATTACGTGAAAAATTCGCTAGAATATTGCATTAAATAGGTTTATTAATGGTAATTCTATTAAGTTAATAGAACAAATAAAATAAATCATTCATTTTGACGGCATTAAAGGCAAATCTCTTAGCTATCCACTTCACCATATGGTTGCCAACGAATAGAAAGATGGAAAAGTCTCTGTGCGTATGTATATGTATGTATGTACGCACAAACATATACAAATATATATTCTTACAAAGGTTTGCAAGAAATGCAAATCTAATAAAAATCCACTTTGTGCAAGTATGAAAAATGACGATGAATTTCATTATAAATGCAAAAATATTGTGGGCAGCGAGATAAAAGTACTGGTAAACGCAGTCTGTGGCCGCGGCGTCATCATCATCAGCATCGGCATCAGCTTCGTCATCATCTCAGTATCAACGCTGGACAGTGTTAGTAAATCTGATCAAAATCATTGATGCAAGAAGCATGAGGAAGTAGCTTCAGTGAGACGTCGAACGTGGTGCATCTTTAAGTCGCGCAAAGTTTTAGCTAAGCTGTTGATAGCACTGATGATGATAGCGAGAAGTAGAATGGACAAATAGGAGGAAGATAACCGCTGTGATAATGTTTGAAGCCATAGTCAGGTAAGTGCCAGCCAATTGGCAATGACAGACAAGCCGGCAGCTCAGTTGCGTGCTCTGCATTGACAATTTTTGAATATTTGACTGAAGTGGAATTTGATTTTCTACCCTCTAATTCAAAATTATTATAAAGACATTCGATATGTTCACGGTCTAAATCGGAGGTGCGCGCAGCGCCTATGCACCCGACGCACATTTGTTTTTTTATTGCACACAGCATATAGAAGTGTGTGAGCTAACACATAGGTATGCTTCTGGCGCACATTGCAAATTAGACAAACAATTTTGCACATTTTGCTTTCCGTCAACTTTCGTTGCTGGCAAAACAAAAACAATTTCATTTCGGTGCTAATCCGAATGTATTTTGTTGTTGGGTTATCGTTTACTGTACACTGAAACACGAAAAACTTCACTTCCTTGTGAACAGTATGATGCGTGTGTTCTATTCGCATTTTTTGAAGAAACATGTTCCTATTTTTTTTCACATTGAAATAAAATAAAAATTCGTTACATGTGTGTGTAAATATTTTTTTGCAGCGCAAGAAACATATATAAAATTTACTTTTTAACAGTATACAGGGTATTTTGGACTCGAACTGTTTTTGCTTTAGAAGGTGATGAACACAAAATAATAGCACAGGATGAACTCATTCTGCTGGGCGTTGCTGGGCAACTGTCAAGGAATGCATAATTATTTGCATGGCGCGGCTGACGTCGCTGTCCCCAGACACTCGAGCCAAGCAAATTAAGGTAAATGTCGCAGTGTTGCTGTTTCGAAAATCAACATAATCTAAGCGATGCAACGTTCAAGCTTCAACCCATCTGTTTAGATGTAGAACTGCCACGCAATTATTTGTATAGGAATTTAAATTGAATGTCAGTTTGTTTGTTTCCATAGAAAAAAAAGCAAGGACACTCACACATTGCTGGCTGTTTAGGAAACAGTTTGCAGGCTCCCAGTTATCTGCGGGACTTCTTCATGTACATATGAATGTACATATATGTATATGTTTGTATGTGCATATGTAGTATAAAAGATTCTCCTGTTCGTCTGCTGTGAAATTCCAAATTTGTTTTATTTGATTTCTGTGCTGCCTTCGCTCGTTTTCTTGCTCTAGTGCTTTCAGCATATTTCTCTTTTTATGCAAAATGTATGTATGTATGTACTTACATATATGTATGCTATAAATGCCACGCCTACCCACCTACGTCTCTTCTGCTGCCTGTGGGCTGTCTTTATCTGAATATCGTGTCACATGTCGCACGCAGTTAGTCGGTGCACCCCATCGCTGCCCGCCCAGTACGACATACATACAGTCTTCGTTGTTATTGTAATTGTTGTAAATGTCGCCAGCGACAATATCACATTTGCATATTTTTGTGCAAACACACGGCGGGCCGACCCTTGCCCTCCCCCACATCCCTGGTACATTCAACGATGTGAGTGTGTGCATTTTTACTTAATTTTATTTGTATTGGATTTGCGCTGATGTCTCCTTGAAGCTTACTTCTGGTAGCTGCTGCTGCTGCTGCGTTTTGGAATTTTGCAATTTTCACAATAAATTTTAATTCAATTTACTGTTAAGTTCACACAACTAAACGGACGCGGAAGTGCACATTCTGGCATGACAATCGTCCTCTAGCAGCGTGGACTCGACAGACGCAGTCTGCAGCTGGAATTGAAATTTGAGCTAGAGAGCTGGTTATCTAGATAGAAGATACAGTGGAAGTTGCAATTGAGGACTGCTGAATTCGGTGGCTGCAATAGTATTATTAATGTCTCTTCGTTGTCCTTTTCTATATTTTCTATACAACAGCTTTAAAATCGATAAATAGACTATTCTGTGGTACCTATTGTGTACTTAATTTAGGGGAATATGTTCTATAAGCGAAAAGTGTGAACCGACTTTTCCTTTGCACTCAAGAATATTTATTTAGTTGTAATTAGTTAAAATTAAATAAAGGAAAACACAGTCACACTCGATCAAGACTCATCTGCAGCTCTTTTCTTATGAACTAGAGAATGTACAATTTGAGTCGCAATTAGCGAAAGATTGATAATGAAGAAATGAGAGAGCAACCAGCATCAAGAGAGAAATCGTGAGAATAGCCGAGAGAGCGTAATGTATGTGTGTATGTGTAGGCAGTCGTCCTACTACAATAGGCACGTAACTTTGTGACTCGTTTAGGTTTTGCCATAGGCAGTAAGCACTGTACCGACGCTTTGCAAGTTGTTGTGCGGCTACTGACACTATCGCCAGCTTTGTAACTGTCTCGGGGTTTAGCGAGTTGATGCAGTTTATGCGGCACAGCAGCAGCTAGCGCAATGTCCCCAAGTAGGCAATAATTTGCGTGTATTATGGTAATGACCGACGCGCATGTGCAGCCATTTTGATTGTGTCTCCCGCTCGGCGCTAATCTCACTGATTAGTTTAAAGTGAATTGAATGTATGTACAGCTGTAAAGTCGAGACGCATTCAACTACGACTAAACTCATTTGAATTTGTCGTCAAAATTGCCAGTTAAATTGAATCTTTTTCTGATTTAAAAACAACAACAATTTTGAAAATGGCAAATGCACCGGTTGAAGCGCAGAATACCCAGATGAACTTGGTGTAAGTATGTACTAATAAGGGATTAGTAAACCTCTAAAATGATTGGACTTTGCTTGACAGCCAATCGAGTACATCGTATTACTACTACGATCCCTACGAGAGACGCACAGTTGAAGTGCCATTGAAGTAAGCATTCTTATGCTGCTTATGCTGCCGATTATTAACTCCGCTTTCTTCAAATAGCAACATAGATGCGTTCATTTCACTGCTGAAGTGTGTTATGGGTACGGGAATTCTGGCCATGCCATTGGCCATTCGCTACTCGGGAATTTTGGTCGGGATGCTGCTCTCGTTGTTGCTAATGACTTTGCTTACCTACTGCATCCATTTGCTGGTGTGTATCTGCAGCCGTTGCCTATGCACGGTCCAATTTGAATTATTTGCATTTAGCTTTCCTGCACAGATCAATGGCATGACTGAGTGCTGCCGACGTATTCATGTGCCACAGGTATCCATGCCGGAAGCTGTGCAGATTGCCTATCAATTGGGACCGGGCTGCGTACATTGCTTTGCCAATGCGGCAGGATTTTTGACCAGCTGTGTGCTGGTCATTGGCCAGTTTGGCCTCTGTTGCGTTTATATTGTTTTTGTGGCTAAGAACTTTAAGGAAATCGGCGACTATTACTGGAAGGACTATAACGAGCGTTACTACGTAGTAGGAGTTTGTTTACTCCAACTGCCATTCTTTATGATACGCAAACTAAAGTATCTGGTGCCGTTGAATCTGATCTCAAACTTTTTGCTCTATGTTGGTTTCATTTGTATTATGTACTATCTGGTCAGGGGACTACCGAAACCAGAGGACCGTGAATTGATTAAGCCACCTGCGGATTGGATTATGTTCTTTGGTATTGCTGCTTTCTCACTTACAGCTGTGGGTTCGGTATGTGCAATAATCTATGTCTTTGAATACCTATAATATCTAATGCTTTATCGAACTTACTTAGATGCTTGTCGTGGAGGCTAACATGGCACATCCCGAAAACTACCTGGGCTTTTGTGGAGTGCTTAATATGGCCGTGTTCTTCATACTGTTCACTAATATATTCTTTGGTATCATGGGCTATTGGCGATTTGGTGAGCAAGTGGAAGCCAGCATTACGCTCAATATACCGCAGAATGAGGTGTGAGTAACCAAATTCGTTTACATAAGGCCACTCCACTGTACCACTGTAGTAGTGTATCCATTGCGTATACGCACACAGATCTTCGATGGTATAACTGTCCACACTTGCTTTCCCCAGCCTTTCACAGATCATCAAGATAGCAATTGCCTGCGGTATTTTTCTTAGCTACCCTCTCAATGGGTTTGTTGTCATTACCGTTGTCTTCAAGGACTACGGCAATGGACTTAACCATAATTATCATTATTCTGTGGAATTTGCCGTGCGACTATGTTTTCTGTTCCTAACAGGTAAGCCGACAGGTAATTGATTTGGCTTAACAAATTCATAATGCCTGTTTCTAGGGATCGTGGCTGTTGTGGTGCCAAATTTAGCCGCTCTAACCGAATTGGAGGGAGCCTTCTCGCTATGTAATTTAAATCTCATATGTCCAGCTCTGATTGACATGTTTATTAACTATGATACCGGTTATGGTAGACTGCGTTGGAAGCTAATACGTGACATTGCGCTTATAATAATAGGTATTATCTTTGGAATTGTTGGGTGCACTGTGGCCATACGTCAGCTGGTGGAAGACCTACGGGGGACGGTTCAAAGTATTCAACTCTAATGGCAACATCCTAAGGCTGCATTTAATTGCAAAATATTTAGCCGAGCTTGTGCTTGTTGTCTTTTACTTTACAGTATCTACAGTATATGTTGTTGATTGACTGACTGCCTGCTTGGCTTTATTACGTTTTAATTAACTGCCAGAAAGTGTTCATTCTAACCAAGTTGTCCAGCTAAGCCAGTGAGTGTTGTTTACCAGTTTATATAAATTTGTAGCCATATTGCTACTGTATTTTTCAAAAGAATGTATATGTGTATATTAATATGTATATAAAGAAATTATTGAAAATATATATAATTTGTATGTAATACTATTCAGGAGTTATTGTTTTTAATATTTTTACTTATATTTTCTTTTAGCATAATATGATTAGTCTATGTGAAGAGTAAAGAGACTGAAGAGTGTTCTATAGTCTAGCTTGCTCAATTTTAGCATCTGATGTTGCTGGGATTAATTAGTGGTTTCCTTGGCACACGTAAACTGATCCACTGCACAAATCATTTAAAACGAAACCAGCTATAATCAAATGCAGTCAGACAGTCAGTTAGTCAGCTATTCCAAAGCCAACGAGCCACAACAATTGCGCTGTGTCCTTTGCGATTCTAAAATTGAATTCCTTGCCTCAACGAAACCCAAACACAAAACTTGCAAGCTAAACTTCGTAGCTGTTGTTCTGGCCCAGCCCTATAAACTAAAAGACAAATACAAACACAGAAACCAATGCACTGAGACTTCTTGCTGTTCTATGCCTGGCAAGTATATCATATATATATATATGTATATACATATATATATATATATAAATAAATAGGCACATGAAAAGCAACTGCCGACGAGTACTGCTGACTGTGGCAGTGTAAATAGTACGGCGAGGAAAAATACAATAAAAAACCTATAATAAAATAAAAAGAAAGCAAGTACAGCAACATGATGCGAAAATAGCAAAGCAGCTCTTCAAGGAACTGCACGACGACGGCGACTATAGAAGCGACCGCTGCAGCAAACACACAAAACACAATTTCCATTTTTCAAATAGGAATACGAGTACAGAAAGGAAATCTTGCAACTGACTGCGACAGAAACCAGGGCAGGATGCAGTGAGAGAGTATAACTAAAGCTTTGACTGTTGTCCTCGGGCATGATTTTTGCAGACATGTTGCTTAAAACTTAATTTACAATCAGTGCAGTGGGCCTCAGCCAGTGGAAATCAGCTAAACAAGCGCCAAACAAAATGAGATCATGTCTAGGACCCAAAAGAGTAAACGAAAGCAGGTCTGTGCCAGGAGCTCTGGGAACTATTGGTTAGTTGTTGCTAGTGGCGGCCTCTTACAAATCATATTAGTGAGGCTTGTCCAAAGAGTGGTGAAACGTATATATTGCCTCGCTGACAGCACCGCATCATGTGTGATCACTAACGTGTTTTGATAACTGAGCTGACAGTCAATTTTTCGATCTTACTTGGGCCCCGGGGCTGTCGCAGATTACAGTCTTGTCTCAACTTCATTATGTTTCTATTAACAGTGAAAATTACTCCTTGCAGAGCTAAACTTAGGTAGCGAGATTGATCTGCTCCTGCCTATTTTTCTTATCGTTTCTATACTTGGCTTTCTTTAGGTGATGCAAGTTCGTAAATTAAGCAGTAGTCGAAAATATATATCTGCCCAGGTTCAGTGAAATATATACAATTGTGATTCTAAGATTTCTTTGTGCGCACTGGAAGGTGAAGAGAGTGAAAGCAGAATTTCGGTCTTAAAACAGTAGTGAAAATTATTGGATTATTGATAATTGCTCCTTGGGATCACCTCGATCGTTAAAAATCTATTATTAAATTGTTTGTTTGTTTTGTTGTTCTATGTCTATATGCCGTTATTTTTATTTGAAGCTTCCACATCATCTTCATCTTCTCTTTTATTTCCTTATTGGTGTTGACTAGAACTCACTGAGATTCTTAGACTGACAAAATTTGTAGAAGCTTACACTTTTCTATGTCATCTTCCAATTCAAATTTGAGAACAACTATACAAGAACGCTATTAAGATTGCATTTAATACAATTATTTGACAAATATTTTTGAATAAAACATTGTAGCTTATCGTGTTGTAACCATATTTTGATAATAATAACGTTTTAATTTCAGCTATGTGCTTTAAGTCTTAAATTAATCCTCGGCTGCATTAAATGCAATGAAATACAAATAACTTTGAAATAAATAAGCTAAATGAGCTAGTAAACAATAGTTACTAAATATATACTCATATGTGGTTGACTCATTCCTTGTCAGCTGACTTTGGCACGTTTCATTTGTGCCTTTTAACATTTATTTACTTGGCTTGCTCCATCACGTCGACTTTCGTTGATGCCTGGGTTGTCAGACTTGTATTTGTTTTGGCCACACATCCTTTGGCTTAGGATTTGGATTTGGCTTACTTCATTATTGATTTCAGTCACTTGCAAGTGAAAGCGCCTAAATGCTGGTCTGGTTGTGTTTTGCATGTTAAAATGATTTTAAATTTCACATTTTATTCAGTTGGTAAAAAAGGGTTGTAAAAATTAAATCGAAAGCGGTGCAGGAAATTGTCACAGCATAGAGAACTGTATAGTTATTTCAAATATTTACTTATTTATTTCTTCTTGAAATGAAATTTACTTGAGTATTTTCAAGTTGCATCCAAAAACGACTGCCCCAAGTCACATACTCGTTGATTTTTTGTTTTTTTTTGGGTCTGGACATGTGCAATTTGAAATGTGCAGGCAGTCAAGCAGGCCACTGACGTGAAATAATGCTGGTATGCTGCAGGACTCGCTGGATTTGCTTACTGTCATTCATCTTGACGAGTTTGTCTCTGGCATTTTCTTTTGTTTTGCGGTATGCGATATGTAGATTTTTCTACTAAAACGCTTTAGCATTAGACTATCGGCAAATAATATATATATACAAAGGATCAGAGTTGGAGACTTGGCTCAGAATGCTGGACAACTGGTCAACATTGTGCCAACGCATAAGTTTGCATTTTGCAACAAATATGTGTACAATGCAATGCATACAAAGCTCGAGTAGTTAGTATGAGTAGTAGGACCAGGATAAGCTGGTGCAAATCGTTTTGGTTATGTCATAGACATAGACCCAAGAGTTCTGAGCTAGTATTGAAGATTGGTAGCATTACAGAAATGATTCCAACGCCAAACAGTTAGCAAATCACTTAACTCAACTTCTTTGGCCGTTCACTTGCTGCATTGCATTTGCATTTACATCCTCAAAGGGCGTCGATAAAGTACACAATCAGAGTGTACAGCTTTAAGATACATTGTTTCAAAAGCTGTGTTCACAATCAGCAACACCAGCAGTTGGAACAAAAAGAAAATTAACTGGGCATGTAACTAATTAAGTGTGTGAATTCCAATCAACTCAAGGCAACATTCAACTCTCACTCTGTATCTTTCTGTCATGGGCTGTTTATTGCCTCGTCTAATGAACAAACTAATTGCATCGGCAACTGCAAAAGTAATCAAAACGGTAGTCAGCACCAAACCAAAGTCTCGACTCTCAAGTCTCGAGCAAAAAGGCAATAATAACAAAACTTTGTTCAAGAATTTTGAGAATGTTGCACAAATATGCGCAAAATGCAAGAAAATATGCTTGGACGATGCCCTCTCACATACCCAAATACTTAAGAGAGACCGGAGAAAAACTAAGCTGAAGTGTTGTTGCCACTGGCTTATATCAATAATTGCCAAAAGCAAATTGGAAAAGTTATGCGCCTGCAGTTAATGCGAGCAGTGGAAATACTTATTCGGAGTCCATAACAACAGCAGTGGAAGTAACTTAAAAACGCATAAGTAGAAATGCAAAATCATATACATATATGATTATGAATACAATATGTACGTATATATTAAATATACATATGGTTAGGGAAGAAGCTGATCAGTTGGTTGTTGTCATCGTTCCTTTTGCAAAGGCTTAAGTAACTTTGTTGAACTATTTATACTATCTTTAAATTTTAGAATTTTTAAGGAAATCAGATATTTCTTAATGAACCCAACTAATTTGCTCTTTTGTAAGTCTTTGAGATTACCTAATTTAGCATAATGTTAGTGTACTTTGGCTTCGTTATACACCAAAACCGTTGGTACTTGTTTTGTTTTAATTTTGTTGCAACTTTTTTTATAGAACTTCTTCAGGCAACAGCAGTTTTCGAAGTCGCTCTTCAAGTATCGACATTGGCATCAATTTGATTTTGGTTGCATTCGACTACTTTGCATTATTAAAACTGCGGCTAAAGTTTTCAAGCAGCAAACTTCGAGCATTTTTGGCAATGGCAATGAAAGTAAATATTTGGCTAAGCGGTTTATGCGGCTCATTGGATTGATATTTGTAGTTAGTACTTGTAATAATGACATGCTAAGACAAATTACTAAATCTGCGCTCTAGAAGTGGTCGCAGAGTGAGAGACATATCAAGATTTACGAGTACAGCATAAAGTTGTGAGAACAAACGAGGGATTTCCGTATACCAATTAAGACCTCGGACGGATTAGAAAATACAAAGACAAAGGAAGTTTCCAAAAAGTGCAAAATTATCAGATGTTTGTAAACCGCTGTGTCTTTGGCTACTTAATGGCAAGTGACAGTGTGTTAGCAAGTAGCTGGTTGTACTTTGACTTGATCTGAAACCCAAAATCAAATCGGCTGTCTGTGTTTGGCATCTATTAGAGGGGGTCTTTCTTACTACTTCAAGGCAAAGTTTTAATGCTCTTAACGTCGATGTCTTACCGCCCGCTTACGGATGCGTATATATGTATTATGTGAGTGTGAGTGTTTGTGAGTCTGTGAGTGCAGGAACTTGTCGTCTTTGAATGGTGCGCCTTTCAATCGTACTTATTACATCTGCGCATCGACAGAAGTTCTGCAAGTTTTGACAAGTCTGCATTGTAAGGCGTTGAAAGTAGTTTTATGTCCAAAATTGGTAGAAAGAATGTTCTGTGCCAACTATATAAATATATTATTTTATGTTTGTCCGTCAAAAATATCTCTTATGTAAAATCAGTTCCGTGCTTTCTTTTCCCACAGTTAACAGTCATTTTTGAGCACAAATTTATATCGCTGTAAATCAATCGAATAATACAAATTGTTGGCCCGGCTCATCGATCTGTTGAGCATATCAAATGATTCATTTTTTGATTTATGTATATCAGCAACAACAACTCGAAGGCCAACAACAACAAAAAAAGCGGACGGGTCTTGCGTAATTGCATTAAATGGCATGGAACCAAACCGAACCCATCACGAAATGGAACACAGTTGAAGAAATGGCCGTGAAAAAAGCCGCTGTGTGTTCAACATCAGCGCACAAAATTCCAATTTATTTTAATTGATTTATTAATGATTGAAATGTTGCATAAATGTATACCGTCTCCCTCTCTCTCTCCCTCTCCCCCTCTCTCTCTTTTATGGCCATCTAAGACACTTCCATGGTAATTTTCACAGGATAAAGCATTTCAGCATTGCATATTTCATTAATAAGTTTTGTTAATGCTCTTAATACTCTGTCCGGCTAAAAAATCTAAGGCTCGCCCCGGTTTTATAGTTGGTTTGATTTTTTCTATTGCACATTTTGTTAGTAAGTATCTACAATTGGTCTCAAGATTAGGCATAATTATGTGATTTACCCTTTAACGCTGAGTCTTTGTGCCTGGACACAAATGCGTTAAATTCAATAAAATTTACATTTAACCACAAAAACAACTTAAGTTTCACAGCCGACGACAAGAGTGAAAAAAAGTGAGACGCAAAGTTAAGATAAAAGTTTTACAAAGGGATGGGACTGAGACTGAGTCTGCTGCTGGTGCTGGGTGCAGATGCAAAGACTTATGTAAATTGAAATTCAAGCGCATAAAACAGCAGCACAAACAACAGAGAAAACAGCAGAAAAACTGACGGTAGTTATAAAGAATTTTCATTCATTTCGAATTACGCTGTATGAGTGACAAAATGGCGGCGTTTGGCCGTAAGCCATAATTGAAGGCAAGGGTTATGAGGGAAAACGAAAGCGGTAAGCGGGGATTGGGACTGGGCTTGGACCAATTGGCTGGGTTTTGTCGTCAGTCGACTGCCACGGACCAAAATTCAATTTCATGCCGCGTGACACAAAGACAAAGGCAGGCAGCAGCCATAACAGCCATAGCAGGAACGACAGACAGTCCACAGTTCACAGTTCCCACTTTCCAGTCCCAGTTCCCACTTCCCAGTTACTAATTCCCATTCTACAGTGAGCGTAGCTGGGCCACCAACGTCGTCAAGTTGACATTCAAAAATGTGCGCACTTCGCTCAAAAGAATTTTAAATGAGCCACTTTTGCTTAACAATTGGTAAAGGGCGACAAATTAAAAACGCTAGGGCAACAGCCTTGTCTCAAAAAGAATGGTGTGGATGAAAGTTCAGGTGGGACTGACACACCCGGCGACAATTTAAAGTCAAGTGCGAGTATTGAGCAAAATAATTGCCGCGCAAAATCCACTCCAAATGCAGATAAGTGGACGGTGACAGTTGCGGGCAACCTTCGATCGGCCATTAGCGTCATTTGGTCAAATCAACGTAGGATAACTACAGCTGTATATATGCAGATTGTACTATACACACATAGATACTCATATACATATGTACAACACTACATGCAAGTTGAGTTCGAGTACGAAGTTGTAGCTGAAGCAGCTGCTTACCAACGTTTCGCCACCAGAAGCTAAGTGGCACAATTTCTATAGAAAAGCGAAAACGCAGAAACCAATTGAGAAGATGGTCTAGCTAGCAGCAACATTTCCCAAAAGCAGCCGCAGTGTTAACCAAGCTAATGGACATTTATGCGACACAAGCAAAGCACGGACAGTTGATTCTAATCCAAAAGGTCTCGAGTTGATTCGCCTCAACTGTTTTAAATTTTTTATTTATTTATTTTTATTTAATAATAGAAATAGAAACTAGAATGTAGTACTAATGATTGCTTTAGCTTTAGCTTAAGCTAGTGTGAAATTAATATAAAAATCAAGCTATGTCTAGATGAACTAAGATAATATATACAGCTATTTACAGCATGCAAAAGATTTTGAAGCTATACTTAGTTAAGAAGACCCGGTGCGGAGGGTCTTGAGGGAGATGACTTTTAAGTCTTTTCTTGACTCTTAGCCCGAAATTGCGAGGTTGTCTAGCAAGGCGGCTTGGATGGGATACTAATCTCACCGTGTACTTTCCAGTTATACTTTGGATTCTGTCTCCAATCAATGGAACGTTGAGGTCTCGTTCAATATCCCTGGTTCGCATATACAAAGAAGTCCCCGAGATTTTCCATAGTGTTATGGCATGCAATACCCTGAGCTTGTTTATGTGTGTCTTGGCTGAAATTCCAAACACCTGTGTGGGGTAGAGGAGACTTGGAGTTATTATAGCCTTGTATATTTACGTCTTGTGCTCGAGTGACAGCTTATTTTTAGCTTTCAATTTGTATTATTATGTTTGATTAGTTATAAATTTGGTAAAAAGAGTGTGTGTAAATTTAATGTAATTAGCTCTGAGTATTTCACATGTGTGTTTATAATGTATGCAACTGATAAACGTTTCTTATTACATTATGAAACTACTTTTCTTATCGATAAATGGCAGCCAGACAGATTATTTATTAAAATTTATTTGGTTTTTTGCGATTTCAGAGGCAGCTGTTGCTTGCGCCACACATTCACAAAATGTTCGCTTCCGGCGTTGTCATGTTGTGTTGCCTGCTTTTGGGCGTAAAATATTTAACCACATCGGATGTTGAATGTACGGCAAGCCAGCAAAAAGTCAAATCGACAGAGATCGATAAGCAAAAGCCGAGAAAAATGTAAATAAAGGGGCTGTATTGGTTAGCAACCGCAAAATCTCATCACGTTGCGCAAATACTGCCGCGTGTTAGGCCGGCGTTCAAGTGTAGATTAAAAAATGGTCACAAATAACTCTAGGCGTCCCCAGAAAAACGGAGAAGGAGGAGGATGGGAGGGTGTACAGTAGAAAGTAGGCTAGGCGTGGTAACGAATTCGCACTTCAAAATCGATTATACCGCCACGCCTACTTTGTGCGTGCAACTTCTGCCAACTCACGTACATCCAATTGACAATTCCTGATTGGCAATTGTGAATTCGGCGTTTGTGCGCGTGTTCACACGCCTGAAGTTGTGAAATTGTGCTAGTGAGCGTTAAATTTCGTTGTTTCGCTTAAAAAGTGAATACTTTACCGTAATTAGCAGTGGCTTCATATACTATTTTTGCCATTTCATGGCAGTCAAATGAACTGGCAACTGGGAAGTGCGCACCCATATGGAGCATGAAATTTCAATCATTAGTCATAAGGCACAGTACAGCAGACACCGCGTGCTGAGGGCGACAGCCCCGAAGACAACAGACGACAGCGGAATTTCTTCATTTACAGGAGCATCGTCGACGTTCCTGTCGTGTCGACATTACTGACAGGACACCAGTAAAAGCCGAGTTGTGGTTGTGGTCGCGTTTCTGCGGATAGATTTGCCACGCCAGCAGAGCATCATCAAACTGGCAGCTGTTGATGTTGCCTTGTGGTGGTGGCTGCTTCAATGTGTTCCATGCAAATAATTGCAGACATTCGTGGCCTGGTCCTACGCCTGCTTATTGTTTTTATTAAGACATTTTAGCTTGGGGTCTATTAAAATCTGCTAAAGTTGAAGCTGCTGGCTGCAGCAGTCGTTGCAAGACATTCATTTTCATGCTGTCAGCACGCTTTGTACAGCTTTGGAATGCGTCTTCATCCTTGTTTTTCCATTTCACCCAAAACGACTCCAACGCCAACGCCAGCTTAGGCTTGTTTCAATTCGTCTTGTGGCCTCTGCTGGTTAATGAGTTATGTCAAAGGAAAACAATGTTTGTTACTTCATTTATATGCCATTATTATTTTTGTTGTGGTGGTCGAATCCATTCTTCTATCTTCCCTGACCTATCTCTTGTATCTTAGTTTTTCTTTTAGTACGAACCACAACAACTATCTTCCCATTATGTTGCTTTTTATTTGCTCTGCTGCTTTTCCTCATTCTGCTTGTGCTTCAATTTAGCTTCCGCTTCCGCTTCCCCTTCACCGTTCCCTTTGCTGGTGGTGCTGCCTCCACCACACTCACTACACTCCTTTGCTCATTCTTGGTGGCAAAACTTTTTGCGCGGTTGCACTGTACCACGATTATGATTGTATTTCGTCATGTCACTATTATTTGCTATTTCTCGCTTCAACTTTTGCAACTTTTTTATTTTCAGTTGTTTAACTTCTTGAACATTGAATTTAATTTACGCAAAATGAATTTGAAATATACTTTTAGTGTTTTCACTTTTATTATTTCCATTACTTTTATTTCAGCCTTGTAGCCGCCTTGCCTTCTTCAATGTTGTCTATTAATATTACGTATACGCATAGCTGGTCAAATTTAAAAGAGAAATGTGCTTGCAATTGAAACTAATTACATGTAGTAATTACATAGTTACATAGTTTTAATGAAATGTTATACTTAAGTTTAGTTTTTGTGCTGGGGATAGAAATGTAAATTAGCTTAATATTTATGTGATTGCCAGAAAGATTAATAATTTACGATGTATAAAAGGACTAATAATATTTACACTGGAAATTGTATTATTTTGCTAAACCTGCTACTTAGACATATAAAAATATATTAGTTTAAAGAATATGTTACATAACTTAAAATCTAAGATATATTCAACGTGTTCTCTTGTTTAAATTCGGATTAAACTAATGTGGGAGTTTTAACTGCCTTTAAATGGGGGAGGGGAAGGGCGAGGGCGTTTCCACTGTGACTTGAGGAACACAAGAAATATAGATATACAACAGGAGACAACCGACAACCGACAACAACAGTTAAAAACGGCAAACGCAGTTTATCAAATTAACTGCGCTTGCAGGAACACCTTTTTTAGTGGTACGGTTTGGAAAGGAATGAGGAAGGAGTCGTACATGTGCGTGCGCCTTCGTTTTCTGTGAGTTTATAGTATGTGTATGAAGACGTCTAATGATAAATTGCAATAAAACACTTGTGATCCTGAAAAATACAAATAAAAGGCGAACCAGAACCAACAAATATGATAAATGACATTATACGCATTACTCTCGAGCTTTTATGCTCTTCGTCGTGGTGCCGGCTTTTGGGCTCTGGATCTCTCACTTAGCAGTCGCATAACCGCGAGCGTCATGGCAGCCGGAGTTACAGATACTCAGTTTCCTGCATGCTTGACTGTTTTTTTTGTAGCCTGGCCAGCAGTAGATACTTGCCTTTGCCTGTCATGCTTTCGGGTTTGACTTTTCTTACAATAGGAACACGTACATTTCTTAAGCGTACGTGATGTCGAGTATTCATCAAGCATATTCGTTTGTTTGGCTGATGTTAACACTCACACTCACACACTCTTCCTCTGACAGCAGCCGCGTAATGAAAACATTGTATCAGTTCATAAGTAGACGAAGCCAAAGTCTATTCCTTTACTGTGTGAGTATTTGTTGTTGATTATTATTTCCGGTTTGTGCGTTCTTCTTCAACTTTTTTCAAACTTGCGGCACAGTCTGTCAGTTACTTTACATGCAGCTTGAAACTTCACAATTAAAGTTCTTGCATAAAAAAATTGAAGACTTGACTTATGTGTTGACTGTGATAATCCTCTACATAACATTTCGGTAAATTATACAAATTATAAACTATAAGTTAGTTGATTCAAATGCAGTACCAGTAATAAAGAACATAAGAGTGGTTTTAAATAATTATAGGTCAATGTTATTAAACATATTAAAATATTTATTTTAATCAAGGGTTTACTGTTGCTTTTGAATTAACAGAATTCTGAGTACTGCTGGTAATATAATGTTTTGTTTTCTACTGTTATACACGTAACAGTTTATGGCAACATATTAGAGAGCGCGCATGTAGTTTCTCTTATACGTATGCGTGGTTCTCTTACGACGCTCTCAATTTCGATGTTAACAAAGTGTTGAATTTCGAAACATTTTCGAAACTCACTAATTTCTTTGTTCACGACCACGTTGATGTCCTCATGCGGCTTCATTAATCTTGTTTCAAAATAGTGGTTATGTAGAAATCAATTGTACAATTTGGGAAACAATATTATTTCATTTAAAATTGTCCGCCAATAACAAATACTGAGGCACATTTGTATGCGCTTTGTTTGCTGTTCGTAGCAGTTTGGCCGCCATGTTGTCTGAACGGGACATTGGCATGAGTAACTGGAGGTCAGGCAGCTAACAGTTTTTTTTGGTTAGACCTAAAAATCTTAAATAGGCCTTATTACACGCTGCAAGCGGAATGGCAATAGTTCGAGTGAGAGATACATACATAGGTATAATATATATATATATATATTTATGAGTATGTATGTGCATGTGCAAATATGCAGATTGAATTCTTTTGCAAACTAATGAAATTGTGTCTTTCCCTTTTTCCGTGCTATTAGCATGCATGCCTGCATTGTCGCTCTATAGCGGTCATGCACATACATAATTCCAGAGTGTTCTGGCTAATGTGTCCTTAATAGCGACATCATCGTCGCTCGCGTTCGCCATGAGAGTTACAAATGGAATTAAGTGTGCTAAAAACGGAAGCCTGTGAAATAAAAAATTAGCGAAGCTCTGTAAAAGTGCAAGGAAATTAACGCTGTCAGTGACGGCTCTTTCACGCTATGATCCCCGGCCAAAGTCCATTACACTCCTTTCGGTTCTTATTTGCACTGTTTAATATGCAAATTCTGTATGTTGTATGTTGTATGTTGGTGCAGTACTATGTAAGCCTTATAGGATTCTGGCAGGGACACTAAAGTTTATATTAAGTTGGTTAAAAGTATATAACAGGCAGAGGGAAGCGTGACCGATACCATAAAATATATATATTACTGATCGGCATCAATAGCCAAGTCGATATACATATATAGAAAAAAAGACGAATTACAAGAGAATTACATCGGGAGTGAATTTGAGCGGGGCCCCGTAGCGCCACAGAGTATATTACGGTCGGGGTCACTGCTATTCGGCTTGTTTTACTTTTATTTGAAATTCGTAGAGTATCTCGCAAAGTCGGTCATTAAACTGCTGCATTTTAACTTATTTAGTTCTCGTACATAACATATACATTACTCTGCCAGCTTTTATGGCCCACACGCACAAAGACCACAACTGACTTTAGTGAAATTTACAAGCTGTCAATAATTTATTCGCCGTCAAAACTCCAAAGCAAAAGTGCTGTAAATTGGCGGTAGCTGTTTTCTGTTTTCTACGCGTCTTGTTGTTTTTGCAGCTGCTGTGCTGTGTGCAGGGTGTGATTCGTCGTTGTATACTAGTTAGCGGTAACGGTAATTGTAGCGGCATCAATTTCATGTACATAAATATTCATATGCGGCGTTTTATCAGTCGCAAACGACAACGGATACGGATACAGTTGGAGCTAGAGAAGAAACCTCCAGGAAAGTGGGCGTGGTCATGGCTGCGGAAACGTTTTTGCAGCTCACTGTAAGGCCTTGCGTGTATTAATTTGACGGCACAGGATTTATTTAATTTTCGGTTTAGACAGAAGACAAAAGGAGGCGTCTCTGGAAATCTTGAGCCTAGGCAACAGCAACGTTGCTTGTCTGTGTTTCTGCTGTGTGTGTGTGATTGTGTATGAGTGTGTCTGCGGCCAATTTATTAAAATTAATTAGCTGCTGTTGCTGTGTTGCCTTGTTTGCGTGTGGTTTGCCAGCAGCAAGTAATATGCAGTTTTCTTTACTATAGGGAAATTAATTTGGGCAGGTTGGGATCATAAGCAGCTGCTATTCACTAACCAATCAATATACGGGATAAGCTTGAAAACTCTACGAAAAAAATATTTTAATATTCAAATTTCCATTGGAAAATAGATCCGTTATATTTTGATGACTCTTACAACACTTTGATAACTTATTAACTGAGGATGGCTTAAGATACTCTTTCAATTAACACAATTGATAATATTTTCGATATTACGAACATTTGAATGTTTATTTAAAAATTTAAAAGTGTTATTAAGTTTGTAAAATTCCAATTTGTATATATAATTTGCATACGTGCCGCAATCTGAGAGATACTCCTCACAACAGTATTTTATACATATGCACACATATACATGCATACGTACGTATATAGAAGAATTGCGAACTATTTCAGCAGTCGATACTTGAAGTTAAAACCTGATATAAACTGGTTACTGGCCAGGAGGTCCCTGTAGGTGACTTCGGCATTTGTTTAAGTAATTTTGCCAAAATTGTGGCCCAAAATGTTGTACCCCAAAAGGACAAACACAGAGAGTGTCATGTTTGGAGGCAACAACATGATGAAGCAGACTAGAGGGTAGCTTGGGAAGTCAGCACACAACTTGGCAGCCATGTTGTGTTTGCGTACAGTGGGGGACAACAACTCGGAAGAAGTGGACGACACGCAACAGTATCTGTATCTGGGTTTGTTTCCATGTCCCAAAAGCAGCAAAGGTCATTTATGCTCAGCCATTAGCCATCGTTGTATGTGCTTTTAAATCCATGTGACAAGGTTTTTGTCACATTGGCTGTTAAAACTAATTACAATAGTTTACTTAATAAAAAAAAGAAATAGAAGATCATATTATATGTATAATCTGTCCAAGCGCCTGTCGTCTGTCGTGCTCTAAACATAATTTCTATAATGCAGTTCCCATTTGCCATGTTTGATTTTAATTTGGCTTGATGTGACGACAGTGGCAGACCCGTTAAAAAGTGTGTTCAGGTGATGCTTGTACATGCCCAGACGCAATGCTATAATTACAAAAGTTTTTTAATAAATAGACAAAACACACAGCAGGGAAAGAATGGCAACAGCAACAGCAATAGCAACGCAGAAGTTTTGACCAGGCCAACAATGACAAGGAAAAGCTCTTCTCTTCCCGTTGTTTAGCTGTCACTGTTTGATTTGTCAAGTAGTTAAAGATGGTTTTGAACGTTAAATCGACATTTGTCTCGGCTGCGAAAGAACTGATATACTAGAAGGTTATTGTCTATGTAACCAATCAAGTTAAGTCAGCTTGTCCATTTGGTTGATGAATTAAAAGTGCTACCACCCTTTCCTGTTTAACTCCCTGTTTAACTCTGGTCTGTTTTTGGACGATGTTGACTGCCGTTAATAGAAAAGATGTCTTTGGAAATGTTTCCCATTTCAGCTGCGTTTGCATGTCAAATTGCTGTGGGCGGAGACGCATAGTCTGTTTGGGTGTGCTATTTGTCAAGCGTCAGTGCTCATGAGCTGTTATTATTATTAGCTGCAATTGCAACGCTGATGATGATGGGAATGCCGTGACGTCAGCTTAAAAGTACAACACGCTCCATGCTGCCTGCCATTGGCGTCCTTACGGCTACTATTACTAGCTGCCAGCATAATTGTGTGTGCTTCTTTTTTTTTTTGAAAAATTGCACATCATTTTTTATGCAGCGCTCTGCATTTTCTATTACTTCATTATACGGGGCAAGCACAAACAAAATGCACTGCCAATGCAACAGAGACGTGCAATTCCTTGTTTGTGTGTATGTGGCAATCACTTTTAGAGCAAAAGGCAGTTCTATTACTACAGTTTATCTATATTAAAAAGAGCTGAAGAGCTTTTCAATTCCAACTTAAATTGGATTTAATTTCCAAGCAGTTGCAGACCACACACATTTATTTATTTCTATTTAAAGTAGCCTACAATTGGTAACCATTATTTTCGTCCCATTGCAAGCCCATAAGTAGACAATTATCAATGTCAAGTGAGTAAACTCCGGCTATGTAATGTTTAAGTACTTATGTGTGCGAAAGCAATGAAAGGATGAAGGATGACGGATGAAAAAATGTGAAAGGGCGTGTGCGGATTTTTTTTTGCAGTTGGCGCTCTCGTCATTTACCAGTTAATTTTAACGTGAACAGCAAAAAATTGGGGAGCCGCTACAAAGTTTCATTGCAATAGAGCTGCAGCGTTTTAATATTTCATAATTCATGAGTGGCACGTCCTTTCTCAGTCATTTTTTGTGTTTTTGTTTTTACCTTGTGGTATTGTTGCTGACGTTTGTTTGGCACACACAGAAAACTGCGCACAACTTTTTTTTCAGTGAGCAAAATACTATACTTACTAAAAAATGTTGAATCTCTGTTTTGCTCTGCGTTTCTAATGCCGCAAAGAGTTTATAGTTTCCATGGCTTTCGAGCACAGTGATAGTTCAGACATACACATGGCAGTGTGTATGTTTGTGAGTTGCTTTGTAGGCGTTAAAGTTACTTCTGTATGGAAAGTTAAAGCAGAAACTTTTGTTTTATGGCCTTTTATATGCGCTGTCAAAACTCTAGGAAAACTCGCCCCATTCACTCGTAGAGATAAATAGTCTACATGAGCGTCCAAATAGTCGCCAATGTAAGGCTTATATCCCCCCTCCTGACCGATTTAGCCACCCGCCAACATGAGCGAAAGTTTTACCACCAAAGTTATGAGTTATGTGTGAAAGTGCCAACTTTACACGCTGTCACACAATTTGCGCAATTTCTTTTGCAATTTCGCGACGACCCCGCGTACTGTGTAGACAAAGAGACAGACAGACAGAGAGACAGACATACAGACAGACGGATAGATTGTCAGTCTCAGACTGACGGATCCCCAACAGTGGTTTCTTAACGTGTGTTGCAAATTTATTTAAATAATTTTCTTCTGCAGCAGCGGGTAGCCGAAAACTAATTGACAGGAAAAGCGGCCACAGTTCGTTTTCAATATTTAAACCTCGCGTCGCTGTGAATTGAGAGTCGAAAAAAAGGAATTCAACCGCTGACCAGCAACGCTGACATGCTGTTAAGTACTTAACTCTGAGGGCAAACAGCAAACAGTAGCGAAAACAACAGCAGGCAACGATTTAACGCTACAGAAAACAAAAGGTGAAAATCAAGGGAGTCGGTCGAAACAATTGACAAGAGAAGGTGATTCGAACTATTCGAATTTCATATTACACCTTATAGTTATTTATCCAGTCTATCACCTTCTGATGCGAGTTTATGTAAGTTATATTTGCTACGATTAATGTCACACTGATGCTGCAGCCCTGGCAAAATTAAATGGCCACCAATGGTTGGACTTTATATATGTATATATGTTTGTTTGTGGTCTCGTTGTTGGTGTTTTTAATACTGCACGCTTTGTCGTGTTTGACATTGTAATCGCCTTAAATTTTATGTTGAGGTGCCCAGATGCCCCGAGACTCCCTATCCACTCTAATACACATGCAATTTTTCCACAACGACCCGCTAGCCACCCAACACCCAACAGCTTGGTAACTTTATGTTGTGCAGCGGTCCACAAGTAAAATTTCCGTATGAATTACTTTCTAATTCTATAATGAATTGCTTTTGTCGGCCAACGAAGGAAATTTTCGTTGAAGCGGCATCAAAAGTTACGTATACGTAGTAAGGACTTGGGCTGTTTATCTGTGAGATATACAAAGTTTCATAATCATTTTTGGTTATTGTTTTTTCTGCTTATTTTTGTAAATTTGTAAATTTGTTGTCCTTGTTTTTGTTGTTACTGTTGCTGGAATAATTGGGCATCTTTCAACGGAACTGTGCTATTTTTCTGTCACCGTAACCACTCAGACACATATTTATTATAGTAGCTGCCTCCTCGCACTGTAGTATTTGTCGCATTTTGCGTTCTAGTTGGTTTTGTTGTCCTGCCGCGCCAAGCCACTAAGTTTGTTTAAGCAGCTGTGGTCCAGCTGTCGAAATCCCCTGCATAAATTGCCGGATTAGTATTGTTAACCGAAAGTTTTGTTTTGCATTTTAAAAAGGTGGCCCTTCTCAAAGCAGCAACATACACAGCATATGGCAAATAAAGTTTACAATTTACATAGTTGGATTAAGAGATGAGAGGGGAGTCATCATACGTATATTGATAATGCTAACTTTCTTTATAATGCAGATCAGAAATTGATGTCTTCAATCGTACTAAATCTGTTGTAGGACAATATTTAAGAACAGTCTTAAATATTTGTCAAGTCCCTGATAACATAATAAACTCAATAAGACTGAAAAGAGAGTATGACATCCTGACTATACGTGTGGTCAAAGTTAGAACGGAGAGATGGATTCGTTGAATGCGCTGCGGGCATCCGATATGGTATATAATATATCTGTCGTTGCACTGTTAGTGTTTTTATAACTTTTTGATTGCTCTTGCTGTTCTGACAGGTAAGAATGGAAAAACAGCCTCCAGCAATTAAAGGCAGAATGCGAGAACTATTTGCTTACTGTGGGTGGGGGCTCTATAGAGCTCTGATAACTTGATAATGGAGCAATGGCGTCGCCCAACAATGAGCACTGAAGCAGCAGGAAGTACTTAAGAGCAACGCAGAGCACTTCCTGTTTTTGTTTTGCCAATACAAAAAGCGGCGTCAACTACGACGTCGTCGCCGTCGTGTTGAATTTACAATGCTTCAGTTTCTGGCAGCTCCACGTTTTAGCTTCAGGTTGTTTTGAGTTGTTTTTTGCAGGTTCTGTTCTGCACTGCTATAAAGTTCTTTATGCAAGCGTCTTACGTTACCTGTTTGTACTTATTTTGCTATTGTAGCTGCTATGTCGTTCCACTTTCATGTTGCTGAGTGTTTCAGTATCAATTCGGTGCTTGATACTTTAATATGCATTGCTTGCGATCTTGGTTTTGGCGTTGAAAGTGGCACATCATCCGGATTCAGAGATTCAGAGATTCAGCTGCCAGCGAGTCAGGCAGCTCCTTGCCAACACACAAAGCATTTTAATTTCTTTTATCCTTCATTACAGCTGCTTCCCTATGGCTATTTCGTTGTGTTTCGTCGCAGTTCGCGTCCTTTTCGACGTCGCGACGCCGGCATTCTGCTGTGTCAGATTACATACACTCCATTAACATTTTATGCGCTTGTATTATCGCAATTAAATTTTTAATGTTTTCATTTCAAGCACATTGCATTTTCATGTAGCCAACCCAACCCACCGCCTTTGGCATTGGCAGCCAAGCAATCAGCACACGCGGCACCGCAGACAAATACCGGCAATGCCATCGAGGTGGTGGCAACCACCTTCAGCACAACCACGAACATCAACAGCCCCAACTGGAGCTCAGTTTGTTGCCTTTGGCTAGTGGCAAGCAGCAAGCAGCAACAACTCGTTGCATGTAAATGCAGTGTGAGTTGTGTGCCAGTGTGAGAGTGTGAGACTGTGAGAGTGTGTGTGTAACTTTAGGTTAAGTACGACAGTAGAAACAATTGCAAAAGCAAAAATCGCTTTCTGCAATAATTATTTTAATGAAAGTGTTTGCTGTAATCACACAGAGTATTGCAAAAGCTTCTTTATACCTGACACTCATAGGAAAAATAGAACCATGATTAAAATTTCAAAACAGTACGTTGATTAGTCGAACTTTCACTATCAAATTTGTTATCAGATGCAATCCTTTGTATGCTATAAGTGCTATTAAAAAACTACATATATACTACGATTAGCGAAAAGCTTACGATGAAATATAGAAAACGTCTATTTGAGATTGTCCTGTACATCCTGACCAAAGTTGGTTTAAGCCAGACTAATATAGTAGCTAATATAAGAACAATCAGTCGTATATTTTGGTTCCGTTTTGATTCTTGAGATATTTTAACTGGCAAATGTACGTTCTGACCAAATTTTGTTAGTCTGACTAGAATCTTCAAAAATATACTTCTTTTATTTTATTACAATGGATCAAATGATGCATATTAATTTTCGACGGATTTAATCATTGTTACTCTGAAGACAGATTCTTTTTCTGATATGTTGTATTTAAAATATGAACACAGAAAATAATGTGTGTATGCAGACTACACACTATAAACGGTAGTGGGCATATATTCATTGTGGAGCTAAATATTAGCTTAATTTGTAGAATTGACCGATGCTTTTAAGAGTGACTATGCTGCTGTGCATCAAGCTCATCACAATCAATTCCTATAACAATAAATTCAATTTTTGCTATGCACGCGACCCGGGCAATGCAGCTGCAGTGCTAAATTGAAACGTTCCACACGTACGCCTAAAACTATCACTAGTCGAGTGTGACTATGGCTATGGATTAGCAGGCAGCAGGCGGCTAGAAGTGGCAAGTACTCCATATTTTCTCTACCCAGATATACTATCTTTTCTCTCTCGCATGAAGACAACCTTCACTTCATGTGCTGCTAAACACAATCCCCGTTGCGGTGTCGAAGGCAAAACTTTTGCTTTTCCGTTACAAAAGTTTTTCTTTAGAAAATTGTGCTCTTTTGTATTGGAAACTGGCAATAGTAGCGTCAGCACGTGTGGTTCGTCTATAGGTTGCCATACGTCCAAGCGCCCACTATTTGACTCTCAGTCGGTGCCGTCAACACTTGCTCATGAGCCCTGAGACGTGTTTGACATTTACGAGTAGTTTCTTCTCGTCATTCTCACAGCTCAATGGCTAAACTAACCTCAATTATTTGTCATTCAATACGATTATGGCCTGGCTACTGGTTACTGGTATTTGACAATTACGTTTGCTATTATGTATGTCGCATATTGGACGTAAATGTGAAGTAGCCGCGAGACCAAATACTTTCCTTTACATGCCATACAATGCCGTTGAAGAACAAGAAAATCAAATTGATGCGATGAGCGCTGCGCTTCATGCTCGAATTCCCTCGACAGGGCTGCAAACATGCTTAATTATTCCATTAAAATAATCTACCTGCTAGTTGCGCTACCTGAGCTTTCATTTCCATTTTTTAATATGCCATTCTCTTTCTTCTTCTGTCGCCCTGTTGAAGTCTCAGTCTATTTCATAGCTATGCTTTTGTTGCGTTTGCAGTTGCAGTTGGCAGCACGGCGCACTAAAGTTCAATTAAAACTTAGTCAGCATCGTTTACGTCAGCACCAGAAGAGTCTCATGCTGTTTTGGGTGCTTTAATATTTAACTGTAGTCAACTGATTGAATGAAGGAATTTAATCAATATTTTAAACGAATGTTCGGACTTTCAAACAAAATATCACAATATTATTATCATAGAGCAAGCATTCTCTTCTTCCGTGGATAAGTTTATTATACGATCGCGATGAGTTTGCGATATTTATTATGGTTTCTTAATGGCTATACATAGTCATGGCATTTGAATTAAAAAAAGATGAATCTGCGTAAGGTATCTGGGAGCCTAGTTTTCAAATTTATAGTCTCTAGCTCCTATAGTTTCTGAGATCGACGCGTTCATACAGACGGACTGACATTTAAACAATTCCATTATTCCCCCTTTCCGGCCACTTTTACAGATCAATGCAAGTTTTCAACAAATTTTGACATTTAAATGGTTAACCGCAAAGAAAAGGGGTTTTCAAGAGTTTAGATTGTTATAAATCTTTGTCTGTTTGATAATTTCTTACATCTAAACGCTGTTCCGCTTATCTCAGAGATACGATTTCTGTGAGGGATCGGCCTAATCACCTTTAACCAATTTGTTTAGCTGCCATTGACAGGTTTTTTATGAAAAGTGAATTGTGTTGGTTTTAATCTGGGTGCATTGACCATTAAATATATTTTAATTTGAGCTCTTTTGGCGCTAAACGTTGTCGCACTTTGGTATTGTTTCTTTTTCCTTTTCTAACTTAACATTTCTCCCCGCTTATAAATTTGAGTTTGACAGCAAAAATTATACCTCAAGTACGCGTGAATATCTTTATTATGCTTGGTTTCCCGTCTTCTCTGGTAAACTTTAAGCACAACTTAATCAACGTCAAGAGGCAAAACGCGCGTGATAAAGTTATGATTACTATGCGAGTATTTTGCAAATATGTGTGAAATTATCGTTTCCATGTACATCTGCAGAAAGTTTACCTGCAAATCAACATTACTGCGACGAGTTCGCAATTTAACTGCAGCCCTTGCGACTACTAATAGGAAAGTTTGCTTTGATGCCATGGCTTATAAGCAACGACAACAGCAACAAAGCACTTCACAAAACTTGAGTATAATACAGGGAAGAAACAAGTCAAAACGTGATGATGTTCCCACCATGTAGCCAAAAATTAATGGTATAAAAAATGCAGCGCCAGGTAAAAAATGCTGGGTTTTATCCATAGATAGAACTTTACGTCTTATGATGTGAACTGCTCCTTATGCTCTTAGGCGAGCATGTACTGTACTAGTTGTGTGCCTAAGTGCAGTCAAGGCAAGAAATTTGACAAATTTGACAGTCCTTAATATAAAACCATCATTAAAACTACACGAGCATTGCTTAAAATGTTAAGTTAAAGCCAGACAAGACGGTAAAGCTGCTACCGAATTTTATGGCTTTTGATTCATTAGAAAATCACTTCATGATATTTAATATGCAAATTATAAGCACTAAACTCAGAACTCAGCTTCAGCCAGACACATACGAACACGAACAGGAAGGCGCATCTCTAATACCAAAGTGGCAGCTTTTGAAGTTGCGCGCATAATTTTCTAATTAAGTTTCTTTGGCTCTTGTGCTTCTCGTTGCACTTTGTGCGCTCTTGCTGTTTTTGTATTGACTTTTAAGTAGCTTTTCAAGATTAACTGACTTGGCTGGTAAATCATGAGCAGGGCTTCTAGCAAATGTCGTGCGTACTACTCGTATTTCTGACTTTTTATCAGCACTTTTAACAAGATTTTAATTTGAGCTCATTATATTAAGCTGCTCAAAGGCGCAAGTACTTTTAAAGGCAAAAGACAAAGCAATATGCAATTGAGGTGGACAGGTTTTGCATTTACTTGTCTTAATGACGATCAATTTATTATAACGACGCCGGAAATTATATTTTCGGCATTTAAAAACTTTGTAAATAATTTGTTGCGTATAATTATATATATTTTACGTATAATTTAAATTTGATATTTATGATGTGACTTTATTCAGTTGCAGTTGGAAAGAATCTTAAATCATATAGTCCAGCAGTCACGCCCAATTGTACTTACAGTTTAAAAAGCTTTTTCTGCGTTTTTACAGACTTGTGTAGTTTTTTATTGCATAGCGGCAGGCACTCATTAATTGCAAACCGTTTGCAATGTTCGCAGCTCGTTGAACGCTGCACGCTACGTTTTTTGCGGCCTCTAACGAATTCATTTCATTTCCGCTGCATTCATTTGCACGTCACCAACACAGACACACACACAAAGTCAGATAGAGAGACATTGCGGTCGCAATTTCATTGCACTGCGGCCACAAGACCTGACCGCCATTCCAACACTGCTACTATATCGTGTACACAAACTCAAACTTCAACGCGTTGATGATGACATTGCCAAAACGCAAAGTCCACACAGTGAGGAGAGCGATCGTCCAAGTACGAATGCGAATCTGAATCTGTAACGAAGTCCGGAGCTTGGTCCAGTCCGGTCCGGTCCAGTCCGCTCTGGCGTTTCCGTATGCCGTTCCGTTTCGTTGCGCGTTGTTAGCAAGCAACTTCCGAGGGTAATTAATTCGAGTACTCGCCATCCTCCTCGTTGTCTGTTTTAAACGACTTACAACTTGGATTACAATTAGACAAGCTGTTCGCTTTGCGCTACTGTTTTGCGCAAATAGTTGGCTGCTGCATTTTATGTTTTAGAGTAGCAAAATGAAAATTTGCATGTTGCCTGTAACACTGCCACAAACACACAGAATGCGGTTTTATGGTAAAAATTTGTCACCGACCCAATAACACTATGTGTGAAAGGTAATATAAGTTAAGACAATGCTGTAAATTTTACACTTTTATCTAATGTATATTGTATTGCTAGAATATCTGTATTTTGTAAAACGGTAAGACGATTATATTTTCTTACGACTTTCAAGGACATTTCAACAATTCAGTTTTAGAAAGATATATTTTAGATTTTTTATGCATTTTTTTGAATGCGAATTCTGTACTAATTAAGTTAATTGCCATTGACAAGCCGCGTTCACATTGTCTGGCACAAAAATGAAAATAATATATGTGGTGCATCAATCAAAGCAAATCACAACACATAAAACTTCTCGCATTACCTCAAAATGAGTGGAAATAAAAAGCGTCGTACAAAAGTTAGGACAAACATTGCGTAGCCAAATCTTATTAAGCGAGGCAGGAAATCATAAAAATATATTACCCACTTTAAAGCAATGCTGGCACTTCATCAGATTCCCTTTCCCTTCCCGCATTTTTGTCCTTTTCCTTCATACAAAGTGAAGACAAAAATGTAACTAAACACCAAAAAATACAGCCAGACATGTCCATGATCTGAGCGGCATGGGCGTCCTAACAAAACGGCCAAAACTTTAAATCATTCGTCACAAGAAGGCAGCATGTGGATGATGCTCTTGCAGAGTATTGCGGGGGTGTTATGTTGTCATAAAAAATTGTCTTAAGAATTAGTTTTTGTCTGTGACAAGCTGCCAACCGTTGCTGACATTCATTCAGTGTCCACTCGCAACTGCTGCATTTATGGGGAACGTTTCTTATCTGTGCGTCCAGGTTTAGGTCCCAGTTCCGAGGTTATTTCCAGGTCCCACAGCTCGTCTGTCATCGCACAACAAAATATTGTTGCTACTGCTTCTGTTGCTTCCCTCTAATGACAAACAAAAATCAACAGCATATAAAAGGTGAATGCTGGGAATCTAAAATGCAAATCCCTTTTTTATGTCATACAATTATTCTTGTAAATTTTTTTCTGATGTGAAAAATGTGGAATAGTATATAGTACATGGGAAAGGGACGGTGCTTAAAGAATTAGTCAATCAACTAGCACAAATATATGCAATACATAACGTTCTGAAGGTGAACACTTATTAATACTTAATTTTTGTATATCTACATAATGCCTTTAAGACAAGTCAATTATTTAACACATATAGGGTTTGTTTGGGAACTGCTATACTATACAGATATAACTATACCGAATAAAGTTTCCCAGAGTTTAAAATTTTAAAAGTAGTTTCCGTTTCCTAGACTCGATTAAACGATTAGAAAATGACGAGAAAGCTATTTGCATTCAACATACGAAGCTCACATATGCAACTGTCAAATGTTCTGTTGCGTGTTGCCAAGAGATAGGCAGAATGAAATGTTGGCGCATATGTTACTCGACAGTGCAAATGGGAAGGAGAATGTTATGCTAATGAGTTATTGTTTCGTATTCAATTAAAGATTGGATAAACTTCATTTGTCTTTGAAATTTTCTACTTTAACACTTGTGTGCATATTACAAAAAAACAATTTGGAAGCAGAATGCAAACAAAAACGATGTCGCATCACTTGTCATAACAAATGTGACCCGGACACTGACACTGACACCGACACCGACACCGACACGGACATGACACTTTGTATTTTGTGTAAGTATTTTGTATATTTTGAGGCGGTTTTTGTTGTTGCAGCACCCAGAACGTGCCCTTATCAATTAAGGACCAAATACATATGAGTATATATATTTATGATTTTATCAAATATGAGAGTTAATTGGTTTGTGTGCAAAGACAATAGACTGAAGCATTTTAAATTGTTGCTAAATGGCAAAATACCATACCGGTAAATCTTTAAGATTTTTCTATTATCGTCAGATTGAAATCAGCCTCTTGCTCAGAATTCCAGCAGATTACCATTAAACACACTTTCGGGTAGGTAATTTAGTTCGACATATCATGCTATGCGTTGTTATTAATCAATTGCCGTTGGGGTTTGGGTTGATTAAATAGGTGTGCTAAAGCAGATGCCATACACCCATACACACACGCATACAAAGACAGTACTTTGTGGGTGAAGTTCTTTTCAATGAATCAAATTGTGTTTGATTTATGATTGCCATTGATTTGCAACTCCCACTCAACAGCGTCCCACAGTTTAATAAATTATTTTTTGTATTTAAAAAATGGTTTATCTTATTTGAAGTCCCTATGAAAATAGGTTTTAGTTAAATATGTTAAGTTGAATTAATATTAATTATAAGGTGAGGTTTATATTTCTATAATATTATTTTCTCCGTTTTATTCAAACTGAGCTACATTCAACTATGTACTTGACGAGACATCCTTGTAAGTTTATGTGCAAAGGGATCAGAGTTATCAACACAAGATTCGAAGATATTCGGTATCACTTGTAAGTTGATGGCAAAATGTTTGTAAATAAAGTAATAAATGCTACAAAGCAGAGTGTTCCAGTGCTGAGCTGCTCTAATGTCGTCGCAACATCTCGGCATGCTGTCATGGCAGCTTCTTGTTTGTCTGCATTTTGGTGACATTTTTGCCATTAGCCAAATGTCAATGCTTGAAGACGAAGTGGTAAGAAGCACTTATAATAGATGGGATTTACAATTGTCGTCAGCAACAACAAGAACAACACTAAATGTAGGGAGGGGAGCACCCAGAACCAAGGCACAGCAGCCTGTCGGCTGTCGGCTGTCAGCTGCCGGTGGCTGTTTCTTGGGGTGCCACATGGCAACTTCATGTTTGGAGTCTGGATGAGGTTGCGCGATAAAAGAATGGTACTAAAGCCGTTTGATTGTTGCTTGGGGGTAACTGCTGCAACCGTCTGTTCTTGGGCTGGTCTTTCTGTTGGTGTTGCCTGATGGCACCTGACAGTAAAATTTTGCTAAAGATAATTTAAATAATTTCACTGACCCAAGCCAATCACCCGAACTCCTGATATTCAAGGAAGCAAAAGTCGTCATCCTCATTTTGCGTACTGCTGAAAAATGGCTTTTAAATCACCTGTCCGACTCGTTGAGTCTTGTAGTTTTTGTTACAGAATTTCGCGAATTGGATAAGTTGTACCTACCGTCGCGACGGTGCATTTAACTTGCAATTTTCTGCCGTGCATTTGAAATTAAAAGCAAACTTTTGCACGCATATTTGAAACTCGCCTCTGCAATGCTGCGTATACGTAACCAGCTACGCTGACGTTAGGGCTGCATGACGGCTTATTATCAAGCGATGGCAGCAATTTGCACGGTCTGACACACACGCGTGGTAAAAACTTGAAGGAAGAGGCCGTTCTAACTGATGCACCCGTCGTCTGATGGATTAAACTATGCTTAAGCTGCAGTTGAGCGATAAGCGAGGTTCAGGACAAGCTATTTCATTCTGACACTGCTAACTCACTAAACTTACTTGGCCGCCACAACTAAGCTAAAAAAAAACCTTGCAGTATATTTCGTGGTTTTAATTTGAATCCATTTTTTAAAGGATGAAAACGATCAGATACTAAATCCCATCAACTATAGTACGCCTGCATCTAAAGTAATATCATGAAAATGTCAGTAAATTTACTTCATTGCTGTGCAATGGTAAACAAATAAAGAAAATCAAATTTTAATATATTCGCTTGTAATAGACAGTCTAAAGGGTTAAGTGGGGCAATACAGTCAGCCTCTACATAGGGCTATGCGTAGCCAGTAAATCGAATTTGATGGTCAAATGAAGATGCTTAATACGTTTTATGACCGCTGGCATTTGAGGTCTGCTATTGCATATGGATGCGTTTGAATGGTTTTTAATAAGATTATCGGAATGCAGTTATTGATTTATTATATTGCCTTTGCAAATTACATGATTTGTACAGGATATACACATTTTCACATTTGCTAAACAAACCTACTCAATTGCATTGTAATATGTTTTTTTACTTAGAAATTATAATAAGAAAAAAATGCAATAATTAACTTGTCTACTTTATATAATATAAATAGAAGTACATAACATTTTTCAATTGCATTAATAAAAGTATTGCATGTCATTTGTTCAGCTCGATTTCAATGTTCGATTTACTCTATTTACTACTACTGCTATTTTGTAGCTGCGATGTAAGTAATTTCATTACTGTGACATTACATTAGCATTTTCAAATTACACAACGGTTTGAGGACCGAACACAATTTCCCTCTGGGACAAAGTTTGTGCAGCTGCACATCCGTTTTGCTGACGCTGCCAGCAGCCTAAAGGCATAAGTAAAATCAAGAAAGATGCGCGGCGCAAAACCAAACACAAACCAAACCAATAGATAACCATTTGCCGCAAAACCCGGCAGTGGCCATCAATGGCAGACACTGTGAATGGCAATGGCCATGGCAATGTCATAAGGCGGTCTACAAAAATCATCGATGAATTGGACGGCAAAGTTTGCAACCGGACGTGAACGCGGACTTGGACTCCGACTCCGACGCGGAGGGCAACTCACATTTTGTGCTTGTCCCAGCTGCTGTTGTTCCGTTTGTTGTTGCTGCGAACAGAGTTCACTACAGTTGTAGAATTACTTATTTTCAATTGTTGGCCCCCGCCGAATGACATTTGGCATTGTTGTAGCCACCACCGCCATGCAATCTTGATTACTGTCAGTAGCAGCAGTTGTATTTAAAATTGGCTAACAAGTTGTATAGCAATTGCCAGAAGAAATGGCAATAAGGCATTGCCAATGACGCTCATTTTGCTGCTTTCAAGTTTTCATTTAGTCCAGCAGCCTTCACGTACCACCGTGCATTCGTCCATTGTTTACAGTCACATTCGCAGTCACAACCAATGTAAGTTGGCTCTTTTCATATCAGCGAAATGTTCAATGATCAGTCGAAGCAGAATCTCTGATTTTTCTCCCTTCTGACTCTGTTGCTCCTACTTTGTTGAAATCTTGCTATTTATTTTGCCTGCTATTGCCGGGTAGCAGAGTTTATACCCTGTGAATCTGCTAAACTAGTCGGAAAAGCTGCAGTCGAAAATAACTGACTTTGAGAGACATTGTACTTATTCTGTAAGAACTCAGACGCACGTAATCAAACGCTCTGCAAGTTTTACAGGTTGTTCTTGAAAAACTTCCGAGTTTATTATCCAAACATGACGATCCAAAATTTAAGAAGTTTTAGGTTCTAGCTTCTACCATCTCTGATATTCTTTTATTCATATTATTACACACAGCATTTCATCACTCTCCATTCCCGTCTAAATTTTATACTATGTACATATGTCTGCACTGGTGTACTGTGATAGCGCTGTTGATTTTGTTCATCTTTAATTTATTTATCCGTGTGCCGTCATGTATTGTGCACTGGTATGCAAAGCAATAATTGAATGTTCATGGGATTTTGTAATTGGTTGCAATAGCGCAAACTACGAATATCCTGATGTCAGAGCTATCATGGAAACGATACGTGGTTTGTAGTAAAAGCATGCATTGGATTTTATGGATACTTCATGAATATATTTGTAAACTACACATTTCAAAGCTCGCTCTAATCAGGGCTTGACAAAATGACCCACAAAATATGCGTTTTTATTGTTGCGTATGGCAAATACAAATGGATGATTTGCCTTAAAAATCTTACGGTCAGGCTGATTAAGGGCTTCAGTCGCACGAAAAGCTAAAGACATTAAATTTTAATAAATTTTTTCCTGATAAAAATGTTTGACTTACGTGTGTTGGCATCTGATTCGCAACCCGCCTCGTTGACATTCAAATAAAGCCTATGCCTTGCCTCCGTAATCAGCTCAGATGATTTTTTAGCAAATAGACCGCTCAGGTCAGCGTTCCCAGGCTCAAAGACTCTGGTGACTCCCAGCTAATAGAAATGTTATAGATATATTAAAAATCAAATATCACAAGCTCACTTTTTGAAGCAACACTTTCAGATCTACATCGCATTCCACACAGAATTTAGGCAACATTATATCTACATCATGCATTATCGATTTAATGGCCACTTCGTTAAGATCATATTCTTTTAATTTCAATTCGAGCTCTGGCAGTCCATTAATATCAAAAGGAACAATTAGCAGCATGCTTATGTCAGATTCCTCAAAAGGGAGCTGAAGAATGCGTGATTTCAGCTTACGGGACTCGCCATATCGAAACTGGCCCACCTGCATATTGATGAATGTTCTTGAAATTATTTAATACGATTGCTTAGATGTATATGTCTAGGTCACACCATTCACGGATAGAATATACCCACCTGTCTCATCATTGACACTTGCATTCTCTGTTTATCGTTAATCCAGAAATCATCCAACAAAGTACGGTCCACGGAAAAGCGTGCAGCCCACTTTGCCCGAAAGTACAGGGAGTTGACCAAAATAACGCTCGTGTCTTGATTGAAAGAAGCCGGACCAAGTAGATTGCGTACCGTATTGAATGTTTGTCGCTCGATCCAATTGTTGACATGCCGCATGGCACTTTGAGCATCAGTGTAGTTTAAGATATCCGCCTGAGTATTAAAGAACTCCATAGCCATCATATTGAAGTCGGGAAGTAACTCTAGGTTGCTCTTGACAAAAAGTCCTGTTGCTGGGCGCATTGACACTCCCTTCTCGTTGCACACGCACTCTTTGCTCAAGAATTCTGCATTTTGCTTAGCAATATCTAGTTTCTTAGCCGTGCCCAGGAGAAGTCCAAAGCGCAACTCATCAGCAGACTTACCGCCGGCACCCATAAACACTAGAGTCATGGCACTTCGGGCTGCTGCTGGTGAAACGATTATATTATTCACCCTGGTTTCCTCCGCCTCGTTGAGGGCTCGAAATAGGTTACGCGCAAAGACAAGTGAACTTAGACTTTGTGGTGGAATTATGGTACCACCAGAAGCCATTTTGAATATACTTAAAATAGCATTGAGTATGTGTAAAGCTAAGGAATAGAGTTTATTTTAATTATGTATAGTTTCTGAGTGAGTAAAAGGGAGCTGTATACCCTGTTATCTAGAACCAATATATAAAACCAATTTTTCTCCTTTTTGCTAAAATAGTTTATTTTGTCGACTGCGTATAGTTTACTTTTAATAGATAATTGACCTACCCTTAAGGCATTAATTACTGACTTATCATATTTACAGTAAGCCCGTAGACTATTTGGCTTTCGTATCCGAGAGTGTTGCTTGAACATATTTCTACCCATTTCAACTGACGATGTTTTCATCAACTTTTATCGGATGCAGCACCTCTTCTCGCGTCTATGCGCGCATATTATGTGCCTGATTGCGTTGTTTATGCGCCCAATGCATTTGTATTTATATTTCAATTTAATTTGAAATACCTTTTAGCGTCGCGACGTTTGTGTCTTGGTCACACAAATGCACACACACCCTCACATCGAGACTCACGCACGCAATCGTGCATATGCTTATGCACTTGACTGGCGCAAATGAACAAATTTCACGTTTCATTGAGCCGTTTAAGTGTAATTCGTTTATGTGCATGCTTTTATTGATTTGAAGAATCAATGATTTGTTGTATTATGGACGGGTTTTCAATTTGATTGTCCTGTGCTCAAAGCGTAAAGAATAAGGCGAATACTTATTCCAGAACATTTCGAAATATTGCATTATAAAAGTGCCGCCGGCACATGCAAAACTTACAAACCCTAAGTAGCAGTATCTCATAGAAGAATTGTGTACTCGTCAACAATATTTAAATCCACACTAATTGTATTTTAATGGAGTGCCTTAAGGTATGCTATACGAATTTTCAATAGCGACAAAAGGGGTCCGAATATACGCTAAAATTGAGTTCAGCTTAGACGGCGAACAAAATGAAACAATGTTAAATTGACACTATAAGTGGATGGATGCTGGAGCAGCTGCAACTTGCTGGCAAATTTCTTAGACCCCTAAAGCTATCATTTTCGATTGTGGAACTTTCTGTGTGCTGTGGTTATCACGCATATCCAACTCAAACCACACATTGAACATTCAAGCAGCTGGTATATCCGTCGTCACATTTGCAGCACGTTGAGCAGGTTCGAATGGAAACTAGTTTGTGGTTGCTTTACTTTAAAATCTAAAATAGTTTTGAGGGTTTTGAATTCAAGTTTGAGCTAGCGCTCATAAATTGATATTTAGCTGAAAGCCAAAAGTAGCTAGCAAATTACTATGAATTTATTGCGCAATCTCAATTTTGTACATTTAAATTTGGCGTTGTGTGGTTTCTAATGAACCATTGAATTAGATTATTTTATTGTTGTAAAAAGCATTTTGACTTCTAATACTTACGGTAATTGCTATCTTACTGAATTTAACTTCTGTTAAACTATTACTTACTATGCTATTTTGTAGCCTGAGCTAAAAATCAATATTTAAACGACAGATCGAATGACAATTGGCAACTGTTGCAGCATAATCGTCCTCAAGTGTCTTAAATATGTTGCAACACATACACAATGTTGGGCGCATTAGCAAACTGAAACCATAGTTTCTGCTAAACACAATCGTGTCTCAATAATTAATTGTTTTGTCACACTTGTGCAATGCATGCTGCATCTGCAATTACTAGTTTGTTTCTACACGCACCTACTTATTTATTTAATAATTAAATCATTCATTGTTCAATCAGACCAGTGGGAATCGTTGCAGCTGTTTAGATGTTCACCAAGCCCGGCTGTACATACTATTGTTAGATACAAAGGTAGACCTGCCAGCCAACTAATTATCATTCACAACACCCTGAGCTAATGTCAATTGCATTCATCATTTAATTAGTTTTCTCTTCCATTTCCCGAGACTTGTATGATTTTCAGTAAATGACATACGCGATAGTTAAAGGCAAATACCAAATCTATTGATTTTTTCATAATTATATCTTTTCACACCCTATGGGTTATGTTAAGTTTGTTAACAGTATGTACCAGGCAATAGGAAGCGTAACTGACTTCATAAACGGTATATATTATTATATCAGCATCAATAGCCGAGTACTTATACCCCAGCCCAACTTTTCTAGTGTCTGTCTCCCAGCACTGTTTATCTTTGCAGATAGTTCAGGTATGTCTTAAATTTTAGATGCCACGCCTCTTTGTCCACAAATCAAGAATACATGGCATACATGATGAGTATTTTGGGGTCGATATGTCCAAAATTGCATCACAATACCACGCCTCCCTCACAAATTGATAATAATCAATTACAAAAGAATTACATCGGGTGCAAGCTTGAACGTTGTCCTGTACTGCCACAGGGTATTTTACAGTCGGGTTTCCCACTGACCGGCTTGTCTTACTTGGTTTGTGTGTGAAATTTTATTTGGTTTCGTTGAAGTAAAAATACTTGTATTTATTTAGGCTTATAGCCAAGACGATGAAGATGTCTCAAGCGCAGACAAATACCAAGAATAAACCAACATAAAATTGTATTGTAATACATTACATTTGCTATACTCTTATCTTCTGACATTTAACTCAAATATCTCAAATATAGATATGATAGGTATTATATATATACATATACATATATTTATATATATATTTATTATATAAAAATTTTTCTTAAACTAAAAAATGTTAAGAACGTTATCGAAAGCATACGTAGATGTAAAGGCACGTAGTTATGACATTTCCATATACCAATTTTCAGTAATTTGGTGTCTAAAAACTATAACTATAGTACAATATTGTTTTAATTCGAATCGAACAATGCGTCAAGAAATAATTATACAAACTACAAAACGATTTCATGTTTTTTTAAGGGCTGAGTAACTTAGAACACTCACTGGCATCCAAAATGAAATAAATAGTCGAGTGTGGAGACTCTATTTATGCTATATATTGGCAAAATTTAAACAGCACCGTCGCACAGACAAACACATACATACATATTCAAGCACACAAATAAGTCAAGTGACAATACGAAGAGCTACATTTCCTGTGCCTTTCTTCGATTTGATTTTTCATTTCCGCTGCAAATGGTGACAAAGTAAGAGGGGAAGGATTTGAAATTGTTTGTGTGCTCGACTATTTGTATGTAGTGTGTTGATTTCTTGTGAAATATCAATACACCAAGTAATAAGGAAAACACACAAGAGTAGACGCACGCATTCACGTACACACACACACAGAATTGATGCGACAATTTACCTCAAAGTCCACTTAAGAGCTCAAGTTGACTTGTGCTGTTTGTCCTTAGGTTGGCAATCGCTCGTTTGCAGCAAATTTAAACAAAACCTGAAATCAAATTTGCTGGAATAAAAACAAGGCGGAAACAGATGTGGTTGTTGCTAATGAAATTTGGGAATGTGGCCAACACGATAGCTCTTAACAACCCGTCTGGCCAAGAATCATGGCTGAAGCCTTTTCGAAGACAGTTTAGTAAACAGTGCCAATTACAATCATTAACACAAATCAATATAAATATATATTGTGCGACTCAATCGGAAACACAGTTGGCGATTCATTCAACTTTAGGCCTATACTCTACGCATACTGGCAGAAAGCGTGTAACATGGAAAATTTTTCTCAATGCCATACAAATGTCAAACCATTCACCTTCGTTTAAAGTTAGCTTGTTCTTGTATATTAGATAATGCTAATAGTAAAACAGTTTATAGCCACAGTAATTCATTGATGCGAAACTTATGTCAATTTAGAAATGAAAAAATAATTTTTTTGCATATATTATAGTCATTTGTTAAAGGCTTTACACAGCTGTCAACTTTTCTCGATCACGCAATACTGCCTCACATATTATACCCTGGTCGAGAGTATATTAGTTTTGTGCAGTGTGTAACAGGCTCAAGGAGACAGGGTAGACCCCATAAAGTATATGTAGTCAACAGCTGAGTCAATATAGCCATGTCCGTGTGTCCGTACGGAAAGGACCACGGAGATGGTAAGAGATAGAAGTTTAAACTTGATTCCTCAGCACTCTTATATTTGCAGGTAGATCAAGTTTTTTTTAAATTTTTGTTTTCAAATAGAAAAAAAGTCATGACAAAAGACATTTTAAAACTAGTGACATGAGATTCGGCACACATGATGAGTATTTTATAGTCGCGCGTGCTCGACCTTTCCGCATGCGTTTATTATCAATTCTGCTTTCAATTAAAGGACGGCATTAATAACTCTGTACGCTTAGCTGAGTGCCCGACGTAGCATAATTCTCTGAAAGTATTAAAATATGTTATAAACTTTTGCACCGAAATTCGTTAAATGTTGAAAGTGTCTGTGGAGTGTAAAACAAATCAGGTAAAATGCCACAACATTTGGCAATGAGGGAGGGTTTGGCTGTGTACAGGTGTTCGCATGCTTATAACTTTTCAACTGCTTGATTTAAATTGTTTATGTGTTCCCTTTTTGGAGTAGTCAAAGTTTTGGTATGCATGTGTGATTTGCTCGTTGGGCATTAAATAATTTTTGAATGTCATGGAAACTGCAATACCAACATTGGCGCATAATTAAGAGAGCTGAGCTGTGAAGTGGTTGTCTTAAATGAGACAGTGCTGTTCTTGTGTCCCACATAATTGATTTGTCCGAGGAAAAACCTTTCATTGTGCTCTCCCAATGGCAATGATGATAATGACGCACGTGCGCACAGACTGGGACTTCATTAGTACCGCCAGGACGTGGCTGGGCTCCCACTTTGGATTCTGTTGAATTTTTGCTGTATCTGTGCATTGGTAACGATGTTCATGTTGATTTATTCATTAATGCTGCAAGTTGACTAGCATGGACTATGGTCGCATTATGTGACCAACCATTTGATGGTTCTGCTGACTCGTGTGAATCAACAGAATCTTAAATCCAATAATTGGACTAAGACGACACAGAAATATTTCTTATGATCCAAGTCTTACGGTTGTCTTCAAAATGTAATAATCTTAGGCCCGATTGGTAACTCAAGCCAACCAGCTCGTTTGCCTTTGTCCAGTTGGCTAAGCGGAAGTGTCGTTTGACTTGGTTTTAGCTTATTTTAAGCTACAGGTTAACCCAATACACAGCATACGACATCATTCCAGGCTGACTCGATTTTTCAATGATGCAAATGTGTTATAGGTGGAAGTTAATCTTATTTTCTGGATCTGATGAGGGTGAAGTCTGGATGGAATTTAGTTAGTGCGATAATTCGGTTATCTAACTTTTATATGCATCCGAATTTTAATTATCCTTTTACATTTCTATACAGTTTAATTAGTACGAATTGTGCATTTATGGGATATAGTACATCACCATTGCTAATTAACCATTTAATAGTTAAAATTCCCATACTGGAACAGGAAAGTCTTCTCTGGCAACTGTAGAAAAATAGCAGAGCTTCTAACAAAAAGAGGTTATGACAAATTTAAAGTTTGTTGCAACTTGTTAGTCTGTCAACTTTTAAGCGGCTTGGCGCGAACTTATTGCTATTTATTTTGCATCATTTTCAGTTTCATGGAGCGCGGCCCAAGCAGCAGGTCAATGTAAAGTGACTTCATAATTAAGCAAGCAATAAAAATGACGCTGGTAGAGAGCAGTTCAAATGAAAAGTAAAAAGAATGGAAGCAAGAACGATCATAAAATATACCCTATATTCGATCTGAAAATTTTAAGATATTTTCTTATATTTTTTAACAAATATACTTCACTGTCAGCAATATAATATATTACTTTACTTTATTTATTTATATGTTAGCTTTAGGTCCAATATAATATGATTCTCCTAGAACGAAAGTTCTTTTTATATGTACACAAGTGTAGACGCGCTAGATACGCTATTTTACAGTTATTGGGTTTCGGGATATTGGATAAAGAAAATAATAAATAACATGGAAATTAGAATAATACTCATGAATAAATGACTTTAGTAGGGAAACGGTTTCATATTTAATAACATCGTTATGATACCCTCTGTCAAAGTATAAAAATGTTAAGCAAAGTTTTGAGTCGCAAGAAACTTTTGCTATGCCCGGAAATAAACGTCGCCAGAGTTGATGTCAGAGACAAAGTTGACTATCTGCCTAGCGTGCAAATTGTCGCCGCTAATGACCGACCACCAGTCCATGCATCTACCTATTTTATTTATAATTACACAAGTAGCCCTTTGACAAACTCCCTAACCAACCTTGCCATGGCTTACATCTGATACCTAACTGATTTTAAAAATGGAGAAAAATGGAGAAAATGACAATTTGATAAATATTGAAAATTAAGCAGATACGTCCTAAAATGAGTCACAAATGAATAAAATAATGATGATTTTTAGTATACTTTAATTCGTATTAAAACAAAATAGCTAACTTTTTATTTATTTTCTTTTATTAATAGGGTTTTCATGAATTTTATTAATGTTTCATCAGATTAAACCAATTCTTAACGTTATTGAGAAAGTGGTAAGGACTATCGGGGTGAACATAAAGAAGTGATCCACCTTTTAAAGTTCAAGCTAAAGCTGTCATCGACGTCTCCCACCTTCGATGTCATAGCCATTGTTACGAGTACTGGCTTTTTATTTTTTTTTTACCGTTGTTGCTACTGTGTGTGCGTAGCAGCGTTTGAAATTGCACCCAAAAGGACAATTAAGCATGAAGTATTTATGTGCCGACGCGCTTCTTAGCCAGAGAAGCAGCAACGACAGTAGCAAGAACATAAGCAGCGTAAAAGTGGCAGCGATGCGTCGCAGGGCCAGAGAAATAATTTCATTATGCTTGCAACTTAATGCCATCTTACAGTTTTGCAGCCTGGCAGCATCAGCAGCAGCAGCAGCAATAACAGCTCCTTCTCACTTCACAGCTCTTGGCACGCTTTTCATTACTGTCGGCCGCATGACTTTGTTTTTAGTTTTTTAGCCCTTTGCTTATGGCCAGCTGGCATGGCATCAAATTGAAGCCAGGGGCTGGAGGCAGGATCTGCTTTCTGCGATGGCCAGCTTTATTATGCGCGCTCAGCACTAAATTTTATTGTCAGTTCATGTCGTGTTGAATTATGTAGCGCGGCAACAGAAGCAAAAGTAGAGACAACAACAACAACAGTAACATCATAATCATTGTAAGTAATGCATTTTGCTTTTACCAGTATAACTTGGACTCTTATTAAATGCATCAAAACACAGGATTTACGGGGATGAGGGGAATGCCATAATTAACAGTTGTCACACTGGTAACAAAGCAGATTTTATAGTGCTGACTCCGACGCAATCGTCTTAAATTGAATTGTGCATTGACCTGATTCAAACTGAAAACCTCTTTCAACACAATAAGTAACAACTCTGCACCCTTTGGACCGCACACAAATTCAAGCATATTTAGTAAACAATTTTAATTAAAAGCCAACGCCAACGCCAACAACAGCTATGCACATTAATTTGCGGCATTTGTTGGACGCGCGCCCGTCAACTTTTTAATTCAATCTAAAGAAGGAAAGTTGCGGCCTGACATTCTGATGTCTGGTCCAACACAACAGCATCGCAACGACACCCTCTGTATATGCAATTTAATTTGACAAATTTTGGTGAAAATAGTTTTTGTGGGGCTTTGAAAAAGTTATCCAAAAAGGAGACAAGGAACTGCGAACATAAACAAAAAGGCAAAGCGTGGATATGGTGGACTAACAGCTCATTAAATTTTTTTGTGCTGCTGCAGCAAATAGCAAATGCGTCCAATTCGAATTCCCTGTGGAGCTAAAGGCCCGAAGTAATCAAAAGTCAATGGGCAACACTTAAAATGTCGATGCTGGCCCAACATTTTTGCAGCTGATTTATTTATTGGGTAGCAGCTGAAAGGTTTTTTGTGCAAGAGCACGATAACCTTTAAGAGATTACTAAAATTCAAAAATTGGTATGACATTTCAAATAAATATGAATTTTTTATAAGATTTGCAAAATATCACCATTTCGGGCCGTACAATTCAATCGAATGGTTAAATGAAAGAAAATATTTGTAAACTGACCTAATTAATAAAATCACTATTTATGACCAGCAAAATAATTATTTAAGAAGTTTTATTAAAACCGAAGCAATATACAAGGATCACATTCTGTCATAGAATCTATCTGCGGATTTTGAATATATTTACTTACATAAGTTCTTGTATATTTAACTTTCATGTTAACTTTAAATATGAATTTACAGTATATCCGCATTTTGTTACATTTTTGATAAACGCTTTACGCTTGCTGGTCACGATTTGATAGAATTTTTATATTAGGCTTTCGTTTATGTGAAAATTATGTGCTACGTTGTCAGGTTGCCTGGTCTCTGAAACATTGGCTTATATACACACAAACGGCTTGTGTTACTGCGAAATTGTAGCCAAAAGTGCCAAAATGACAAACCTGGGCGACTGACTGCAACTCCTTCGGTTGGTTTTCTTTTAGTTGGCCACGTACGCCAGCGCTCAATAACACCACCTAGGAAGCGGGCACGGCGGACAGAAATCCAAGCACGTAATTTTAAATGGCTTTTATTGGCAGTCAACTTAAACTTTACGCTAGCACACATTAGCTGTGTCTGACAGTCTGTACGAAACACTCGATGAGTGTTAAATGCAGCTGCCAACTGCCAACTGCCAGTTACCAACTAACGCAGTAACACGCCCTCAAATATCAATGGGATGTAGGCAATGCGACAACGTGAATGGCCGCTAACCGCAATGTTAACTGGCGTATTAATTCTAATTTTCCACTCATATCATCTGTGGATATGTGGATGTGTGAGTGCATATGGACAGACATGCCTATGTCAGTCTGCTGATGCTGATGTCCTTACAATATGACTTATTCCTACATTCGTGCATGCTTGACTGTGATTGCATGCATCAGAGAAAGAATACGTAGTACTGGCATCCAGCAGGTTTTATGCGACACGTAACTTCGTCGTCATAATTAAACGTTTTATAAATCCACACCCAGTGTTATAACATATACCTGTATATTAACATTAAAATAGTTTGTATCTTAAGCAACAGACTTAAGATATAAAATATATAGTTGCTATAGTGCTGTGTTCATGTTATATTTTCGCAGATACAAGAGACAAGGCAAAATTATATACCTCTGCTTTAAAACTTAAACTTACATCATAAAACTATTTTTTTTAGGTTATTCTGATTTGAGAGTAACTTTTTGCCGTTTAGTCACTGGTCGCTTATAATGGTATCTGGATGCCTGGCAAGTGCATATAAGATCCACGAGATCTCCTGCCTGTCGAGTGCATCATTTGTTATGGCATATACGTGGCCAGACAAGACAATGCCACAGGGTCAGAGACTGCGACTGCAACTGAGCTACGCCTACGTGTCGCAGGGCATGCAAAGGGCGCATACCATGAATTATGAAACGTGAGTTAAAAGCGAGTGCCAAACAGCGGAGATCGAAGTGCACTTGAAAACTGGCATTACATGACAACAGATAAGATGTTACCAGAAAGCAAAAAACGACTATAGTTTTAAAGCATTATTATCACCGCGTCTACAGAGAGCGGTGGACTGCTTGGGCACCGTTTTGTTGTCTGCGGAACATATGCTCATCAAAAAGAAGTTAATTTCTGTACTGTATATGTTTGTGTTTGTCTTGTGTCGACTGACATTAAGCTGCTTGTTTGCACAACATCTCAAAGGACAACGACAAGATGGGCCTTACAGCCAGTCAGAGCAACCATCCAGTCAACTTGTGTCCGTGCGACGTCGTACATATGTGTAATCCCAGTGCAACTTCAAGCCAAAGATGGACGCGACAGCCAGAGAAACGGGAAACGGGAAACAGAAGCAGGGATAGTCATCTGAGCTTGGTTTTTTTTTGTGTTATTCTGTGTTGACTGTGCAGTGCCTTTATTATATGTTGCATGTATCCTTAAGGGAAGTTAATTAAATTTACTGACCATGCTATTAAGCAAACAGAGGCTGCTTCTGTTTGTAGACATGACATGGCCTGCATTTACTCCCACTGACTGTTTTCCACTGGTGACTGTGTGCAACAAGAATAATACTCAATTAAGCATAAAGCAGTTTGGGTCACAAGTGCTTAAGTGTCGCAAGCAAATACGTTACGTTGCGCTCTCCCGACCCTTTCAATGCCCAAGTCCAGGTTAAAATTAATCAAAAAGTCAACATCAGTATATCTACTGAAACCTTGCATTCTATAATGATTGTCGACATTAAATGCATTATTTAAATTAACTACATCAATAGTGTTTCATAGAAACACAATCAACAATATGGGATATTGAGGTCAATATCTGTTTCAGCTACAGGCTTATTAAAGCTAATATTCCAGTAAAGACACCAAGGTTAGCTTATAGTTGTGTAGTTTAAAATTATTCAAGTTTATTCCCTAGACAATGTACAGCTTTGCCATTGAGGCAGAACATTTTCGAACATATATAAAGTTCTGGTGAAAGTTACACTAAAGTTAGGGTTAAATTATAAATTTTCAAATGCAAACTATTAGAGTCAGTTAGAGAAGTGCATGTTGATAATTGGGGATATTGAAATCGAAAATAAAATAAAATTATATGTTTAAAAATTAAAAAAAAAAATTTGTCAGCTGTAAATGTTTGCTCTGTTGGTTACCAATATTGATCTTATCAGTTTACATTGCAAAGAAAACTTTTATTTTCATTTTTTCTTAGCACTTTAGAGAATTTAGAAATTTTCGATGCAACAACGTACATATATACATATTTTTATATGTGTGTGTTGTTTATTTTATCTATGCTTCGTTACACACCAGCACACACACACACACACACACACAGCCTTTCACACTCACATCTCTCCGTTAAATTCATATGTTTGTAGATACAGAAGTAGTTGTGTTTCAGTTAGTTCTCCCCTAGTTATCCTTCTGGCAATGGCACTGGAGCTGGTAACTGCCAAAAACCTAAACCCGAAACCCGTTCAAACGAACAAAATTCTACTTACGAGTAGAATTGGCCATTTGTGCAATGGCTTTGCCTGAGTGAACTTGCCTATTTTAGCATGACGATGGGAGCGCAGAATACTGAAAAGCTTCCCACCAAAAGGGTTTTTGAATGCTGTTATCATATGGTCAGTACTACCCCGAAGGCCTTAGCTTTGACTCCTGTTTCTTATAACTCGCAAAAAGTTAACTGAACGGGTGTAAAAGTAAAATGAAAATGCGAACTGACGCTGTCTGCTGTTTATTTAAATATGCTCGCATACTCATCCACACACCTGTGTTTCGTGTGCTGGTATTGGGTATTTGTCTGGTACGCCCACTTTGAATACTCGTCCTTCTTTACGTTGCTTCCATGAATTATTTAGTTTGCACTGCGCTCCAGTGAAAGTTACTTGAAAATTTAATTTCAAAATTTCTACTTGATTTCGTTGTGAGTGTTCTCTTTGCTCCGTATAGCAATAGCAACAAATGGGTTGGTTGTAAAAAAAAATAGCAAAGAACCAAATGCATTTTTTGTAAATAAATAAAATCGTCAAATAAGATAAAAAGAATGAACTCTGTTTATGCTCTTGGCGCTGTTACTGAAGTTGGAAAATTTATTTAAGAAACTACTGCAGTCTATTTACCCAACTAAAAGGTACCCTGTATACTTGAAGTATTTGATACATTTTTAATCTGATTATCATATTCTAAAGATTTCTTAAATTCAGGTGCTTATTCAGTACCATGAAGTTGACTGCATTGAGTAGACAGTGAATGGGTTCGGAAATGCTTCCTGCCTAAGATAATATTTCTTTCACTGGTTGTAGGGTATAAAAATCAATCAACATACCATAAAGTTGTTGACGTTGAGTGCATAGTCAGGTAAATAGAATTACAGATAATTTGGCATGTGTATAAAGAGCTAAAGCCAAGTAGATGATAATGCAATTGCCCCCAACTTCCAAATTCTTTGTATCACAGTTTGTGATACCCGCAAAATACGAGAAACAAACTAACTCAAGAACCCCATTGTCCATGCTTGTGTTTGGTTAAGAAGACACAACCGTGACAAGCCGACATATTCAACCACACATGCTGAAGACGGGAAGCAGGAAGAGATTTCCGGCAACGGCAGCTTTTGTGTTATAAAATTCAATTTTAAAACGACGCATGATGTAAAACGTGTTTGTGTTTGCGCTGTCTAAACATAGAGACAAAGTTACAAACAAGCAAGCATAAGGCAAATGAGGTAAGAATGTTAACTTGTAGAAGCTGTAATACCCTCGTTGGTAAATTAAAATGAATAATGGCAAATATATACAACTATAGTAATATAATAATATTTGAGTATGTTGAACTTATTCAATAGTCAATAAGATAATATTCGCTGGGCGTCATTCCGATGACACTTCTCTTTAAAATACAGTGTTAAGTAGACGCAGGACCGATCGAAATAAAGTTTCTGAGGCAACTGTGTATTAAGAGCCTGGCAAATGTAAACGCAACCTACGTTAGCGTATAGGGCCCTTCTGCATAATAAGTTTGCGTTTAGAATTGAAATTCAATTAAAATGCCGGTTCTCCTGCTGCACTACGCATAATGAGTTGACGTTCCGCTGAAGCTGAAACTGGGAGTTACTTGCCGCTGTAACCTAGGGCACAGTTATGTGTTATGTGTTACATCAAAGGGATAACTATCCCCTGGTTTTTGCTAAGCCGCTAACAGATATTCTGGGGACCAATCCAGTCTGTGGTTGTGTTTCACTAATTTGTTTACCTTGTGACTTTGCGTATTGCTCAGAAATGTGCCTGGAGCATTAAGTGAGCGGCTGCTCATATTTCACAAGGTTGCAGCAATGACTCTTCACTTCAAAGGTGTGTCATCTTTTGAAATTTTGAATATGCTGAATGCTGTGTTGAAATTGGTTTCGCATTACTCAACACTGCCGTCATCGACACACAGAGACCGGCACTGATTCCCAGTTGCCTCGTATGGCAGACGCCTTCACCACCTACAACAAAGAAGGTAAAAATACCTACTGAAGTTCATGCCTTCAAAGTGAATGCTTTCAAAGATGTGAAAATATGTGTGCTAAATTATTAGAAATGTTTTTGGCAGCACATCCTGTTACTGAACGCAGACACTTTTCATGCCGGGACAGGAGCTGTCGTTGCATCGTTTATGGGCAAAAATATTATCAAATACATTTTTCACATACCTTGCACACAACGCACAGGAAATAACCTGCACATAGCCAACTTTGTCCTGAATGCAGCCCACTGTTTTTGGCCATTGGTATTCCAGGTGAAGGTCAAACGGCATTCCTTCTGTGTCTAAAACGGCAACTGCCGCATAGCAGTGTTGCAACATTTTCATGTCGCTTAAATTCTAAGCGAATACTTAGCAGCCATTTGGCTAATTTTGCCGCATGCTCAGCGGCTGGCTCTTAAGAATAAAAGGCCGTCTTCCTAAGCGAGTAGTACGAATAAAAAATATGTTAACGGATATATTTAAAAATTAAAGATAACTCAATGTCAAATAAATGTTTTTTTCATATGCATGGAAAATGTTAATAAGGTATATTTTAATGGATTAGAATGCAGAGACGCACCGATGCTGTAATATTTGTAAACGTATAAAATGTATGGGACATGACGAAAGTTAATTAAATAAAAGCAACTAATAAGAGACGAATGTAAATTCACGTGTAGATTTTCGGAATCGAAGGTATACGTTAATTGCTATTTGGACTTTTGGTAGACTTACATAGACTTTCTTAACAGAAAATTTGGCAAAGCATCAAATTGTTAATTATATATAGCAAAGTTAACAGTTGTCCAACCTCTTTCATACTCAGACTTTTGTCTTGAGCTTGCCAGCGACTGCTCCTTCTTGAGCCACGTCAATCGTGTGCCAAGAAATTTTAAACCAATTCCAAAAAGGTTCAAAACAAGCAATAAAAAACCAGTGGAAGCAACGAAACACGAAATAAGAGACATAAACAAGCGTAAAGTAGTTTGAGTGGAAAAAGAACAAAGAAACATCTTGAAATAGAAGTAAACTAGGTGTGCACATAAATGGCCAAAGAAATGCGAGCGGAAACACAAAAAAACACAGACAGAGGGGGCAGTACAGTAGCTGGAACTTGGTGCACTATTCTCTTCACAGTTATAGGAAAACTTTCGCAGTATAAGAATGTTCAGCCTACGGGAAAATGGCAAAAGAAGGCCTTAAATAATAATACATTAATACTGATCAAGAATATATATACTTCAGAGGGTCAGAATAGCAATAGAATACGAAATCCACAAACTTTGAAATTGGTTGAGATATTTAAAAAAAACTACAAAGATGATCAGAGATGTATTAGAGGTAATTAAAAATAAAAGGTTTAAAATGGAACAGAGAGATTAGTTGCAATGTAGTGTTAATGTTTATTATAAAAAATATTTTTTAAAATCGATTGTGCAAAGCGTAGTCAGAAGTACATGTGATCAAAAATAAAGAGAAGAAGTTCCTAGTCGCCTTAAAGGGAACTTTGAAGCTACTAAAACCACGAACCACAGACTAAATTTGATCCTGATGGTGTTTGTGCTGGTAGTGATATCTACACAAATTCAATACGCTTTAAGTGCCAGATGAATAAATTAAAGATCGAAAGCAATTTACTTCTGATAAATAGGATCTTGCTTTATCGCCTTGGTCATAGTAACATTTGTGTGTACTTTAACAATGCCCAGGCTATTCTCGTGTGTGATACTAGTCTTTTGTTGCTATCAGAGCCGAGCCTCTACGACCATTTCACTCTGTCCCATATTCTATGGGTTCGTCTGCAGTTGATGTCATTGTCATTGGCAGTGCCAACTGTGTGTTATCTTGGGCTGTGAGTTCCAGTACATGTCACATCTTTTTATGCCAGTTGCCACAGGCGACACTTCACATGACGTGTTCTGGCAACACTTTAGTATTTTATATATTTAACTCTGGACTACCTCGAATTTAACCAAATCAATCTATTGAATTGGATTATGAATTTGTATACTCTTTTATTAAGTTTGTTAAACGTATGTAACAAGCAGAAGAAGGGGTGGCTGATCCAATAAGGTACAAATTTTCTTGATCAGTTGAAATAGTTGTGTCCGCTAATATATTTGTATATATTTGTATTATTTTGTAAAATAATGAATTAATTGTTATTGTCATTTAAACTAAGATAAGATACAACTTGGTTGGTAAAAAATATACACAACTACAGATAGCTTTTGACTATTTGCATCTTTCTGTTTACCTTTACTCCATTTAGCCAACGCTCCCAGATTTGAGAAGGCAGGGAAAATAAGTTAACATGTCAGGCGTTGAGCCATCATGACAACCTACAAATGTGCAGAATAACGGGATACACATCAGCCACAACACAACACGTCTGACATGCTCACAAGTGTAGAAGCGTGTGTGTGTGTTGTGAGCGTGCATGTGTGTGCTAAGGAAAAAGAAAAACTTTTTAAAAGTCATATTCCCCGTGCACCGCTCGCAAAGTGTTTTGAACTTTAGAAACAATTTTGATAAAGATGCAGCGGGCAACCTGAAGATGTTGTCAGTCAAGCTTACACTCAGAGAATTTGTATTTTGCAAATTAGTACAGTTTGTTGGAATAATGGAAACAATTGTTTGTAGTTAAGTTCTTATTGTATATGTATTTTGCTATTGCAAAAGGATTTAATCAATACAATTTTATATTTATTTATTATAATATACTAGTTTATATGTGTATGTATGTTTTGTCAGTGCATTTACCCAGCCACAAACACATGGAGAACGGGTTTCTCTATGTCTGCTGGTCATGTACGTAATTAGAAGTTTTGCTGCTAGAATAAAGTTAAACTGCAGCAGGGCAACACAGCAAATATAAGAATATGAAAAGTTTTTTCGTTTTTTTGCTTATAACAAAAAATCTTCAGAATTGGGAGAAACTGAGAAAATATAAAGGGCCTTCGTTTTCCTGCACTGCAAGGGAGTAAGGGTTAAATTAAAAGCAATGGCTTAAAACTTGCCGGTATTTTATCTTAGACCAGTATCCGTCTGTTTGTCTGTGTCAGTCGGAAACCTTCAAGTCTTATTTATGAATATATATATATATTTTTTTTAATATTCCAATTTATTTCAGATTTGTACTTTTGGTTTAAAATTAGTATATTGCTACCTACGTGGCAGCTTAACTAAATTTTTGGCTATTGACTATCTTATATTGTGATACATACGAGTTATTTATATTATTTTTCTATATACATATTTACAAGATAAAATTAAGAAATTCTTCTGGCATGATGATCGTGTGGATGCAGTATTTTCAGGCGTCTTCTGCCCGTATTCCTCAATAGGCGTTGGGCAAGCGCATTTGGGTGGGAGCAAAATTGTTGTCGGTAGTTTTCGGCCTGTTGCTGCCATACGTCACCAACCGTAGGTACACCCAAGTCACGCTCGATGTCCCTATTCCGCATATACTATGGCGCATTGCACATCCTCCTGAGGATCTTGCTTTGAGCCACTCGAATTTTGTTTAGGTTGGTCTTGGCAGCGACCCCATCAATTTGAAGTATATATCTCAAAATTGAACTTAATATCGTCTTGTAGTATATGGTGAATGTATCTTTATGAACTTAAAACCACAATGGCACACAAATTACTGCATACTGCAATTTCGGCACTCACGCTGATTAAATATTAAGCCAACCACAAATATTGTTATATTTATTTGTTACTTCAGCGATTAAGATGGATAATTGATAATAACGTTCACTACCAAAACAAGCGTTCTATCTTGAAACCTGTGGGTGTTGTGGTTTTTTTGCGATTTGACCATTCATACAGACGAATAGGCAAACGAATATACAGATGCCACGCCACCTTTCCCCGTTACATACATTGGAACGAATACAATGCACTTTCCACTCTACGAGTTACGAGTTCAAGAATTTTGAAGTGCATTGTGCTTGAAATTAACGCGGGATGCAGGCTAAGTTATAAATTATTTAAATTATAAATAAAAAATTGATTTTAGTACACACGCGTGTCATAATTTATAATTAAATTTTAATTTACACTTGACGTCGGCGCTTTAAACTAATTACGCATGCATTCCAATCTTGTCGAAACCGTTATCGTTATGACGTTATTATATGGAGATTCCTTTGGGGTTAATTATGTGAATTGTTTGTCCAATGCTACCTGAAATCACAAGAGTTAAATAAGTATATGCAGCCAGCTCTGTCCCTATTTCTCATTACCCAGCAATGTCAACATCATTTAAATGACAACATGTTGTTTGTTTGTTTTTTTTATTTGTGTGTCCGATAATCGCATACCAGAACTCAGTATTTCATTTACCCAACCTTTATTCCCGTCAATTAAAGTTCAAATTTATTTTTTATATTTTTATATATTTTTTCACAGAAATTCTCATCAAAATATCAAATTACGTACAATAATAGTTGTTATACGTTGAAAATGCCTTCAGTTTATACTTATACAAGATTAAAATAACTTTTCTAATTATGCTGTCGTTCGCCAAATTTTCATCCTCTGGTCGTTGCTGTTATGGTTTGTTGCAATTGTTGTATGATAACAAAATAAACTAATACTAAATACAAAAATCTCATTTCTCTATAGATTTTTTTCCTAATTATTTGCCATGTTCATATTTTTAAACATTTTTTTAGTATGTTCGTATTATTTTCTAAATTTTCTTACACTTTTGCATATAAAAATTTAATATAGAGATTGACAAAAAGCCGCAACAAACAAGCCATAATAACAATTAATAATAAATTGTTATAGTTTTAATAGAATATACAATATGACGGCAAAATATGCTAATTTAATTCAATTCTTTGTAAATTGCAGTTTATTAACTGATAAATTATTTAAACATTTCGTTGCTTATTGCAATGCTGGAAACGTATTTGTATTTTCTAATGAATAAATAATACCAATTACTTCTGTTATCATTTATCAGAACCCACTTTAATCAGCTCACATATTTAGCATCGCCACATAGTGAAAAACGAGATATGATTTTAGAGTAAGCATAAAAATACGCAAACATCAATTGCACATCAATAATAATAAACGCTGACAATCAGATATTTGTTATTAGCTAAGGTTTCATTTTAAAGTTAAGGGTTTTTTTAATTGTTTATGCACAAGCGTTAAAGTAGCCATTGTTTTTATTTGTTAGCATTGTTACTGTTGCATTATTTTTTTATGTTAATTTTTTTGATTTACATACGTACTTATTGTAAATGTATTTTTAGTTTACCTGTGTCGAAACTTTTTAATTTTGATATCAATTTCGCGTCTTATGGATAGAGTTTAATTTCATTTTATATCAATTCTTTTAATTTCACATTATATCAATTATTTAAATTTTTATGTATATGCGTAGGCTTACTTACATATTTAAAAAAGCTAAATTAAGATCTTTATAAAAAAATCTGTGTAAATCACCATTTGCTGCTGACCCAAGAAAATCGCTTTGCCGTCCATTCTCCATCATCACCAACTACTTAACATGGTTTCCTGTTTAACTCGTATTATAAATATTCCAAAATAATGTACCAAAGTATTAACGCTAGTTGTGCGTCATCAAGTCAAAGCTTGCTTATACTGATCTCCTGTTCCAAGAGCCAAGCTAGTATCTAAAAATTTTAACTTTTTATACAGAATGCTATGCCTTAATGTAGATGCTTTGCATGCTCCTCTACTCTTTATGTTCTGAATTCTTATTGCCTAATACATTCACAACTTTTAAATACATAGTTTGCAATAAATTTTTGTTTCACATATATATATTTTACATATTTATTTAGTTTGTCATAATTGTATTGTTCATATATGTTTAACTTTTACTTTTACTTTATTCATTTTTATGCAATGCAGCTGTTTTGCATCCGACTTCTTTCAACATTAATCTAATTAATTTTACTAAACTATACACAATGGTTTATTGCTGCGCTTAATCGCATGTCATGACTACACTTAAAAGAAAACACTTATGATGGTTTTAACTAAATCATAGTTCAAAAATTCGCGAAGCATTATGCAAAGTAAAACAAAAGAAAAACAATTTTTTCATATAATTTCTAAATTGTAATTCTACAGATAATGCTCAGAGATATTGCTCCGAAATATTTATCTTGCCTTGATTTTTTTATGTATACGAGTATATTCGAGTTAGTGCCTTTTAGCGCGTTCTTTAACACTGTTTGTTTTACACAATAAAATATATTCAGTGATTTTTCCTTCTACTCTCTAGACTCACATTCAGCGTTTCTTAAAAATTCGTACTTTATTAACTTTACAGTTTGCTTACGTATGACTTGTAGACATTATAATATATTTTGCCAAACTTTTTTTTTACTTTTCGGTCAAAAATTAGTTTTTTAAGCGCGCAGACTCAACCAGAATGATAAATATTAAATTAACCCAACTGACGTTAGGTATTTATATATTTATAACGATTTTAATCAGTTTAGTATTACGGTAAATAGTATTTAAATGATTTTTAATTTTGAATAATATATGACATTTCCTTTAGTTGAATTTCATTTCTTTTTACATAATATTTTTACTTTTGTTGCAATTTTTGCATAAACGTGGAACACCTCGTTGACCAGTCTTTTATTTTGTTTAACTTTTTACACAATTAAATTTAAAAATTTTGTATGGTTCAGCTTTTAAAATACATGATTTTTTTGCTTACAAATTGAATTGTTTGTTGTAAAATACATTTATTTTATAATTAGGCTCAATACATTATGATCTAAATGGGTTTTGTTAGATTTTTCATGTAGTTTCAAAGATTTTCAATACAAAATATTCCATCTTAGTTTGGTTTTTCTAAATCTTTTTGATAAGTTATATATTTAACTGATTGAAGCATTTTTGACACATCGTACACATTTTTGTTCTTTTGGGAGTTATTTATTATTTGTATTATATCGTATCATAATCATACTCAGTGCATTTGCTTAAGTTTGTTCGCATGGAAGCCAAAAGAGATTTTTTCATGGATAATGTGATCTTAAATGGAATTTATTTGTTCGTGATTTCTGTCCGTTAGTGTATATATAACTACACAGTATTGAGATAACAAAGAGCACAAGCCACATTCAAAACTGACTAGACACTCTGTAACTTAAAGTGTAATAAACGAAAAGAACAGACAAATATAAAATATTTTTATGTATATGATGTATTTGTTTATGAATGGGTGTCATATAGTTTCTACGCTCATACTATCCAAGTTAATCAAAATATCTGTGCCTAATTGAAGACAGCATATTACCTCTGTAACTTTAGCCAATCTTCTTCTTTGGATCACAAAATTGTTCATATAGATATAGATATACTATATATATATATATATATATCTATGCTTGATCATAGTGTATACTTCGATGCCATGGTTTTTATTCTTTAATAAAAAATAAAATTTCTAAAAAGAGAATATAAAAACCCATTTTGTGTTCATGTTGTATGATATTTTTTTATTAAAAATAATTAATAATAATCAAATTATAAACAAAATGAATTGGTGTATGAAATAATAAGCAGCACATAAAACTATGAAAAATATCAGCACATATAATGAAAATTAAAATATATTGGGACATATAAACCAAAAAACATTTTCATTGCAATTTAAGGAGATTTTGTGGAAGTTAACTAAATAATTTGATATAACTTGCTAAAATTGTATGGAATTGCTCTTTGGAGTACATCTATTCTATAAAAAAAACATGCAAGTATTACAATGATTAAAATTAATGAGGCACAAAAAGAAGAATTTAGTCTAAAAAGAGAAAAATGAGCGTATAAATTTGTTAAAAAAAATGCCCGTAATACTTTACATCACAAATCGATGGTAAACTTTATAAATACAAATTATATAAGCATCAAACTTGTTTTCAACAATAATAATTTGTAGCGCCAGAATTTGTATTTATCAAGCATTTACGAATTGTTTAACAGTTCACACTATATAATAAACCTATAAAACAACTAAATTACAAATTTAAAATATATTAATTGAATTAAATAATTTATGAAAATATTAGCATTTTATTTATTGTTTAAAACATATTTTGCACTTGTATTTGTTGTATTTTATTATTGTTTTGTATATGTTTTCAATTAACTTGAAATAGTGGTATAAGTATTTAACGTATTGTTATTATTATTATTTATATAATCCTTTAATTCATTTTTGTTTTGGCAGTGTTCAAAATATTGGTTGTTCTCGCTACAAACAAAACAAAAATATATACATTTATTTAATAATAAATATTTTTTGTGCTTTATACATTTTTAGATGTCGATTGCCTTCTTTGAAATGTAACTTTCTTTTTGCTGCACTAAATTAAATTGCTTAGCTTTGGTAAAATTGTACAAAATTTGTTTTTCAATGGTTTAAATGCATATGGAAATAAGAATGTGGCTTACTTAATAATTAAAAGAAAGGCAACAACTAAAAATCATCTAGCAAAACTTTAACAATGTATAAAAATTATAATTAAGGGCAGCGATACATAAGTATATATTCTATAAGAACCTTTTTTAGGTTCATTTTGCTTGTGCTCTGCTGTGATGTACATGCGTATATTCTGTAATAAGAGTTATACCACTTAATTGTATCGCCCTCTGTTATATTGAATGTGATGGCACGCAGTTGATTTTCAGCTCTTTTCGATTTAGATTTCATCTCACATATGGCGCTTCATGTGCAGGGCTAGGTGATCGGAGCGCGAAAAGCAGCGATCGCAATTACGGCACTTGAAGGGTTTAGCTCCGGTGTGTTTTCGATAGTGACGCGTAAGCTCATCGCTTCTGGCGAAACGCCATTCGCAGCCCTCCCAAGAACACTTGTATGGCTTTTCACCTGCAAAAATAAGAGTTTGTGAATACGATTTAATGAAAATGAAAGCAATTATCAGGCTTCTACATATTAAATAGGTAATTTAAGTAGTTTAATGAAATATAAGTATATGTTTGTATAATACAATTTTCACGCTTGATCCAATTTTAAATATTTTAATAGAAAAGTTGAAATCATTGGACATGCTTTGCATATACAATAGAAGAAGACTGAGAACAATTTCTTTCTACGCTGCTTTATATTTTGGGTACCATTGTTTATTCAACAAAATATGCATGAAGTAAAGCATAAATAAACCAAAATGCAGTGAACGGGGCTTTGCAAACAAATAAACAACAAAAATTGAAAACAATTAAAAGTGAACATCTAAGAACTAAACAAAACCAAAATGCCAGACAGCAATGTGTACTCTAAAATAGATGCCAGTGAAACGATGTGCCAAAACGCGTATTCCTTTGCCAACATTTTTCATGCGTGCCAAAAGCCTCAAAGGATGCCGCAAAATCAGCGGCTAAAGCACAAAAATCCAACCAGAGAAGCTGTTTCAAAACAGACCCACTACCAGTAGGGCAGGCATCCTAGGCGAAAAAGGAAAAGGAAATGCAGAAGTTGTAATTTCACACAAAAGTATAAAACCTAAAAGTGCGCAAAGAATGGAACACAGAACAGCACAGCTGTGCTAGAAAAAATGGCAAAATTATTTGAGTTTAAAAGACAAACAGCAGCCCAGGCAGGAAATTGCCGCCGTTGCTGTCGTCGTTGCTACTGTGGAGAAAAGCAGAGGAAAAGTGGAGCCAGATAACCGGCAAAGTAGACGACTGCCAAGAAAAATGCATAAAGCTGAGTGGAAAACTTTGTAACGCACACCACAGCGGCTTAACATATACACTCACACACACGGCTTAAAACTTAATGCATGCGGAAATGTGTGATATTTCCGTGCTCAATTTCACATTATGCACTTGCGGCCAACTTGGTGAAACAAACGACCGACCGATGGCCCACCGACCCAACGACCAGCGCTCTCTTAATTTCCATTTGTTTACTCTTGGTCCATTGGATAAATGAGAATCGCTGTCCACCGACCATAGCGACGGTGCAACATAGGAACCTTTCTATATTTGTGTGTGCGTGGGTGTCCTGCCACTTGCACTTTGGCATGTTGTCAGAACTGTGAGCGAGAAATCGAAGCAACGGCTATAAATTAAATGGCTGCCCGGAAAATACCAAATCTCATATGTATTTTGTGTGTGGGTGTGAGTGTGTGTGTGACTGGCTGTTAAAATGCTTTGGCTTTGACTTTTGGAATTTTGTGAACGCCTTTTGGCTCTGGGCTGTGTAAATCAGCGTCAAATGCACAAAGTGCAGGTCGTACAGATACAGATACGACCCAGGAGTCTCATATTAAAGTGCTTTTGAGCAGCACAACTGTGTTCCTGCCAGCGATAAAAATATCCACCGACACATAAACCGATTGAGCTATTTGGCAAACGAATGGAACAGAATCGAACCCGAGTCGTAAGGGTAATAACCAATTGGGTTGCTGTGCCATCTTTTACAACTCAAGAGTTCCTAATATTGTTTGCAGCGCGCTAATTTACTATAAATACGTAAGCATGTTGGCCTATATATTGATATATTAAATATATAAGAAAACTTTAAAATTTTATTTTATTATCATGGTTATTTTTCATTAAACTTCTGTGCGAATGAAATGAAATTATATTTTTTTGTTTAATTTGCCCTGTTGTCTATGTTGCCATATATTTAATATATTAAAGAGAACATATTAAAAATGTAACCCCGCTATACATTTCTATGCTCACACAAACTCCTTTTTCTAGATGTTTCTCCGTTACAGAAGTGTGCTTGTGAAAATCTATAGGGGAAGAGGGTAAAAGGGCAGCCGATGGCGGCTGCTTAACACAGGCAAGATAATATTTTATAAATTTTGCTGGCAATGGATGTTAATGTAAGCGGTCAATAGAAAAGAATGTTGCGCCGAGACATGCAACGAACTGGGCAGAACCAATCCCTTATATTCCTTTCATTGCTTGCTATGCCTTCTCGGCTTCTGCACTCAACACAATTTTTCTGATCTGCTTGCTTGATTTCAATTGATTGCACTTGTATTATTTTTAAGTTGCCTATCTACATCGTACTAGCCATTCCTAAGCCTCGTATTTTTAGGTGATGCGTTTAACTAATTGAAATCGTTTGCAATTTATTACAATACCGAAATTTAATCAATATTAAATTGTAAAATATTCACACGTCTTTCCGTTATAATGCTTGGATGGCACGCAAATTGAAAATGACAGCGACAAGGAAAAAGTATCGAGTACATAGAATATCTTAAATCATGTTATTTTATTCCCAAATTGCTCCTAGAGTGTCCCGTAGCTAAAGTAAATTTGTTGGCTAACGAAATAATAGGTGACCATTATCGATTTGCTTCGCTCTTTCTAAAGCAATAAAATTAAAGCAGCTGCTCTGTATAGATTCTTCTATATCCTACGCAGAACCAGTTTTATTAGAATTTTGCCAAGCCCCCAGGGTACCCTACTGTCGCACGCACTCCAACTACGCCATGTTTTTGGAATATGTAATTTAAATGTATTAAATTTTTCTGTAATTTGATAACCTTATACTTTTAACGATGACCTTATAGCTTAGTGTTGTCATTCAAATATTTACTATTTTTGGATCGTATCTTTGGCAAGAACATTCAAATTTTTGGGAATCGTTGGACTGTGTGGATGACTTGTTGAACAATGAAATATTGTAGACTGGAACCCGTGTAATTATTTACACCATTATTTTTATCAGAACTTAGCTGTTCATGGATTTATTTGTTGATAGCACTGTGATTTCATCCAAACTTAGAACCTATCGAAAAAGTTGCGCTAGAAACTTTGTCTTAACAAATTAACACTTTACGCCCCAACGTGGATGCATAGGGAGAAAGTAGTAAAAAAGTCAATATGGCAAACACACACAATAACAGAAATAACAATAACTACAACAACTTGTAAGTAAACAAGGAAAATAACAGGGTGGCATGCCAATCAAGAAAGCCTTACCCGCTTCTTATGGTCAAACTTTTTACTCTCAAAGATAAACTGTAAATTTTAAGTTAAACCCTAACCGAAAGATAGTTGCATGTAATCAGTTGTTCTTTGTTGCCACCAGTTAATCAAACACCAAAATAGCTTTAAACGTGATTGTTAATTAATTCATTCAACCTATGTATTGTTCGGGTATTGAATAATGCTAGAATAGTAAAAACACTTGCAACAAGCCGAAAAGTCGGGAGACCAAGTGAAAGCTTTTAGCTCTTACTATCTCTGAGATCCTTTCGTTCATACGGACGGACCGACGGACAGATGGACGACTCGGCTATTGATGCTGATCAAGAATATATATACCTTATGGGGTCGGCCACGCTTCCTTCTGCATACTTTTAAAAAACTCAATATACCCCCACAGGGTATACAAATGTTTGGGATATCGAAAAAAAAAATTAAGCTTAGTCTGCTTTTGGTATATAGACAAGGACTTTGGCTGGAGGTGGCTATTGCCCCTTGGAGGAGACTCTTTCTGACCAATACGCTTGCACGAAGTTATTATAACATTATTTACGCATTTTGGATAAGTACATGGTGCATACAATATCAATAGGTGATTATATGCATACATTCTAACAAATATGTCCAACTTAATGTAAATTTTAGCTTTCATTATTATCAGTAAAATTCGTAGTGTCAAAGCTTGCACAACACAGTCATTTACACACACGCTCACATTGTTGTAAAAGGTACTAAACACAAATCAATTGATGAGTTCGCAATATTTCCCCTTCTCTGATCCTTAAATCTCTGACGCTGAATGTGGCAGCAATAAAATTACATTTCATCGTTCGCTTTTATCTACGTGATGGAGTGTGGGAGTACGCGTGTTACCAATATTTCATTTTTGAATTATGCGATTTTTATTGAAATTTCAAGCGTCGTCTACTGTCATGCGAGGATGTTTTTGGTTGCTCGCCCGTTGCACTTGACTTCCCGTGTTTTTTGGACATCGGTTGCTGCTGCAGGGACATTGTCAGTCAACAATGCAACGTGTCACAACGTGGTGCCTACCCCGTGTTCTTGTGCTCGGAAACCTGGCTCGACGTTTTTGTGTTGTAATTTTGATGTCACAGTAGTCTGATTTATTAAGGGAAACAAAAATTTGAAGCCATGGGCGTTGTGAGTTTACTATTTAGCCTTATATTTGTACAGAATATTCGATGTATGTATTTAAGTTTTATTGCGTCCATTATACTTAGCCATTTCAAAAATTATTGCTCAGCTAGATTATCATGGCACTTGTTCTTTTGGATTGTCGTTTACTAAATATCAACTCACCAGTATGGGTTCTTTGGTGTGCTTTCAAATGCGAACTCTTCGTATACACTTTCTTGCAACCCAGAAATTGACATTTGTGTATCCGACGTTTGGCGTCCGGACTGTGGTCGCTGTGATGTTGGCGCGGGTGATGATGTTTGGTGGAAGCTGTAAATTTGAAATGGTTAGGCGGTTAATAAGTATAAAGATAGGTTAATGTTTCTTAATCCGTACCGGTTGTTGATTTTTCTGCACGTGACGTTACAACAGCAATAATTTGAGGTGTCTGTTGTTGTACTTGAGCTGGCGAATGCTGTTGCACCTGTGTTGCGTTACCAATATTGGAACTGCTGTTGTTCTTGTTGGCTGCAGCACTGAGGACGGCCGCAACATTGGCATTGCCATTGTTTTGCATTTGTATAACACGTGCAAGACTGATTCCAGCGGCTCCAGGTGTTCCATTAGCGGATGTCAGCCGAACGATTGTGCTGCGCGGAATGTTGCTGTGGTTGCCTGAAGTCGAATCAATGCTGTTGTTACTACTATGGGAGGCAGAAGAGTTGTTGTTGCTGCTAATGCTATTGCTGCTGGCCAAGCTGCTAGTGCTATTGCTGGCTTTACTGAGCGCTTGCGGCGATATGCTTAAATGTTGTACTGCTAACTGTTGCTGTTGATGTTGCAACTGTAGTGTTGTGGCCTGCGTCAGTGTGGAATTCTTGGCGCTTGGCATTTGGCTGGTAAAGTGTAGAATGGCGGTCGCGGGTGTGGAGTTTAAAGCTGTTGAAGCCTGTTGCCGATTCTGTTGGCGTTGCTGATGTTTTATGAGCGCCGCTAATTCGCTTGCATCTATTTGATGGGGTCGCTGCTGCTGCTGCTGCTGAGGGAGCTGTGCATAGTTGTGACTGCGAAGGCTGGACTCAGGTGAAGAGGGTGGCGTCAAGGGAGGCAGCACAAAGTCATGTGCATGACTTTGACCTAAATGATAATGACGCTGCGTTTTGGCCTGCACCACACGCACTTTTATTGCCGGCGCTGTGCTGCTGCTTGAACTCAAGGTGATAGTATTGCAGCTATTACTGTTACTGCTACTGATGCTAACACTGCTGTTGCTGCTGATGCAGTTGGTATTACTTGTGGGTGTCGTATTGCCGGCACTGCTAATACTCGGATTGGGCGATACGGATGAGGGTGTTGCAGCAAATAGAACCCCTAGCTTCTCGTCACAAGCTAATCCATGAGCGGCCTCCTCATCGTCTTCGTCAATGCGCTCCTGCTTGACTAGTACTGCACAGCTGAGCGCCTGTGAACCGCTACTGTCCCACGAAATGCCTGAACAGTTCGATGACACAGATGAAGTCGTCGAGATAGTGTCCAAACTCTCCTTAATCTTCAGCTCCTCCAACAGACGTGCAGGAGTTGAGAATATATCCCAAGCCGTATCCAGATCTGTGTGCATTTTTTTGTAACCCTGCAGCTTAGGCTCATCGCGCAGATAGCGCTCCAGTTCATAACAAGTCTGAAAATATGAAAAAGAAATCTAAGTTAAGTGGAAATATAGGGCTAGTTAAAAGGGAGGATGATGAATATTATGTTTGGTATTGTTTATTAACAATTGATCAATAATATTGTCGCAACCGCTCGATTATATTCTCTTACAAATTTAAATACATTTTAAGTAAGTAAATAGAGGGAAAATAGTAATAAAGAAAATAATAGAACGGTTGCGCACAGCTCTAAGTCGTTTTTGGCTGTGTGCGCTCAATTCAATTTACCATTAAAATTACAGTAAAACATTTTCGATGCAGCTCAAGACACATTAAGCTGATAATTTAGTAGCTTTTGCTGGTGCTGTTTTTGGTGGAAGCTAGCGCTAATGCAAATGTGAACATACGTTGTAAATTATGTTGAATGCCCATGAGCAATTACAGGTAATCATTTTTCAGCTGATTTATAATCCTTGGCATACTTTTAGGCTCTTGCCGCTGCTGTAAAGTCTAGCGAAATTTAAGTGCACTTAACAGTCTTTCGAAAAGTTTGCTAGTATTTTGTAATCAAGCTCTCTTGAGTTTAAAAGGATATGCTATGTCCTAATCATGTAATATAGGTTAAACGCAGCAGTATTATAATATTTTACTTTAGCAACCAGTTGCTCATTTAAGAATCAATTTCGGGTAAAAAGGTATATCGCAATAACCACCTAAAAGCACCACAGACCAATATTTGGGTTTGTAATTTGATTACAAATGGTGTCCTGTTTAATAAATCTTATTAAAAGCAATGCAAATTCGAAAAATCAATGACTTGAAATAAATAACAGAGTCAAAAACACAGAAATTCTCATACCACATTGCTAAGGTTTGCTATTTTGCTCCTTCACATATACTCAGTAAATCACTTAAAGTGTTATTTCAAGAAAATAATTGCAACACATAAATTTCTTAACCCTTCCAAGTCGCCAAACAAGTTGCGTGTGCGATTTACGAGCAGAGCAACAACAAAAAAACTATAAATGGTTTATGAATCAGCACTACGGCGTTGGCGTCTCAACACGTTCTAAGGGGTTGGCAGAGCAAGAGTAGAAGCAAGTCCATGATTAATGTGTGGCTGCTGCACTTAGCTTCTATTTCCTGGCCAGCACCATTTCAGTCAGACAATGCAGCGAAATCTTTTTATAAGAATCTAAATAAAATGTAAAATGCATTCCCGCCATTTGGAATTTGATATATTGTTTAAGCATTCCCGGGCAAAACATACAATGCCAACTCAAAACAAACCCAAACACCAGCTAAGCTAACGCTTGGTCTGATGCTTTCATTTTTTGCAGGATGCTATCAGGAATGCCATTTTGACTTATGTACCCTGCCGCCAAAGGAGCTGCATGCAAATCACGTGTCCAACTAGGAGCAGGTCAAAAATTGGAAAGCGACTTTCGAATTGTTCTGGCGGCGAGCCAAAGGGAAATACAACTAGGCAGCAGGACGTTCTTTCCACAGGTGAGCCATCCATAGGTTAGTCAAGCAAAACACTTAGAGTCACTGATTGATTGACGTTCACGTCAGGTTAGATCACTGCGGACGGAAGTTCGCGCTGGTGACGAAGCATCACGAAGGGTACTAAACGCGACTAGCAAATTTCATATGCATGCTAAAAGTTGGCGGTACTATTCAAATCTTTTAATTGATAGTCAGGATAAATATAAAATCCTTTTTAGTTGTAAACGGTATGATTATTATTGAAAGTAATTGTAAGTGCTTTTAGTATATAAGGTTGGGTAATATACATATGTTTTGTCTTAAGAACTTTTGTCAATATATTTATGTACAAGCTCACTGATGCGTGGCATGAAAAACTTTTTGCCTGAACATAAACATTTTTCCGCAGCTCATTCGTATTTAATAGATATTTATTTACACCGTTATTGTGCTGTTTCAGTTGGTTTCTTCAACGAATATGTTTATAAGTGTGAAAAACTTTTGCTCACTCTTTGCCAGAAATTTATGTGCCAAGTGTTCATGGATTGTGAGAGCCGGCGAATGTCAGGCCAAATGGCAATATCTATTGCACAAGTTAGCCACAAAAAGAAATCTTAATTTCCTTTACGTCCATTTACCGTATGCTTTGCTGTCACCATATTTTTTCTTTGCATGTGTCGCTTTCGGTCTTAAATTGTGGTTTTCATTTCCGTTTTAACTTTTGTTTGTAGCTTAAGACGACGACAGTTGTGTTGCGACTTACGCGATACATTAGACAGCTTCATTTTGTTTGTGTATTAGTACTTAGTACTTAGTATTAGTTGGTTAACGGTTTCGATCAATAAATTATATTATAAGAAAATTTCTTTGTTGATAGATAATATATATTAATATTTATATATATATATTTATGTATATGTATTTATATGTGTACATATATGTCTCTCAGTTTTAAGTATGTCAGTGCCTGTCAGAAAAGAAGTTGAGCGGCAACCATAACACATGGTATATGTCTAAATGATTTATATACTAATGATAAATAAAACGTTGCAATTAAATTTAATTATCGACATGTTTATTAAAATTAACAAAATGTGATATAGCTTAGTCTATCGTACAGTTGGGAGAGATTTTGAGTATTTGCTGCTATCCTCGCGGGACGTCATAGAGAGTTAGTGATAAAGACAAGCGGAACATATTTAATTATGTGTGTAATTGAAAAAGACGCAGAGGCAATTAAGAAACACGTTGAAGACGACAGCTACGCCAAAAAATCTTGCTTAGGCCATTATGCGGCACATGTTCTGGGCGCTGCTCCTGGATTATGTATGTATGCGTATGTGCTTGTATATTAGAAATATTTTAGTCAGCCAACGGCGACATTGCCTGCGGCTTTCATTTGCTACTTCAAGAAGCATCTGCTAACTTGCCAAAAATTATGTTATACGCATGCACACCCACAGTTTCAGCTTGTACGTCTGTTTATGTGGGATTGTTGGTTTTGGTATTATGTCATTTAATGAGCCATAATTCCAAAGGGGCTTCACTTCATAGGCCCCTCAGGATGTGCTCGGTATTTCGTTTTTTTTGTGCCCCTCTTGGGGTTGCCATTTTGAATGTTTTAATGAACGAAATGTAATGAAATTATTTTGACAATTAACGTCGTCAGCATTTGCCAGTGACCATGCGCTCAATGTGTAACCATTTTCACAGAAAAACACTGACGGATTCACAAAGGGATACCAAGGAAGAAATTTTGTCTTCGGCACGCCTTAGATTGCAGACAGATAGATGAGGATATTCTGTAGATATTTTATAGTACAGGGTCTCAAAATTAAATTAGTGCATTAACTTTACTTGTTTAGATATCTTAAGAAGCAATTATTTAAATATAAGTAATATTATATAATGATTCGCGGATTTTTGATGCACCGTTTCCATAATTAGTTAAAAATGTAAGTCTGAGGCGTTCCATTTTTATTAAGTGTCAACTAAGTGACCGATTAATATAATTACAACAGCTGCATGTTAGTTGGAATGGCAATTACAACAAGCAAGTAATAAGCGACCGACTGCTGGCAATTAACATAAAATTGCAGAGTGAAGTAGTGAATATCGTCGTATTATTGAATTATCGGTATTATCATGCTTATACACATTATACATATGTATACATATATCCACTTTTGAAGTCGCATTATAAAATGCAATGAGTTGATTTACTTCTCGTCCCTTCTCTTGAGTCAACTACGTCCCTCCCAAAGACATTGCTTTTACTTATTGTTTTTATTCGTGCTGCTGCATTTCTTGTTTGTTTTGGGGGCGTAAAGTGCACTTAAAGTGCCACAACATCTGCAGTAATAGCAACTGGCATCCAACTCGAGTGTCTGGCACAAAAAACGTTGCATAATTTCAGGCATTATGCTAATTTTAAAAGTTGCGACTGCTCAAGCAGGAACAACAACGGTAACAACCTTTCTCATAAGTAGTTTGAAACAAGGAAACAGCTGCGAGAAAATGGGGACAGAAATGAAGCGACGTTGATCACTTTCTCCTTGGAACGGAATTTGCTTTTAAGCAATCGAGAAGCACTTCAAAGTGAGACGAGCGTCACAACGGCAGTGCCAAAAAGTATGCTTCATAAAAAATGTGGAGTAGCAACAAGGGTTGCTGGGTGGTTTTCTTGACGCAACTAATGCTTCGTACGCGCCGTTGAATTTAAATGTGGAATTAATGCGTACATTATTTCTGGTCGCCTTTCAGATGGCAGTAGCTGCCCACGACATAACAACCCCAAAAACCACCGAGCTCCTTCGACAGGTCTGTGCCCTTACTTTCATTGACTACTATACAAACAGTACTCCAATGTGCGTTCGCTTTTCGACGTTGTTCGATTTCAGGACGCCATCCTGCCTAATGTCGACAGATTCTGGGATCTGTCACAAGGCCCTAGCCATTAGCTTTCAACTTAGTTGGCATTTGTGTGATGTTTTGTTGTCCTTGCGTATGTTCTACTTGTGTCCATTTACGCTTCGATTTGTTATTTTGTAGCGTGTTACCGACTTGTTTCTTTTACTATTTGTGTTGTTTATTTATACAAGTATAAAATCTGAATGGGAAAATCATTAGTTTTTTAAAACCAAATATACCTTAACACGATTATAACTAATATATATGTACATAGAACACGTTTTACAGTGACAGAATAATCAAATAAGCAATTAAATTATAGAAAAAGAATCTGTTTTATTTTCTGAATAAAACATCAAGTGGCTACGACGCTAATACTGTAATTATACATGTAAAAAAGTTGTAAAACATATAAACAAATTAGAAGAAATGCCAACTAACTGAACACTTGTTTCTGTTGACAATACTATTTCTTAAATCCTCCTTTTGTGTCACAATAAAAACTAATTATTGAGGTCGCATTCAAAGAGTTTTAATGTAAATTTAAAAATAAGCACGCATACCCATGTACACACCGCAAGATATTCTAGTAGTTTGGAGAAAAACTGTCGAAATGAGAAAATGTAAGTGTGTTTTACACGTTTTATGGCAGACCCATGAAATCCCAAAAAACCCTTGCATGGTACACATTTAACATGTCTATTATCCATACGCCCATTGAATGGCTTTTGGGCCAACTAAATTCCTCTTTACTGCATCCCCATGTGAGCAGATGGGTTGGTCTAACAGTTTGTGCATTCCAACTATAATGGCTAAAAAAAATATTTATAAACACATTTTATCTGAGGGCAATTGCTTAGTTCAAAGTTTGTATTTTATTGACGAACTCAATTCGAAAATGTAGAGCTCTCGATTGTTCGTATCGCATGAATTTTTCAAAGGACAGAATTTACAATATCATATTATTGCGCTCCTAGTTAAATGTGGCTTTAAGCGTCATTTGCCAATAACTGCACCCCATTACACCAACAGCAGGTTGCGTCCATATGTTGCGCAATTATGACCAGTGACAATAAATTACTTGCCATTTTAATCCATTAATCTGACAAAAGAATATGTTTAATTATGACATCTAACAATAAGAATGGCAACAACAGCAGCGAGAGATGGTTACTCAGGTCAGACCAGACCTTTCCAAATCAATGAGTGCTAAGCTTCTTGTGGTGCCCCAAGTAATAGGTGCAGAAAGAGTGTAATTTACCTGTTTGACTTACCGAGCCTATAGACTGTACTGCTGAGTATTACTGTTGTACTTGTCGATTTTGTTACTGGCAATGGGAACCTGCGTACCATTGCTTCAAAAGTATCATCTTGCAGTTTTGCAGATTTGTTAGTAGCTCTGTCTCTTGATTTAACCAGAGCTTTACGTTCAAGACTACCAAGGGGAAGCCTTAAAAAAGTACGTGAGCCGATTGTCACAATAAATTCAACGCTCAGTCAGAAACAGAAAAACGAATGCAACTGGTGTTAATGAATCAGCATCATGGAAATACTAACGGTCAATGAACTTGCATTTATATTGCAGGGTTCCAAGCATGTGCTTAATGTGACTCATTTAATACAATGTTAAATTAGTATTTTACAAGTATTAAGTGGACAAGATCTAATGTTTTATATAAAAGCACTGAAATTTGCAATCATGGCCATAGAGAAGTGTCTCTGGCAATTCACAGCTTTGCCTGCATTTTGCATTTACTTTGGAAGCTGCAACTTTCAGCAAAAACAACTTGGCTAAGCCGCTTAGTACACAATAGCATATATAAGATTGAGCCTATTATCTAGCGCTGAAGAGTAAATGATACCATTTGGATGCGACGTAATAACATGCTGTAAATTCGACCGCGTTTAAGTGTTTTTATTCAAACAAATTGGAAACGGCTGTCATAGATTAAATGCCAAATCTCGCTGACATCAAACAATGAAGTATTTATTTAAAGATACAGGCATTTATTGCTGTGTTGTTAGTGTTAGAGGACAGTTGTCAAACGGTCCATGCTATCTTATTACAACAACTACTAATGTACACACGTATCACCAAATCTATTACTATCTTATGTTTTTAAAATGATAAGAAACTAAAAAAAGGCTTCAGAATTGCATTCTTAATAATATTATATTTTGTGAAGCTGCTGTTGCTGGTGGGCTTAGACACGTTCTTCACATGTATATTGCATACTTATCAGCATAATAAACTTTAATAAAAGAAACCAGTCGGAAAGGCTACAGTCGAAGTCGACTATGAGAGACCCTTTACTTATTCTTCTAAACGGAAATAAGAGTGACACTAATAGATAGTACCCCATAGCGCGTTGTTACGTCAACATGCTCTTCTTCTTCCTTTGGTCCGACACTCAGTAATATTGGGTTTTGAATAACTCCCGAGTTTATTGTCCGATCGTGATGAAACTTTCTGGATACATTAGGACCCTGATGCTTGTCCAGTGTGCCAAAATTCAAGGCTCCAGTTTTAAAATTGACCATTATATGGGATTTTAAGATTTTTTTGAATATCTTCCGAGATAACCATCCGATCACGATGAAATTTTCAGGATACGTTAGGATCCGGATACCCGTCCTGTGTGCCAAAATTCAGGACTCTAGCTTTAATATTTTTCGTTTTATGGGCTTTCAAAAATTTTGTTCTCGATTTACGGAGGCGGAAGGGGGCGTGTCAAAATTTTAAGATAAACTTGATCTGCTTAGCCCATAGACGAATCACCATACCAAATTTGGTGACTCTAGCTCTTATAGTCTCTGAGATCTAGGTGTTCATACAGACAGACGGACAGACGGACAGACGGACATGGCTATATCGACTCGGCTGGTGATGCTGATCAAGAATATATATACTTTATGGGGTCTGCCGGACTTCCTTCGACCTGTTACGCACATTTTGACAAACTTAATAGACCCTTTTTTACTTTTTTTTCAAAAAGTAAAGGGTCTAAAAATAATAGGAGTTATGCAATAATATTGTAATAATAAATCAGCATTACTTAGCCCGTAGACAAAGTTATACAGTAACTATCTCATATATTTTTAATTGTTTATAAATAATATCAGAATTATAAAATGAATAGATAGAATATATATATATATATATATATATATATATATATATATATAGACATAGATCAATCTCCAAATGATTTCCTGGGTTATTCATTTAGATTTCTTAGAGAAAGAAAAGAAGAAATTTCAACCACTTTGGTAAAAATGGGTTACTATGTAAATATTATTTGAACTGCATCGCAATATTTATTTTTTGTTATGTACAGTCAAAGCCCAAATACGGTCAAAATACATAAAATACATACATACATACACATACAAAGATGAAAAGGCAGTGAAAAAATTTAAAAAAATAAAAACCGGAAGGAATCCGAAAGCCCAAAGCAAAAAACCAAGTAAGGGACCAGTCCACTGACCTAACAGTCCGCACCACAATGTGAAAAGGAAGTTGCTTAATTAAAAGCGGATATTAGCAATTACAAGCCGCAAAGCGAGAGAAAATTGTACAGAGTTCGCATCCGAGTTTCATACCAATGAAACGGAAGTTAAAGAAATGGCATTGAATGGCAATGGCTCTTCGACTAAAATTGAAAAGGAAGAAGCGATAAATAGAAAATTAAAAACGCGTATGCATTGGACCAAATTCGGAATGAGAAGTGGTTGCCGCACCAATTCCTAATTCCTGATTGTAGGGCTACTGCTATATAATGCCTGGATTCTTACTTTCTGATTTCGGGCTTCTTCTAGAATGTCTTGTGTAATCACAACGGAGCCATTCATAAGAGCATCAACGACATCATCAAAATCTCGTAGTTAGTTGAACTTTGATATTCATTTGTTGTATTTCGCTTGTAATGGGCCCGTCAAAATATTGTTATTTCTGTTTCTTCAATGTCAAAAGTAAGCGAAAGCAGCCAGCAAATATCCGTCCCAAAAATAAAAAGAAAGTCTTGTTTTTCAAAAGAAAAGTTCCCTAAAGGTGAGCAGCTTAATTAGGTTATCGTTTGGGGTTACTGTCTAATATTTTCTTGAATTTACGTTAAATTAACTGCTTTGAAAAAACTGAAGGACAGCAAACATCCGTTAAAATAAAACCACATAATTGATAATGTGCTTTACACCTCTTATCTCTCTACTTTTTTTTTAAGTTAATACTTTAATTTATGCTGCGACAAACCATAATTTAAAAGCTTTTTATTTTTACCTTTTCTTGACCCTAAATATCTGAATTTTAATATCAAACTTCACCAATTTGAAACTCAGTGGTTACAGGCATCGAACATATTTGCAATTTTTCAGTAAGATTTAGTAAAGCACTAAATTATGTATTGTACTCGCAAAATATTGTTACACCAGGTTAATATGTCTCTAACATACTATGTAAATGTCATATGTTCATTGCTCAAGTGTCTTTAAACTCGATTTCACGTCGCACTCTCAGCGATTGTCAAATGTTAGCTGTTACCTTCACCACCAGCGCCACAAAACCGACGCCAGCCTTTGTTGTAATTGTTGTTTGTCATTAGTTGTTGTTGTTGCTGCTAAAATTTCCCAGTCGCAAAATTACCTTTTTGCGTTGCACCGCTGTCATGCGGTTGTTATTGCCACTGTTGTTGTTTCTGTAGTTGTCGCCGCACTTAATTTATATGACATTCACATTCGCTGCACATGTAAAACACTGGGTCGCATTGGTAGAAAATTTTACAAATTTTTGGCACTCACCTGCATGTGAAGTCGTCGCAAACCAACAAAAATAACAATAACAGTATCAACAGCAAAGGCAATTGCCGCTGCGGTTTATTTTGCCACAACAGAAACATAAACAGTAGGTGAGCTTCATGCTAACAATGAAATTTTCTCCAATGCCAACACCATGGCAAAAATGGTAATTACCATAAAAGTGTCCACCATATAGGAATTCCGTATGTGTTTTGTGTTGTCATAGTATTCTCTCAGCAACACCTACGCACATTTGACCCAAAACATAACGTATTTATACGTTGATTATTGTAATATAAGTACAAACGAATGATTCAACAATATTCGCTCAATTAGTCTTTTGACAACTAATTTCAAATTCTACGCACTACCAAACAGTAGACAAATCACACATTCTATGCTGAAATGATAAATTGGCAAAAGAAAGCATATACTGAAAATCGAGGAGAAGAAATGCTAAAGCCGTCTAGCATGCATAACTGATAACGTATTTAGCTTTCCATTTCTGCAAATTGATATCAAATTGATTAGTTCACAAAACTTTCGCTTAGTTTTCAAAATACAGTCAGTGAAATGCCAAATATTTTTGGTAGAGTTAACTGTTAACAATTGTATTTTTCTACCCTGTGTTCATTAAGAGGGTTGCATTTAGAAAAGGCTTGCTGCTTTTTCGAATTTATCTAACAATTAATAGACTAGACAGTTAACGGTTCAAAGTCAGCAAGTTGTTAACGTTATTAGTTTTGAGCAGTCTCAAATGACAACTAAGTGCATGTTGGACCACACATTCTGTAAAAAAATTCAAACAATGAAACCCTCACAATAGAATGCCAGCATCAACATTTAGTGTGGTGCGTTGCCCCACTTTGTAACAAAATTACCACAGAGTCTAATACTAATTTACTGCGATTCTACTGCGTTTATCGGTGTTTTTAGCCCAATAGCCAAGAGTGTACTATATATTTTTTTTTACTGGCAAGTTCTTTTACTTCATGCCTTACCAAGCGCCATTATTTTGCCTGCTTGCCCAAGATAAATTTGAAAATATATACGCCCAAATATTAGGGTTTGTCTAAAGCATCGTCATGGCAGCCCCAGCACTTAATTTGCGCCCAAAATGAGTTACAAATTTGCAAAGCTCACCTTATTTTTGGGCGAGTAAAATGTGCGCCAATTTGTTTTATGTTTGCTGTCTTTATTGTTTTGTGTTGTGCACGCGTGCGTGCCCCATGCATTGCTTAATGCGTTGTTGTTGTTCTTGTTGTCCTGGTTACGATAATTGCGCGTTAAATATTGTTACCGAAGGAGGCATACAGCATTAAATTAGCAAGCCAACCGGAAGTTAATCAACCAACAGCTTCAACAGCAGCACCAGCTGCCAATCAGCCAAACTTTTTGTCTTTGAAGTTCTAGTCATTTTAATGCAGTTCACAGACACTAACACGTAAACAACATTCATTGCCTCTTCCCATTCCAATCCCGTACACTGACAATGATAGTTAATCATGTGATACCAAGACGTAAATGCAATGCATTGAATATTTTTGCAAACCTTAACGCTGCATATTTTTTATAGAGACTCCTCTTCAAACGTGCAGGCGGGAATAAGGCAAAGCCCTTCTGGCGCATTGCAGTTTATTTGAAAATTAAATTTACGCCAAATTTGCGCAGACAGCTGGGTGCGTTTTCTTTCTCAACTTCCCTGGAACTTTTTGTTGAAGTATGAATTGGTATACAGTGTGGGCTTTCGCTACGATTACAGAGTCTCAAGTCCCATGTTTTTTGCCCCCTGGCAAACGAGGTTGCATAGTTTTTTAAGTAGCTACGTAAATTTTGGTTCGCTCTGATTTGTGGGAGGGCCCACAAATTTCAACAAAAATTGCCGCCAGCAGCAGAAACAGCAAACAAAAATTTAATGCAGCATCGTGCTTTACAGTTAGAGGGGAGGAAGTCCCTTTTATGCCAGCTTGCATGTAATGAACAAAATGGTTTAAGGGCTTTCAAAATGTTGACACTGATGATTAAGATGATGAGAACGCAATTGCCATTTTATTATAAATATATGTATGTATGTTAATTTGTAGGCTAAAAAGTTTGCGCAGTAAGGCTGAAACCAACTATGAAACATATTAACATAGGCAATAGATTTACAGAATACCAAACACTGAAAAAAATAAAAATTTCCTATAACACCTGTTTAATATCTACTTATAAACCAATTTGCAATTCTAGAAACTTTTTGTGAAATAATATGAAATTAAATATATAGTTTTGTTATTTCGGTACCAGTATCAGATATGGAATGTGGCGATCTAATGGAATTATTAAAAACTTCAGCCGAGATCCCGACCGTAATATATTCATTGGCAGTACGGGCCCCCCATTTAAACTTCAGACACTAGACTTGAATTATGTGCTTATGAAACCGTAACTAATTATTATGACACGCAAAGGTCGACAATAATTGGCAAAAACCTTGAAATGCAAAAAGAGAACAACCGGGTTGCGAAGGAGCGCTTATCAAAACGGACTTTTGACAGCTTTTGTGCCAGACAACATCCAACATTGCTGCGACCTTTATCACAAGCAATCATTGAGCTAATATCAGTATTGCGTGGATTTATTTATGTCTCAGTTTGTCTTCTAACAACTGGCATTGGCTGAAGTAATAAATTGAACAAAACCAAGTTGGATCGTTTTCATTAAAAAACATGAATGTTAAGCTTGTTGTTGTTACAGCTGTCCTTTGATTCACTTGATTTCACAGCTTGATTTTGATTTATTGACCTGACAATCAAGAAGTACCTAAGGTCTGCATTATTAATGTCAATTTTGTGATTACACACAAAGTCGTTTAAATGTTAAATGTCAACCGCCTTGAGGCTGAGTAACGAAACTAATGAAGACACTCCGATAAAAGATCTAAATGTACCTACATTATTTCTAGCTATTCAGCTTAATATCTGTAAGGTGTTAATCGAAATGCAACATAAATCTAGTGCAGTAAAAATGGCAACAGTTCTCAGTTCACACTAGTACCGAAACCGAAAGAGTTGCTTTTCAAGAACCGAATTTCGAATCAATTGTACCGGGATTATTAATGTAATTGGACGGGATTATTAGAATTCAACTACACTCACTTTTAGAATCCCTGCAAAGCTTTTCCAACTTTCAGAAGAGGTTGAATTCAAGTTTTGTGGCATAGCAGCTCATCGAACTCGACCGAGTTTTGGAACTACCAGGCATTAAAGTAGCCTTTTAATCTGATTAAGACCACGCTAATAGCTTACTCTTCGACTGACAAATGCATAGGCCTAACACATAAAGATATTTTTTTTATTCTTGTCTTTCTCTTTCACTCTTTGCCGGCACACGCAGAGTATGATAAATGAGTTTTGGTTGAATGGGAGATGGCGTAGAACTGCAAAAAAGCGCAGCGTAAAAGCTTCAGCACCTCAACCCCCTAGGGCAAATAAAAGAGCATCCCTTATGAGAGATATGCTTTCTCTCTGTGTGTATGCCTTCTTTTCTAATGTACATAAATTCCAACATTTGCTCATTTTAATGGGCATATTTTTGTCATTTTACAAAAGTTTTCGCAAATGCAAAGAGGAAACATGCCATGCACACACTTACTGTGTGCATGAACGTATGTGTGACGTACTTATAAATTTTTTAGAGCGCAGGGATTTGCCATGAACACAAACATGCAGCAGCCCACTGTTGCCGTTACATTTGTATGCTGTACATGGGGTAACATAGTACAATGGGGGCTGACTTGCAGCTGGTTGTGTGTGTGCTGCAGAAAACACTGCAAAACTCTTCAAGGCATACGCCTCTGCCATAGGTACATACACATTCAGCTGCAACAAGCAGACCCCAGACAAACACACTGAGAGACAGTGAGTCAGATAGATACGACAGAAAAACAGACTGGGCAGGTAGTTCTTCTATGCAGTTTTCCACGGCTTTGTCTGTTGTACTGTATGTGGCTAGGGTGCGGCAACGAATGTCTTTATATCAGAATGTGGTTTCCATTTCTGTGCATTTTGCATTTAAAGGGATCGTTGACTGTCTTTAAGGGACATAATGACACTTGAATATAAGTTGTTTAAAAACATTATGATTAGCAGTTAATATTTATAAAAAAGATTTATTATTTTCAAGAGTTACTATATATAATATTATACTATATATACTATCATAATAATTAGTCAATAAGAACTAATTGGGACTTCGCTGTCCAAAAAAGGCATTGCAGACAATATAGCTATAGCTTTAAATAGACTATTGAAATAAAATTTAATTTATCACAATCACTTTATCTTGCTGGTCAGGCGATTATTAGCCTTTTTAAAACTCAAGTCAAGAATACCTTTAATTTTCCCCAAAATTTTATGTGAATGTCCTAAATTCGAAGTACTGATATTTTACCCAATTTAAATCGACTTCCATAATGAAAGTGTTAGCGACTATGGTTCTTTTTCGATTTATCGCATACGTACAACCTTTTAATATCCGTTATTATTGGATAAAGGGAAAACACCTGTCGCTTAAACCAATAATGTGCAAAGGTATTTCAAATTTCAAACAATTCAATAAACGGATTTTAATTTCCACTTGTACTCTTTAAAGTCAAACTCCGAAAAGATCTCGCCAACACCGCGTCGAATAGGAAATTTTATTGCCGTATGCGTAATGACGCGCCTGCTTAATTTTTAATATCCTGAGGCAATACTATTTGCGCGGATCAGAATAGTAACTACAGCAATGGTTTTTGGGTGCAATGAACGCACAATCGAGCACAAAATAAGAAGCAAAGTGGAGAGGAGTCCTGGTGTGCGACACAATAAAACCGACAGCTACAGGCCTGCGCGGATCACAGCCGCATGAAGTTTATTTGAAAAGTTGGAACCGCTGCCAGTTGGCAGCTCGTAGACTGTTGTTGTTGTTGTTGTACTGGTTTGCATTGTTGTTGTAGCCGCTACTGCTCTTCTTGCAACTGTATTTGTTGTGGCTGCTGCAGGCAGCCGTAATCATTGTAAAGGCTTTACTACAACTTTTCATTCAGTTTGTTGCCTTTATACATGACTGAGAGGGACGGTTTTTATGTGTGCCTACGTCTATGTATGTTTCACATCGAATTTAATATTAACAGAGAGAGAGAGAGCACACATGGTGTAGTATATACTGCATACGCTACGAGTGAGAAAAATATACATTACACTTTGAGTCTCGTTATTGTAATGACAGAAATAACCCAAAACTTTGCTTACTTTCATTTATGTAACATACATTAGCTTGGTGCTAAACTATAGTATTATTTGGGGAAACCTATTTCCTTGCAAACTATCTCTATGAATGTATAAGGTTTGATTACATATTTTTTAGATTAGGAAATATGGATATTACTGATAGTGTATTCTTACATTTATTTACTTGTTATACTCTTGAAGAGGGTATCATAATGTAGTCAAGAAATGTGTAACACATTTAAGTATATGTGTTCTTGATCAGAAACAGCAACAGTACAGAAACGAACAGTGTAGTCATGTCTGCCTGTCTGTCCGTCTGTTTATATATCAAGCAATCTCACAGATTATCCATTTGGTAATGTCATCTATATCCTGACCAAATTTAATTAAAATAAATTCACTATATCATATATCTGTCATAGAAACAATGTTTAGGAGTTTTACTGAATAAGTACAGAGTCTCTTTCAGTAGAGCTTTCTCGATTCTGCTGCGTCTGTCGTTCATTTCAACAATTAAACAAAGCAAACTCTACAACAATTGAAAAATACCAACATGCAGCACATGTTGCTGCGATTGCCATAAAATTTGGTCATAATTGAAAGCCTAGCCATAATTAAAAGCTACGTACAAAGGAGATACCACGCCACCCAATAAATATGCAAATCGCATTTGTATATGTACGTAATATTCAAAACATTTTAAAAATGTCAAACATTTCACAATAACATCAATAATAATTTACAATTACTGGATGTATTTATGAATTGAAATGAAAAGAAATTGTTGAGGTTCGTTCAACTTTATAGACTGCTATGGCTACTTATACTCGTAAACGCCTACGCATAGGAGAAATAAAAAAGAGGGATGTCTAATGCTGCCACACTACGTATACACACCATCTACGCAGCACTTGACTGCGACTTCACGAGGCATTTAAGCATTCCAAACATGATTTCTGGCTCTCGGCAAGTTGTTGTCTGTTTCTCGGCAGTCTGACTGACCCTTCTACTGTCTGACAAGTGGCAGCGCCAGTGGCTTTATACGCAGAGGTGTAAGCCTCGGTCCAAGCACGTACTTAAGCTGCAATATCGGCTGGCAAACTTCCGCGCCCACTCTTTTAAACAACCTTTAAGCAAAAAATATTTAAATTAAATAGGGGCCAAGTTATCAACTCAACCAAGACAGTGCCTGCCTCTGTCTGTATCTTAAGATATATACACACATACATAGCTATGTAACAACGGCTGTATGTGGCTTTGTTTATTTTCTTTATATATAATTCTGTCGGACACCCCATTTTCTTAATAGGCGTATAGAATTTTAAAATTTGTAATCCTCCACTTTAGAGAAAAATTTTATGCCAAGTAAGAGTTGACACGTATGTAAAGGCTCTTCAAACATTAACAAACATCCATTAAAATGAAAAATAAAACAGTATATTCTGTAAAACTCATAAACAGGCGAACAAACATGCTGCAAGCTGTGTATGCTGTAGTATATAAATTTTGATGTATCTAGCTCTTATAGTCTCTGAGATTTAGGTGATCATACAGATTGACGGACACGCGGACATGGCTATATCGACTGCTGATCAAAAAGATATATATATTAGATATATACTTTCTTTCGACTGTTACGCACATATTTTTTGACAAACTTAATACACCATTGTTTCTTGCACTTAGAAAAACTTGTTCAATATTAACAGCTTAATTCTATGTATTTTCTTTAAAACATGATTGTAAAAGTTTTTGTTTATTTTTAATTTTCTAAGCAATTGACACATTGATACGTTTCCAGAAATTTATACATACTTTATATGACATAGAGCAACTTATTTATATACTCAACTTGGCGCTTCCAGCACTTTTAGAACTTAACAGTACAGGGTATGAAAACTCGTTGATCCACTCTTCTTACTCCATGACCGAACATAATAAATATGTATTTACAAAATGTATTTGCATTCACAGCCTTCACGTTGGCACTCAAAGAGTTGAAATATTTGCGGTGCAGCTCAAACAAATACAAAATAGGATGAAAAATTGGGTGGACAGGGTGCTTGTGGGAAAATGAAATTTAATATGAAATTTTGTTGCAAAAAGCAAAATCCGAACGCGCAACACCCACCATTTAATAAATTTCTCAGCAATGAGGCTTATAAGTATTCAAAATGCAACCGAGAGACCCAGTACTAAAGTATATAACAGCTTACTGTATACTTTTTGTTTATAAATAATGTTTTATATTATGTGAGAAATATAATAATTATTGTATAGTACTGTACTCTTTTTACTGTATACTTTTTGTTTATAAATAATGTTTTATATTATGTGAGAAATATAATAATTATTGTATAGTACTTGTATACTTAAAATAACGCTTTATATAGTTTTTGATATTAACAAAATACGTATATTTCAGCATCCAAGAATTTTTTTCTTTCGAAAAACTAATAGCGTATATAAAAAAACTGCAATGGACACTTGAGACAGCTATGCATTAAATTGAAAATACACACGCACGCAATAAAAATGAAATTTTACTGCGTAATAAAGCGAATCGTAATTATGATGTCCGCATGCCAATGGCAACAGAAAGGGCAGTAGCTTCAGATCGAAATACATTATAAATAAGCTACAGCGAATGAGCGGATATCCTTCTTAACGAGCACCAGATCCAAGATGACGCACTTGAGATGCAGTAAGTTATTAACAACGTATATTACAAGTGGATGCTATTGAAGATGACAAAAGCCCAGCACAACACAAACCCAGATACAATTTTTATTCTTTGCGTGCAGCCAGACTACCAGCGGTACTTCAGCATTTCCACTCATAGGTGGCAATTGCAGAGACAGATACAGCTAAATGGCTTGCAAAGATTTATGCAATTATCATTTCGATTTCAGTTTCACATAAAGCAACTGAAACTGAAATTTTAGTTTCCCTTAGCTCGCGTGTTTCTCTCGATTCAAATTAAATTCACAATTGTACATTTTCAAGTGCAGAAGATAATAATTGCAATGATAATTATGCTGTATAAATGATGCAGTTTGCAATAACGATGCTGTTGGCAACGCCGTCGAAACATGAAATTGCACTTCAAACGGGTTTGTAGGCCATAAGTATTTGGATATGTGGAAATGGAAGTGCAAGTGTACATAGCACGTTCCACCCACCACATCTTAATCGAATCAACATACTTGACAATGCGGCGTGAAAAATCTCACGGCTCACATCAATTTTCATTTTCTGGGTCGCCACTGTCGTCAGGTAAAGCAGACAACCACAAAATGAGAGAACACTGGAACGATTCGAAGCGGAGTGTGGTGTTGGTTGAGCAAGATGCATTGTACGTGGCTCCGTGTGGCCAAGCTTGCCTAATTGTGATTCTGGGACAGCATACAAAATTCAGCATCTAATTTGTACACGAACAACCAACGACAAGGACAAGGCACCAAAAACAAAGGTTTCTAATTTGATATACACAGGAAAAAACAGTAGACACGATGATCCCATGGTGATTGCTGGTCACGCCTCTTTTCTTCAATCACCTGCGACGCCCTCGTACAGGGCCATGGCTCATAATTCTTAACTAGCTGTAGCAACATACAAATAAGATAAATGTATAAATGAGCACAGGCACTCATGTCATCTCTAATCTGTGATATGTGACATGCCTACCGAAGGCACCCACAAAAATTTACATTTAAATGAAATATTTGTATACTTATTTTAAATATTTTCTCATGCATAAAATTGGCATTTTTCCATTGTTGAGGAGAGAGCAAAACCTGAGCCTGTATTGTGGCAAACGTCAAAAACTCGAAACCCATATTTTCAGCGAAGAATATAAAAGCTAGTACCAAACAAAGTCAAAATTAAATTGTGAAAAATGTATTTTCAACAAATAACCCACAAATTTTACAGCTGACTTTTTATGCGGCTTGAATACCCAAAAATATTATTTATTCATTCAAAGTCAAATAAAGAATGGTCTTTACAACTCAAGGACGAGGAAACAAGATGAGCTTAAATAAAAAGTACAGCCCTAAGCAGCCAGTAGCTACGCAAAGCATTCGACAGCGGTTTTTTTTTTTTTTTTTAAAGGCGTTTATTATAAGCTACAATATTTTAATAGTTAATAGGCTGCAATACATCCAAAAAAAACTATGAGAAATAATTAAACCCTCAGCATTTAAAAGCATTTTAAATTTTGAAATTCTTGAGCACAATAGATAATCAATAATTTGTAGATTTTTAAACTGCGCGGCGCTATAAGCAGGTAAAAATAGCTTTATAGTGCGAAACCTCAGAGCTCCGAGGAAGCATAGCGGAAACTGACGTGAGCTGACATTACATGCATTAGAAGCTATTAGAACGGTACGAAAGGATGTCGATGATGTTGCTCCTGACTGCCTTACTGCCTCATGTAGTGCCTGCTGTGCAGAATCAAACGGCACGAACCCAACACTGATGGCTGCTGTAATCATCGGGGCATAGATAGCGAAGCAGTGAGCAGTGAACGGAAGAGTCAAAACCAACCCATGCCAGTCACATGTGGAGACGTTGCCAGACGGGTTGGAAAACGTTGCCACAGCGCGCACTTTACCGTGTCATTGAACGTTGTAATGGCTTTAGCAGGTGCTGTGTGTCAGGTTATACGTACACATCGAGTTAGGATGCTGACACATCTGTATGGTTATCTCTTTAGAATGGGGGAATTTAAATAAATTAATACGCTGTATTAGACACATATTAGCACTAGGAGAGCACCAGCGCTTACGTCCAAGAAGTTGATTTTATACTAAAAATAGGACAAATGTTAAAGTTCACGTGTTAAAGTTCACTGGAGAGCTAGTTACGGACGATCGCGCACTAATCTCCTACAGAAATCTTTACCATAATTTATGTCCTAAACACATATCCGAAAGCAATAAGGTGACAGCTCATCGCTGTCGACATGCAAATACGTGATGGGGCAACTAAGACCTGAACGCAGGATATCTCGTAGCCGGGCCCACTCGACAACATAGTTCTTGTTGTTGATAGTTGTCTTTTTAAGCAAATATTTCCAGAATGATTTGTAAGCAAACACAGAAGTTTACTATTTCAAAAGTTTTACTACGCAATATATTAAGGAATAAATAAATAGGATGCCTCCTTTATTTATATGCAAGGAGCTGCACCCACTCTGTTTGTAGCTGAAATAGAATCCAGCATTGAAATATATATGCACGTGGGAAAAACCTATCATTTATGAATTCTCTGCGATAATAAACTAAGGGAAGGGCAAGCCGTAACAAAGTGAAGTTCCAACGGCGTTTGTGATTATCCTGATAATTTGTATATCGATGGATTTGTAAATTCATAGGTGAATTTAGTATACAGCTAAGTTTAATAACAGGTATCTCATAGTCGGGGACTCGACTATAGACTTCTTACTAATTTTCTTTTAGAAAGCCTGCTTTAGATACATTCGATTACTTCGTTTGGCAAATAAAGTTGTTGAGTAACTCAAGGCTGTAACAACAAGAATATAGTACGACTAGCATATGTTTCATACAATATATTCAAATGTGTGCTTCTCCGTTCCTATTACCAAGGTAAACATAAATTTTATTACCTTTTTATGAGCTGGCCGGAGTCACAATGTCGCACAGTCAGACAGTCCTGACGAAACCCCAATACTCTGGACCCATACCCATCCAAGACATAACTATGCAAAAACTATAAAAAGAAAAAAGTTGGGTAGTAAAAACGTAAAGTGCAGAGCAAAAACAAATCCCTGGGCAACAAGGCACAGTTGAATGAATTCCGTTTGAACTAAATTCATTTCGATATGACATCATTCGAGAACAGACAATGCATACAGAAAAACTAGAAGAGAGTTGAGCTAAGTAATTCTCAAATACGTTTTTATTAAACACATGTAGAATTCTATAATACCTTCAAAGTTCCGAGCTGAAGAGAGGCTAAGGCTAAGTGAGTGAGCACATTCATTAAATGAATGATTATTCATTTTTAATTGAACGCCGCAATCTCTTAGAGACAAACTCAGTTTGAATATATGTTATCTATGCATACATATATGTAGATGGTCTTGCTTAGATACTATTCAATATAGCATTAGCTTTTTATCATAGATTTGAAATATAAAATACCGTTTTATGGCAACTGATATAAAATATGCATATTGATTTGTATGTTCGGGCTTAATAATTGGAGATATAAAACGAGCTCGAGGTTGATCGGATGTAAATATGTGACGATTTATATTAAGCATATATTTAATATTTTTAATATTTCATTCTACCTGATCAGACTAAGTCAAAAGGGTACATACGTACAACAGATTATCAAAAAATGTACGTTAATCTATTATGCATTGGACTGTGCGTAAATAGATGATCAGCTATCATAAACACATTCACATATAGGAAACTATATCTGTTAAATGTTAAAAATTCCCACTTGAAGAGTATAAAAACTCATTCATGTGAATTCTTTTGTATATGGATATCTTACCAAAATCATATTAAGACTATCGCATATAAATGATATAAAAATAAGCGGTCTCCAGTCTTACGTCAGACAAACATCTTTAATTTAAAAAAAAAATGATCAAGGCTAAATAAATTTGCACATTTTCTGTATGTTTATACACTTTGCGTATGTCTATATGTATATACGTCTGTATTTTTTGGTCCATCAATGTGCAAATAATTTACTTACTATGTGAATTCTAAGACTATCATCTACCTCTGCCTATTTAAAGAGTCTACTATTTAAGTGTGCAGTGTGTATATAGCATAATATTACTGAATATGAGTATACATAAGTTGGTACAATTGCTGAAATACCGTAATATATTTTAGATATAGTTCACCATTGGTTACTTTTAAGGTTGGGTAATCGCAACGTTTCATGTTTGGGTTTGCTTTGTAGCTAACATCAAAATGTTTACCTTAAACAGCCATATACTAGTAGCTTATTATTCAATTAAATACTTTTTGGAGTTACTTAAATTATGCTGAATTGGCATGTGTAAATGATAGTTACAAAACAAAGTATGCTACGAAAATATTTTTGGTTTAATAAATCTACTCAAATATTTATAAAATTTGAGTAAAAATTAATCAATTTTTGACCGGACTTTTACTGTGTACTCTTCAATTTTTATGAATACATATAAATACTTATGCATTCACTCACACGCAATGGTTGTCTGCGGTTCAATGAAGAAAAATAATTTAATAAGCAATACATTTGGGAAATTTAATATGTGTGTTCTTCATTATTGGATGGCGTTCGCCAAAAATAGAGAACAAATGTTATCAGACTGAAAAATAATGAAATCAATACACTATTTTCAGCAAATGTAGAAAAATAAGTTTAATTTTTGTTGGTGCAACACATGATGTCAGTGACATCAAAATTGCAATGTATAAAAGTTGCACAGGCCTTGGGTCACAAATTCAACACCATACGTGAACAAAATAATCTTGAGGCCAAATACATAAACATAAACAAGTAAATCCACTCTAGTCGAATGATTCAAACTGACGCTATAAGAAGGAACATTGATAGGAGTATATCATTTCTAATTTGGAATTTAATCAAACATACTAACTATAAAATATCTCGTGTTTTTTAAAAAAAAAGCGCCTGAAATGCTTAAGTAAAACGTTAGATTTAACTGTGTATTCCAGATAAAATACTCGGCAGGTAACCTAACGTATAAATCCTAAATCCATGTACTAGGTACATAACTTTTTGAAATGAATTAATACTTATGTCTCATGGCCACACACAAGTAAACATAAATATCTTAAACAGATGGCCGGCTGAGTCAGTTGTGCAATTTGTTTAAATTTCATTCATAAACTATGGAGTAAGTATAGTCCTAAGCCTGCATATAACCATTTAAAAAGATATGTACAAGACCGTGCCTTAGTCACGCCTTATGGCGACGTCTCGTCGCTGTGCCCATTGAATCATCAACTTCATTATCATCATTCCCTCAGCTGTTTTGTAGAATGCGTCTGCTTGTGCTTATAATTGCTGTGCGAACTCAGAATACAATTGATGACGGCTATTCAATGAATCAGCTATTTACTGTGGTCACATTCTCACGAAAAGTTGTTTATATATTGTAAGTTCGCGTGCATATATGAATATGAATAGTATACGAATATTCACGATGCTTTTTAAAATATGTGTACATACTAAATGTACAGTATGCAAATTTCATTAGTAAGCTTTTTATTTAAATATACCCTTCTCTGTCTCAACAAGCAACTTTCGTTACTTTAGTTGTTATTAGAGTTATGATATATCAGCTAAGTAACTGACTTGAAGTTTTAAACAAGTGATGGCATGTCAAAAATGATTCATATATCGGGGCAAAAGATCACTACTTAGAACAATATCATTTTAATCTGTGGAATGTGGTGGCCTCTGAAAAATCGTCATGACATCATATCTACAGATAGAAGTATACATACAAACATTTATATACACGTCTTCTAACAGTTAAAGCTGTTGATGCTGATTTAAATTTTAGTTCGATTAGCAGTTGAATTTATATAACAATACTAGACGAGCCACCCCTACCCTTTTCTATGATATCATAATATGATATTATAATTAGCATATTGTTGTAGACGGGAAAACAACCGTCAAGTTAGTTGAATTGTCAGACTCACAGTCATTTAGTCGACTGGAGTCAGGTAGTTGAAATTGAAATTCAATTTCGTTTTCTTTACAAATTAAAATTTGTTTGTCTTGGAATTTGAATACCAAATTATGTCATTTGTTGTGCGACGCGCCTGACGTAGCTTGTTTATAAATAAATAGATAACAAAAAAAACCAAAAAAATAAACCAAGCTTCAAAAATACAACGGCAACGGCAGCAGCAGCAAACTGTTTACAAACAAAAAACCTGTTTCGTTGGGGTGCGCCAAAAGCCGGCAACTATTGCAACTTGAATTGGTATAGTGGACTGAATGAATGAGCCAGATGCTGTAGATACTTCTACGAGTATGTATGTATCTGTAACCCAGTTTGTTTGTCTGTGATATTGAATTAACTTTGATAGTGATTTATGCATCACGCTATAACAAATGACGGCACTAGAGTCAATAGCACTCGACTCCACGATACCCTATGCCAGTGCTAACATACATAAAAAAGCTTCGCTGCTTCAGAAAATAATCTTGAATAACGGATGCCCCAAAATTAAAAATATAATGGGAATTATTTTTATAACTTTAATCTTAATATTAGTGACTTCAAGCTTTTAATGTTAACTTTCCTGATAATATTTTATGGCCGTACATATATTTTCCTTTTTCGCAAATTTATAGCACCCCAGTACCTATAGGTGCAGGGTACAAAAATGCGCTCTCGAAAATACTTATACACATACATCAGCAAAGCAAACGCGTTGAGCAAACTGAGCAGCTGGAACCGAACTGAAAACCGGTTAGATTCGAGCAGCTTTGAACAAATTTTAGCTATGTACAAAATGATTTTATGTTGGCAGTATGTGTGCTTATAACTATTAGCAAAACAAAATTAAAAATGTTATATTTTCAATACATTTTATTTTAGTCTGTCACTATCTCCTGTGTAAATCAAGCACACTAATACAAGGAATGCGCTAAATTTGATATTATATGTTCGCGATCATACCTAAATGTTAAGTTAAGGCTTAACAACTGGTTGACATCAATCAAAAAATAAAAAATAAAACAATGCACATGGTCGTAACCACTTTGTTGACCTGTAGCGCCAAGAAAACTTTTCGTACCTGCAGGTATGTGACCAGTGCGACAGGCCAAATATAATGCAATATGGTGTCCGGTTTTTAGTCAGCTTATTCACTTTGCTTACGTAATCTGAAATTGCCGGCAAACTGCAATTTCTGTCCGAAAACCCATTAGAATAAATTATAAGCATAGCTTTAATGAAACTTAGGCATTATGAACAGTGTATATACCTAGATACACACATATGACTCATGAGGTCATTGGCCTACTAACTCTTATTACGAAGTGCTAAGAGACTGCTGCAATCTCAGTTGTTTCACTTTTACTTGCAAGTGCAACTTCAAAATACGTAGAAAACCACACAGTTTGTATTAGATGAAAATATTTTTTTCAACGATTGTTTATCAGACATATTTATATTACGGTAAACCTACCGTAATATACCCTGTAACAGTACAGGGAACCGCTCAAATTTACTACCTATGTAATTCCCAATTTGTTCTCAATTTGTGCTCGTGATGAAATTTCCTAGACAGTCGACCCCCAGATACTCTTCATTTTTGCCAAATCTCAAGTCTGTAGCCATAAACTGCTCTTACTATGCACTTTTTAAATTGTGTTATCTTAGACACAATTTAAAAAGTGCTTAACAAGAGCACTTGCAAGCCTAACAAGTGCTGGAGATCAAGTTCAAGCTTCAAGATTTTACCAAAACTTTTCCTTTCGTACATTCTGACGGACAGACGTCCATGGTTGTATTGACTCGATTATTGATGCTGATCAAGAATATATACACTTTATGGAACTGGACAGCCCTCCTTCAGCGGGTTAAATACTTTCAACATACTTAATAATTCAGCACAGGGTATAAAAATTAATATTTGAGGTGTAACTATTTGTGCAATATTACACGGAAGAAATCCATAAGAAGACACTCGAAAAAATGCTGGAGAAAATTGTTTGTTGTGCTTTTTTTTAACTAATCTTTAAGCTGCTTAAAGTTTTAATGCAAAAACACAATTTGCCAAAATAACCTTCAGCTGCTATTGATGTTGCTGGAAAAAGTGCCACAGCTGGCAAACAGTCTCTCATACACACACAAAGTCTGTCAGCTGTAAGCTTCGTCTGCATGCAATTTCTCGTGTCAACGAATGTTTTGCGGCAAAAAGAAAAAAAATATCGCTTTTCTTTTGTTTACTTTGGTTCCTGGTTTGCTGGAAAAGCCTGCGACAACATGCAACGCCAGTCCTACCAACGCGTACTTCGGTTGTTTTGTCGTTTCCCCTTTGCGTGTTTTCGCTGATATTGGCACTAAACGCTGAGGCATAGTTTTAGGCGTCTGGCTGGCGCGCCTATATGACGACACACGTTTCCTGTGCTTAGGCAAGTAATAGCGCCGAGCAGAAAACAGCGCACAAAATAATAATAGTAGTAGTAATAATAAGAGCCTGCCGCCAGAAAGGGCCAACGGCCGAGTCTAGCGCCGCCTACCTATAAATGAGGCAGGCAACTGTCCGTGTCAGTTTTGGGGCTGAACTTTGCTGCCAACCAGTTTATGGAAAAGCACTACATTTTCGCGCTCACATTTATATAAGCAATGTCGATAGGAAGGTGTCGTCTACATCAATTGTTAGTTGCCATATGCTTGGATCCGAGTCTCTATGCCTTGTTCCTTTGTATATTGTGCTTGTGCACTCGACCTTAACATTCTCCAAAGCTGGCCGCAAAACGCAGCCGCAGAAGTCATGTGAGAGTCACTTCCGTAGTCAAAGTGTTGTCCAGGAACAAAACTTGATAATGATCAAAGCGACCACCCGTTAAAGTTGTGCTTATTGTTTTTGTGCAAGTAGTGTGTTGTTGTTTTAGCACTGCCTGTTGTAATTGCTATTGAATTGATGGCATAAGGTGAGGACGGCGCCATTTTTTGCCAGCAATTTGCAAATTGTTTTTGTGGCCATCGGGCACAAAACTGGTTTTATACGTTGTTTATTCTTATCAACATATATATCCATTAGTTCAATCTCTCTTTCTAAGTGTGTTGCATGAAATATGCAACGTTCTGTGTTGCATATCCGCAGGCGTTACGGCATCGCTTAAAATAAAACTATTTTAAATGTATCCTGTTATATTTTTATTGTTGCTTCTGAGAGTGTCTACAGTTGAAAATGAAAATACAATTTTTCCCAAAAGTTGTTAAGAAACATTTTTACGCAGCGTAAGGAAAACAAGGAATAGGATAATAACTCTGATTGTGCATAAACTCATTTTAAAGCATATGCTGCTTACTTTTCGCTGATTATTTTGGAGTTTTGCGTTAGATTTAGCCTCAGATTTCGACATTGAGTTAAAAATGAATTGAATCCGATTCAACTCTTAAATCGCTCTGTGTGTGTGCTTTTAGTTGTCGTTAAATAAATATAGCGGAACCTTCATAGCAAATTCGTTGTCTCTAACTCTCATAGTCTCTGATATTTTTGTGGTCATACAAACGGACGGATGGACAGGCTATATCGACTCGGTCGATGATGCTGTTCAAAAATATATAGACTTTATGCAAGACTTCCTTTTGCATGTTACTTTTTTGTGACAATACAAATAGACCGCAATAAAATTAATGACTTGCGGCATATTGAATTTAAAAAAAGGACACTTGTTGTCATTTCATTTGTGAACAAATTACTGAACCAAAAGAATAATAAACAATAATCTTAGAAATGTGCATAACATAAAATTCGTCAATAAATGTATAACAATGTTTTCGTTTTGCTTGCCAGCAGCTAGAACTTCAGTCGAAAATATAAGCGCTGCCATCTCGCAAATAACACAATACAGTTGGTAATGCGTCTAGTTGGTGAATATAATCAAATAAAAATAATAAATGGTTTCAAGCCTTGAAGACAAACAACTTTAAAAAACTCGCAAAGGTAATGTAAATAAATTTGTGAACAGCACAATTTCCCAGGATGTTATCAAGCTCCGGTTGTTGATTTAAACTTGGTCACTTTACTGACAACAGGGTTTCATCGGTCTCATCATCTTTCTTAAAAGACTTACGTACTCTCGTTACAATTACTGTTGCAGCACTGCCGAATGAAAACACTTTATAGGCAGTCAATGGAATACTAGGTATACGCAATTTGAATAATAATTACAAGCTCAAAACTAATAAATCGACGATAATATATCATTGGCCATTAACTTAGTTTATTACATTTCTATAATTTAAGTTTTTTTTTATTTTTACGGTTTGCCTGCTTGTGAAAGAAAGAGTATTTATAGAAATATATTTGCAAGTTTTCAAAATGTTGTCATAGTATTTGCCATGAGTTGACATTAGTGTGTCAAATCGCTCTGCTTGCCCCATAAAACATATAGCCCTTTGCCTTGCCAATCAAATTTTGATAGAAGAAGAAATTATGTAAGTTCAGCTAGTATATATGATTAACTCTCGCTGGTTTTATATTTTTTGTGAAAATTACATATTATTTTATTACATTTTGTGGTCAGAGTATATGAACAACGATCCCTCCTCTCACTTCGCTACTTAATTTTATCCTTGATCTGGGCCTTTAGGCGACTCTTTCAAGTGTTTAGAAACAAAGCAAAGCACATTTGATGTTGTTAATTGAGTACTTTTGCTATACTTAAACACACCAGAAACCCCATAGAAATGTACTCCAGGCGATGACGTCGTGTTAGACAGCTGCAAGGAGATAAACGCAGACAAACACAATGACACTTTAGAGGGCTGTTGACACTTTCTTACTTCTATCTCCGTTGATGTTTAGGACCGCCATTTACTCATTTCATTGCTCTTAATAATGTGTAACGGCATCTGCCCCGACTTTAGAATTTAATGAGTTGCACTTTGACGTCAAGTGTTCCTAAAGTGTTGGAACAACAAAAAGTGACGAGCACACGCGCCTTATGTGCAAAAATTGTTGACAAAACACACTAGTATATGTATATGACAGAACACATCAAAGAGTTAAAATCTTAGTACATTTTAATGGGTTAGTCTCTTAAAGTCTGTAATCTGATCCATAGAAACTTAAATTGATTATTAAAAATGTTTATGAACATTATATCAATAATTGTGCTTAAGGTAGGTTTAAGTAATCATTAAGAAACTAATTTGTGTGAACATAACATAATATGTCAGTCGAATTGCAAGATATACAGTATTTACACATACATATGCACATAATCCACACTCTCACCACAATCTCAGTAAATTTCGTATGTTTTTAGCATGCAACATGCGAAAAGCCAAATGCAACGAATGCATGACTCAGTTGCTAGGATCAATTAGTGACTCAGAAAGTGAGGATAGCAAAACACACACACTCGCGTTAACTAAACCCAAATGCCTCGTATAAAAACGTAAGGTAGTCAGATGGACTTATGAAAGTAAACAACTTACAGGTACCCTGTACAAAGCTATAAAAAATCTAAAGCAATTTAATATTGATTTTTACATACATAAAACAACAGGCAGATTTGGACAAAATCTGGAAAATACTAATTACCTTTTACTGTAATTTCTCCTTCTGTTTATCAACCTAGTACATTGGCACGTTTTTGTAATACTCTAAAGTGAAATGTGCTAAGCACAAAATTAAAGGCGAAACACCAAATAGGAATACGTTCAATAATTCGATTACACGGCTCCTCCTTTTTATCATATTTTTTGTATATTGTAGATATTGTACAACACTTATCCGATACATTCACCTTTGTAAAAACATTTTAGCACAGCAGCTGCCACAAACGAAGCATTGTTTTTAATAAATTGTGCTTCCACTTTCTGGGGATGTTACCGTGTGGGTGTGCTTTTGTGTGGGCCTGACGCTACCCTTACGTCTTACTGAGTTAACCAAAATTGACGACGACAACGGCGACGGTTGCTTGTTGCTTTCTGCAATGGTGGCAACCCTCGAAGCACTGAACCAAACGGTCGCATAACCATACAGCGGATATTTCACAAAATGCGTACAAGGTGTGGCACACATATACTTAATGGTTGTCTGTTTGCATTTGTATTGTCGTTGGGGGAGGACTGTGCACCACACCTTCAGGACAGGCAGCTACTGCCATCAGCATACATGCATATACAGGTAACGGTGGCCACAATAAATTTTCATTTGTTTACCGTGTGTAATTAGAAAATTAAAACCCAGTTTATATGCCACCAACAGAAACAGCAACAGACACAGTAGAAACATGGCCATTAGCAGGGGAAAAACAGTGGCCAACAGTTGAGCAAGCAATTGACCAGCTGTAATATTGAGTTGGGCTGGTTTGTTTTGTAGAATTTGAATGTGTGTTGTAACTTTATTATATTAAAGAAGCCGTGGAATTTGGTCTTTTAAAGTAGCAGATAGCACCATAAAAATGTTTGTTTGTAATATTTTATGGTACATATGAGTTTTGCAGGGCCGCTTCACAGAAACTGAACGAAACTGTACTGAAAACGAAAGCACAACGTGAAAGCCGTGCCAATGTTCATTTTGCAAGTGAAAAAATTAAGTTTAAAGTCGTCAGTGAAATTACCCAACGCAAGTACTAAGAATATTTTATATATATTGAAGAGGACATCGACATGATATCTAAAATAAGTTCCGAGGACCGTGAATAAATATTATGCAACTCCTAATTTGTTCCAAGTCTGTACTATGAAAACGAGGGTTCCAGTATAGATGAGATACATAACGATTTAAGTTTCGAGTACAGGGTGTATCTTAGTCGAGTTCTCTTTGTGTCAGAGGTTTTTCCTTCGTTTCTGTAGAGTTTTTTGTGGAAAATAAATGAACATGTGTGTCGCAAAGAAAATCGCAATTCCCTTTAAGTTGAATTGAAGTAAACAAGCAGAGTATCAGACATTGTGTCTCATAAAAGCCGCTGCTGCAAGCATTTGCGGTATAACACCTTTCAGTGTGATTGTGCCTGTTTCGTGGCCATTTTTCTTTTCTTGCGTTTGTATTACTTTGGAGGTATAATACATTTGTTAAAAGTATAAGAAAGTATATATATTCTTGATCAGCAAAATAACAGATTCGATATGGTCATGTTTCTTTTCCGAGTCCGTGTCAGTATTTACGAGCAGATCAAGTTTAGCTCTAGTTTTGGATGCCAAGCCTCAGTCACACATCAAGAAAATAGCAAAGCAAAATCAGTTTTGTAGCTAAAGAATTGAGAAAATTACATTACGATCCCACTCCCCCCTCACCCATATATTGAAAAACACATGACATGGCCTATTTATTCTATTTTTTTTCTATTTCCAATGGCCAAATTTAAAACTTATTCATTAATTGTTAAAATTTTTGTTTAGTTTTTGTTTATTAATCAGAAAACCAGTAGGAACGCTCTACTTAAAAGTGATCGGTTACTATGAAATTTGTAGCGTCAGTGTTCTCTTCTTCTTCTTGTTTTGGTCCGATGCAAAATTATTTATGGAATGACCATCGAGTTTGTTCGATAGTGCAAATTCGGACTATAGTATATAATATCGTATAGAAAATTAGCGGTCGATATCGTCATTATCCACTAAGAGGAGGGCCATTTAGCGGGTAATTTTATTCAGTAGGGTATACTAAAGTCGGGTTGCCGACTGTCCGGCTTGTTTTTATTGCAAGCCGGTTCTCAAGACGGCCTTTTCTTTTCATGTCGAAGTCAAGTTTTAAATTACCATGCTTTCGAACTGAGTTCACTGGAGCAGAAATATGACTGACAACCGAGTGACTGTGTGACAAAGTGACCATATTTATACAATGTATTACTTATACCGATTTAGTTGGAGCAACTAAAGTAATAAGAAATAAACACAATTCTTATGAATAGCATTAGGATTTGAAAATAAGGCAACAATACAGTCAGATTTTAAAAAAACGCAAATACTTTTCTAGGAAAGAAACAATTTTTACAGAAACAGAACACATATTGCATATTGCTTTGTTATCTCCGTTAGCACATAATTTGAATTTAAATGATTTCACAATATAATAATAAAAAAAATATCCAGACCCATCCCATTATCAATAAAATGAGCATAACTACATATTTATCTGCGAATTATCCAAGCGGCGCCATTCTTTCTCACACTGACACTCCCTGTCAAATTTGCAGACGTATGTACATACATATTTATATTTTCATATAGTTTTCTTTAAGTTCATCAGAAAACGCTAGCAACGTAACAAGTTAATAAGTATGGTCAAATGATGTTGATAAAGTTGAGTATTCTGCCATGTCATTGCTTTACTGTCATTTAGCAGTGTGTTATAATATAATTTTATCGAACTTTTTAAAATAATTTCAAATTGACTAATAGTTTTAATGCTATATAACACAATTCCTTACATTCCACAAATCATGAGAATTGGGTTAATGAACTTTACAATTGTAGTAAGCTTTGCTTACTATTAGCCAAGGTTTTTAAGTGCACGTTTTAGCTTGTTAGCTTGTAGAAGTATAAGTAAGAACACAATGCAACAGCAGCTACGACATTTGAATGTTGAAGGTTAATTCGGTAATAAATTATATAAAATAACTGAATAGCAAGCTAAAACGCTCCGTTCTGAGAATCAAGTCTTTGGTTTCATTGCTCTCCAGTCCCGCATTATAATCATGACACATATCATATCTGACGTAGATGAGCAACTCTCAGCGACACTGGTAAGCTGAAACCTATTCAAGTTGATGTCAGCCAAGTCCATTGCTATACACACTTATCGGTATACCAATCACTTGCTAACACATGTATATACAATTATCGGTAATGTCGAAAGGTTAATCGAGTTTGTATACAGAAAAACAACAAATTATGTCTGCATACCAAACACTAAGCAGCAGATAAGCAGTTTGAATTAAGCTAGGAACTCTGCATCATTTTAATTATCAAATAATAATAATCTAGTAGGGAATGCAAAAATTAATATACGCAAGAAACAAAAACATTCAGTGTCGATACGTCTCCTGATCAATAGTTATCAGAATTTTAAAATTATATTGCACAAAAAGCAGATTCTTTCAAGAAAATTTGCTGTATATTAATAAAAAGCTTTTTATCATGTGGTGCCAAAAAGATACTTAAGTATTAGTTGTGAGAAGAGAAAACTGCGGAGTCAGATGATTTCGCGAAAGTCTTTTAACAAATCTGTCAGCATAAACTTTGCGGCACGTGTCGCGGCATAATGCATACTGCATTATGCCAGTTCACGGTCATCTTAGCAAATATTCATTGTTGCTGCTGTTGCTGAAGTGGCACCAGTACAATAGCTGTTACAATAGCATAAACAATGTTAGGCAACAAGAGTTTTACTTGGACGCCTTGGGCCTAAAACATTTGGGACGCATATCCCGACCGGGGAACTTAAACTAGCTAATGAGGCCATTTACAATTATAGTATTTACAAACACACGTCTATAATTTGTAGATCACATTGGTACTTTGTTTATCTAATTGATTTATTTTATATAAAACATCTGTGCTATGAGAAAATCGATTAATTCAGCTGTGATATTTCATGATAGTCAAATTACTGACTTTCCATTACTTCATAATAATTTTTGAATTTAGTTAGCTGTACATAGACATATGTGCGTTGCATATCCGCTGTAAGATTAAAAATATTCATAAACGAGAGTTGATTGGCAAATCCGAAAACTGAATATGTGCCTTCCGCTACGCGAAATAGAAACAGACAAAAGCAAAAAAAAAAAAAAATTAAACGAGTTAGAACGCTCACGCTATAGCTAAATTGAAGATAATTTCAGCGTTTAAGCACATTTTTACATTTCCACTGTATAAAAACACTGTTTTTAAACCCTGTAATTTTTAAAAGTTCCAAGGGTTTATTAAGTTTGTAATTTTGGAATGTGGGTTTGTCTATAGGTTAAGCAGCCCAGTTTATGTTAAAATTTTGTCTTGCCCTCTTCTGACCCTGTAGATCGAAAACATATAATAATACCATTTCGTCGTTATCGGCTAATAAACTCGGAAGTTATTCAAAAACCAACTTTACGCAGTGTCGGGACAAAGGAAGAAGAAAACACTGACGATACCATTTACAAATCTTGCAGGGTCTAGTCGGTTCGATTGTAGCCTAGGGTATCCTACAATTCTACGCTTCCCGACTGAGTATAAATTAAGCCTGCAGCTCTTCACATATAAATGTATCTTTCATATATCATGTATCATACTATGTTTATTCGAAAATCGTCAAAATTTAAATTAAATGGTTTACCAATGACGTAAAATGTTTCTTGAGCTCAATTTTCGAAAAAATATGTCTATAAAACATCGTGTGTTAAAAAAATCTTCTAGCTGTCACATTTAATCTCGTTTTTAATATTAGTCATTTGAAATCAAATAGGGAGCCTATATGTCAAATATTGCAGTTCTTTACCGATGGACAAATGCTGATGCAAAGCTTTATTCAGAGTACAAGACTCGCACATGCGCGCCACAATTTGTTACAATTTGCCGGCACAGTTCAATGAACTCACAAATGAATGCAGTCAATTACTGGCGGCTGTTGTCGATGCTATTGCTGCAACTGTTTCAGCGGTCGCCATTGTTGTTCTACTAATGAATGTTAGATAAAAAGGAAAGCACAATGTGAGCACTGCGCCTTCACTCACTGCGTTGAAATTTATTAACTTGCAGCGGGAAACGCTTTATAAACGGACCGCGAGCTACAGCCAGCACCGTGTCGAGAACAATTTGCACCCGGGGCAAAGTTGCACCAATTTATAGCAAAAGAACCACAATTATTTTGAAAGTATAGCAAAAAAATACAATTTCGGTGTCAAAGTAAATTAATTAATTAAGTTGAAGTTAAAATTAAATTCTTACTTTCTTAGTTTTTAAAAAGCAAAGTCTATATTTTTTTCATATTTCGAGTATTTTTTCGATCGAGAATAAACTGATTCTGCTAAGTCTCTAAAATAATTTCTTATTTTTATATTTTTTTTGTTTAATCAAAATTAAATTACAGAGTTTCAAATAAATCATTTTTATCATCAAAAATTCAAATTTTAAAAAATAAGAGAATCAAATGTATTCAACTTTAATTTCACAGCGGGCAATTTGAAGTCGTAAAAGGACAAGGTCAGTGCCGGCATTACTTTTAGAACTCAAAAGATCCGTCGATTGTTAGTCTAGTTGTGTATTAAATTCAATTGATTTTTTGCTGTACCAGTTTGTTTATTTACGAATATGGAAACAGAATTTTAAGAAATCTAATTAAAAGAGTAGTTTTAAAGCTCGAGCCTTGGCAGACATGATAAACATCGGGAGTCCGATGTATCCTGAAAAATTACTAAAGAAACAAATTAACGCAGCGTCGGGGCAAAGAAAAAATTAAGAGAACTCTGACGTTACAATCTATAAGAATTGCAGAGGGTCTGCGCACGTGTGTATGAGATTTTACACACGACTAGTTATAATTTCTATTTTTTAAAAGTTGTCACTTAATTTTCTCTGAGCAATAGAGATATCTTAGTTATAGTGTTACACTTACTACATATTTGCCTTTTTCTATGCTTAATGAACAATAGACCATTTTCAATGATTTTAAACCGAAAAAGAAATCTATAAATTTTGAGACGCAGCACATAAGAATGCACTTTAGTGGTGGCAAACGCAAATGCTCCAAAAGTCATTTCAACGGAGATATAAATGACGAAGCAGCATAAATGTTAAAGTCGATAGACTTGAACATTTTATAAGAAGTGGGCGCCATTACGCCAGTTCTGCATCAAGGCACAACGACAATATTTACGTGCGCTCAAGTCTATCTATATCTTGCTGTGGTTATGGTAACATGGAACAGGGGAATCAATCTTTGAATGTAGTGATATTGAATTTCGAGTATTTCCGCAAACACTCGACCAAGAATAGTCTAGATTCGAAACTGATTAGGTAAATATAAAAGGTAATAGCGACAATTTGTGTATAGTGTGTGCTCGAATATTTATACCAGTCTAATACTACGAGCAAATCTGTATTATCGATCGTGTAACGTGGCGTACTCTGCGCGATTTTGATTTAAAGTAAAGCCAAATAATAGCTTGTGTCATAAATTTATGATACTCCCGTTTTATTGATTTTTGCAGCATGAATGTTTTAAGTACTTATTTATTATTTGGAGAGGCGCTTTTACCATTACGAAATGAACCACTGTGATGCCATCGTTTGGTTGTCAATTCAAATTACCTGTAAATAAAACAAATAGAAAAAAAGAACGAATAAAGTATTAGTAAAATCATTACTTAAAGTTGGTCAACTTAATGATCTTTAGACGAAAATTGTTAATATTTTAAAGTGAAAGCGTTACGACTTTTAAAAAAAAGAGTGGCGCAATAATACCGGTGGCCTTTATCATCATATTTCGTGTCATTGCATCGTTGCATGTTGATTCAGATAGCAATACCGACTCCTTAGACTCTTCTGTTTTTTTCCCCCATTTTCTTATATTCAGTGCAGCAATGAAAATTTTCGATCGATTCTTTTCACTTTGTTTGATAAATAATAACTTGTAATTATTTTACATAAGTTAATCATTTCTCTTGCATTTCGGTATTTGCCCTCCAAAGGGACATTAATTCGTTTTTGTCTTTTGCGCTTGGCCCTTTCCATACTTAACAGTAATGACAAATAATAATTTCTCGCAACTTCTTTAACCCGATTGTGAGCGACCCTGTACTTTTCTATGAAACTAATACATTCGCGAACAAACACGCTGTAAGCTTTGTACGTAATAATATTTCTTAAATATCTTTAAAGTAACTATTCAATCATAATGAACGTATTATTATTATTGCGTCCTCAATATACCTTTCATGTGTGCCAAATCTCAAGTCTGTAGCTTTAAAATTTTAAAAATAAAATAAAGATAAGCTGGGCTAAAACTAATTTGTATTTGAATATTCCTGAATATAGCACGGAACTAAAAAACTGAATGCGATGATTTATACTTATATAGGAATAATTTACTCACATATACATACAATGACTTATTCTGTGTACAACGTGAATTAAATGATTGGCTGAATGAATACTTGCTGACATGAATGAACGAACAGCTTACAAATTAAATTAGGCCATGATGTGTCACACACATACATACTGAGAATTTGGGTTCTCTTCCACAGACCCTTAACAAGTGTTGTCGACAGCTCAAAACTAATTGAATTTCTTACTGTCGCTAACAATTTGCATTATTAAATTTTTAGCAGAGTGTATGTGTAATTGAGTGTAGTCATATTTAGTATACAGTTTTTGCTCATTGAAGCGGAAATGAGATAATGAATGAACAACCATACAACTAACCAGCTGATCAAGTACTTAGTTAACATTGTCTATAAGCGAGTTACCTATGAAATATCTATAAACCTAACTGGTGCTGGTCTAACCAAGAATGCTAAGAAGCGATCAAAGAACCAGATGCAATTGAAATTCAGGAAAGACGCCTTCAACATGGCGCACAGAGAGCAACTTGCAATCAGTAAAAAGAGTCTCCATCCTTTTGAACATTAAATAACAACTCGAAACTTAGCATAAACGGTTCTACAGTATCCGAACTACGAAGGGCCTTATTAACCTATGTATTAACTAAAATAGTAGTTCTTAATACGCTAGACAAGCCAAAAATTCAAGACAGGACAGGCAAAAAACTTGAAATAATTAAACACCATAAGAGTTGAAGAAATTTGCGAAACAGCCTCAAGAAAAGCCACATGGAAAAACCGCACAGCACCCTCAAGAGCACAAAAGTTGACAGGAAGAGAGATAAGCACATCTGTGTGGTGCATGTGGCTAACAAGAATAACCCACACCAGAGAGCCAAGAATTCAAGGTAAAATATACTTGCAAGCAAGTCGGCAACTCATCCTGACATGGATTACAAAAGGGGTTAATTAAGGAGCAGGCAGAAAGGAGCATCAGGACAACACACACAAAAACCCACACAAGGAAACTGTCGTGTTTATTTATGACACAAGACGCTTTATAATAATCAGCGTCTGACACTTGTAGAAAAGTTGCAGGCAGTCAGAAGAGATAATCGTGGGCTGAAATTCCTGCATTTCAGCATGTGCAGCTCTGCGTATGCTGTGCAGGGCCTTAATTGAAATAATATTCTAGCAACACAGGGCAATCTCCCTGCCCATTCAAAATATGGGATATAAAAGACACACATGCAGATTCAACCAAGCTATAAATTAATTTAGTGTTTAACATTCTAGCTAAAGCAGAGCACCCACAGAATAAATACAACTAACACAATTTCCGAACTAGTCTTTCTGCTTGTTCTAAATTTAAAGTTTTCAATAAATAAATAAAATAACTATGAATCTGGAGATTCACATTCATTTCATTTAGCATAGATGGATAGATTGTTGAATTAGTTCTCCAATCAGCATAAATTGTTATATTTAAATAGGTGAAGTAATTGAATTCCAAATGTTGAACAGTTCACTAAATAAGGTATTGACCACTAACAATATTTAAGACTTATTTGTATGATCATTCATTCTCGGTACACAAGAATACTTTCGCAATTATTTCCCATTTTTATACCTTGGTCCAGGGTATATTACATTTGTTAAAAGTATATAACAGGTCTTGCGAACCTAAATAATCAATTCAGCTGGCAGCGTGGGTTTTAAAAGGATGCAAAACTCCAACATAACGAACACGAATAATTCACTTCGTTGCATGAATAAGTGTTATGCGGCATAGTCATAAAGACAACATACGAAGAACGGAAATAACGAGAGGTAGTGCCATTGCCAGTATTCTTGTACCATGATTTGAATAGAATACGGCTGAATACATTTTTATTCATACAAAAGTGTACCCTTCTTTGTGAGTCTTCAATATATTGAACAGAATTTTAATACAAATTAAGGACATCATGAACCAAGTTAGCGGTACAACTACATAAGTCAATGAATGAATGTCATCCAAAATGATAAAAATTATTTGTAAAATCGGAGTGCATTAACAGATTATATAAAAACACATCAGTGTTAGGATTTAGAGAAAGAGAATATAAAATAGAGTATTGTTTTTCCAATGCAAACGAGTTAAAGTTTATAAATCTTAAGATTTGAATGTCTAGACTGTGGACAGAAAATAAGAATATATAGAGGATAGGCTGACAACAAATTACTCCGATAGCAGACCTTGTTTAGCTCAAAGCACATAATATAAGACTGTCAACCAACCTTATTTAAATTATATAGACATAGAAGGATCCGACTCTAAAACATTCTGAAATACAGATATATTTGTATCTGGATGACGTTCATCAACTCTTAAATTTTGGGTGGCCTCACTGTTCCTTTGTCGACGAACACTTTGGTGTCCGCATACGATTAAATCAGCAGCTGCGAAAGAGCTCAATATGTTTTTGTCGACACCAAGAATTTAAACTAAGGCTTGAACTTGAGATAAAGGAATTGGGGTTCGGATCATAATCAGGAAAATAAAAACTTCCAAAACATTTCATTTGACAGCTGCCGAAACTTTTGCATGACATTTATCATTGTCGCATAACAAATGAGCGATAGTAACAACAACAGGCTAAAGAGTTATTCCACCTACACATATAAAACAGACAAAAGGAAGAGGCGGGCATTTCTTAAAATACTCAGAAAACTTAAATTCATTGTCGGTTTGTATATTAATACAGTGACTCTGGGCCCAGTCGTATAAGCTCAACTACATTATACCCTGTACATAACTGAAACATATGCAGGTACAGCTTATATTTTATTTACAATCAATTTATATTTAAACCCTGTACTTTTAAGAAGTACCAAGGTTCCATTAAGCTTGTCAAAAACACAACAAGAAGACGTGCGCGACAATAGAGTGCTGTGTAAAAATTGTCATATACACACACATATATACCTATTTAATTCATAGAAAGAAAGTTTTTTTTTGGCATGACAAAGATTGAAAACCCTTGAAGAGTCTTGTATTCAATTTTGAATTATCGTTCTTATGAAAACTACATAATAAATTAGTCCGACTTTAACCAAACTTGATTACGATGTATAAAACAATACCAACGTATTTTTTTGTCTGCATGTCTTCTAATATTGGAATTTAAAAAGAATTTTGAACTGAGTATTCTGATATTAGATAGATTTATATTGATTTATTGATTTTAAATATACTGCATCCATTTTTAAATTAAGAGCTGCATCATAATTCGTTAATAGTGAGATTAGCTCCAATAAAAGGAACACACCTCCTCTGCGGCACACGGATGCACACGTTTACAAACTAAAAACGGATGACGCCACGCGAAGTGCATCAAAGGGATTGAAAATACAACTCACGCAAGTCGACGCTGTACGCTGTCAGAACAATAGCAGACATTTTAGTTAATCTGCAACGCACATGGCCGCTAATAACGGCAGCAACTCCAACAACCAGAGCAACAACAATGATAACGCCAAGGGGTACCGGAAAAGTGGGTTGGATCGTTGCGGTTCAGTTTGTTAGTCTTTTGTGTGGGAAATGGTCTTGATTTTATGTTTTAAAACAAATTTCATGTATCGCTTAGTTTTAAACAAAAGATAATCACTACAGCAAAAGCCATTCTCAAGCTTTCACTAACAAATTAAAATGGAATTGCTTCTCCCAGATAAAATTAGGTTAACTGGAACAAAACCTGCAATAACAAATTTGACACTTATAATTTTTGAGTTCAAATCACACTCAACAACAACCCAGCAAGGTAAGGACTTAGACGGACCTTTGTCGCAAAGAGAGAAATATGCGATTAAACAAAACGCAATGCCTTAAATGTCTAGGCATATTTGCAACACCCTGCAATAGAGATGTTGGGCTTAAATTCGTTACAACAGAGTCAACTGTGTGAATTAACATTAACATTTGAATTTATATATTCTACATAATACTCCAGCCTGTATAACCGCCGCCTAGCCTGCGTTCTTGGTTGTTGTGCGAATATATGTTTCATACTCGAGCACTTTCGATTGCAACGTTTTCAATTGCTTTTGGCTGCGACATTGACCAAGTTAGTCTACAATAATTGAATCGAGCGCTTATCGCTGCCCAAGTTCTCTTGCATAAAACACATATGTACATAGAAATATCTTATCAGATAAATACAAACTTTGTTATGTCAACGCGATTATTAGTTAGGTATTCGTTTAGTTTTATTTCCATTGTTTATTTTGGGCATACCTTTAGCGAAGTATTTTTGTTTTTGGTCAATAAACCTCACTAATATAAATGAATTAAAAGCGAAAGTGCTCCGAAATGACACAACTTGGGACAGGAATGTAGTAAAAAGGTAGAGGTTAGAGAATCCAAAGATGATATTAAATATTAAATTCCAATGACTGGGGATGCGTACAGCATTAAATATTTAATAGAGTTTTGCTCAGTTTAGCTTAGCTCATTTGAAATGCAACCGAAAATTGATGTCGCAGCGTGTCGCAGCGCATTAGGTAATGGCCAATGTTCTGAGAACCGCTTTCTTCACTTGATGGGGAGCTTGCCAAGCAATTTGCTCATTCCATACTCTCAACACGCGCGCACCCACTCGGATAATATTCAAGTGTTGCAGAGTCACGTCAGAGCTTCTTTATATGATGCTGCAGCCGAAGATACTGAAACGTCTTAAGATGTAAAATCATCAGATAATTTTGATCGGTTGCTTCATATACTTTATCTTTAAAACTCTTTTTTTGGCCATTTATCATAGAAAATACATAAGAGGGGGTAATAAAAGCTGAAATCTATATATTAAATAAAAACTTTAATAAGAAAAAAAGTATCCAACATTAAGAGCTTATGTATTTATCAAGGCAATAATAGCTAGGAGCTGCATCATTGTCAGATCAGCAAGCCATTAATATGTAAAAATTGTGAAAAAGTCGGCTGTGTTTATTTCATTTTTCATATTCAACATAAAAGGTTTTTATTGGAGTCGTAAGTTTTTACTTAATTTTGTCAAGAAACATAAGAGAATACCAAATGCACATCATGCAAGCTTGAAGATCACTTTGAAAAGAAAAACGTGGACATGGCGTGAATATGGCTATATCCACTCAGATCGTCATCAACAATGTATATACTTTAAGGGATCTGCCACGCCTCCTTACATATTTCATAACAACATTATAATACTCTCTATAACGGTACAATATAATATGGTTGGAATACTTTACAGCTTGTCGAACAAGTGAAAATGCATCGCTTTCAAAGTAAATACTCACTAGCTAACTGTAGTTAATAGGGCATCGTGTTTTCATTAGCCAAACACAAATTGAAGCGACACGTTTTCTTGTGATGGATAAAGCCATGCTTTTAAAGACACCCGACCAGAAACACTTAACATAAACATGAAAAAGGTTATACAAGCAGACATGCTGGGCAGTGAGATAAACTAACATTAACTACTGTTCATACACACATGGCGTACTAAACATGCCAACAAGCAGTAAATACAAGTGTTTCCGTCAGAGGTAGCTGCAACATCTGAATCCTTAAGAAAAACTTTGTCGAATTTTATCACTTAATTTAAATATATATATATATATTTATTTTTTTTAATTATGATAATCTCAATCATCTAACTAAAATTTCTATATATTCTTCTGATTGACAAGCGGGGGATTGTATTTCAACATATATTTCACACCCAAATTAAAATCAATTTTGTTCAACTGCATTCAAAATCTGGAGAATCTGACAATACTCAAATCAACTTCTTGTTGCTTTTAAACTCACAAGAAAAGTAAATAATATTCTACAAGCTTAAACTTGTTTTTCATAATGTGCAAAGAGAAAATACAAAAGCCCAACAAGCTGATAATAATATGCTTATTTTTATTTGCTATTATCCTGAAACTAGCTATCCTTATACTGGAATTCGTAGTATGAGCGTACCACCAAGAACACCAAGATTATGAAATGCGTAATTTAACTAACATGCAATAAAGGTAGGGCAATTCCTTTATCATTTAGCTGTGCTATATTTTATATTTTAAAAAATTTGCGTTTTTATTTACAGTGTTGACCAGTTTGCCGTTGATGTAGATGAACTTATACTAGTGTAAATGAAAATAAAGGGTCTTAAAATGATATGCTATGTACGGGCCACTTTAAAGCTAGAAAGAGATAATAAGTAATTTGGTTAAACATGCTGCTGCTTTAATACCTTTTCCTTGATACGATTTAATATTTCTTAATGCTGGACTTACATAATGTCTGTGCTTTAACAACTTCTTTTTAAGAGGTTACCTTGGAAAAAAATGTCTATTGTAGATATTTGTATCTTGAATACAATAAGACTCAAATCTGCTCAAGGCGTTCAATAAACCAGTCAGAGCAAAAAATTAATCCTACAAAAATGCCTGACCGTTAACTTAAGTCCTTTTTAGTTAGTTGTATAGAATCATTAATTACACAATCCAATAAACGCAGCAGGAAACACTGTGGGTCAGACAGTCAACCAGACCCTGAAACAGTTGTCATCATTAGTTTAGGTATAATTAACAAGTTGCGTCTTTAAAACAAAGGACAAGAAATAACATAAAAACTGAAATTGCTATATGAGAAGCTAGAAGTAATTACGCCGTTCTTCTTTAGCTTGTTCCTGATAAAAAATATAGCTATATATATGGTTGCAGAAAAGAATAGGGCTGGCACCAAAATGGCAGGTGGCAGTTGGTTGAACGGCAATGCATAACTAATTTTAGCTGCCTATATTTATATATATATGTATATATACATCCAAAAGCAAAATGCAATATATAGCGTAATAGCATTATTAATCATTATCACATAAACATCAATTAATGTTTATTGGGCTTGGAGAATCAATGAGGGTGGCCCAAGGTAGAAAAACCTTGTCCAATGTTGTTGAAGTGTAATTGACTCTGCTTATCGTCAAACCCAGAAGCATGTTTCAAATCCATTCAGTAATTTAAACATTACCCAGCCAGACTTTTTAAATAAATCATTTTTTCTTGTAATACAAATTTTAACCCTATTTATTGAGAGACCCGCGTTTATAATGTTCGACACAATTTTTTTTCACCTAACGTCATTTACTGCTGTTCATTATCAAAGCTATGAAGAACAACGCATTTATCATCCAGGCGGGAGTGTGGGGCTCCCATTTATATTTCTTGCAATATTAAAAGTACCTTTTCAGTATAGATAAGGCCCACATAAGAGAAGCTAGTTATCTTGCTGCTTCGCAATACCATGTATTATATCTTAAGCTATTGTTTTGTTGTGGTGGACCGTTTGGTTTATATCAACTTATTCCATTACAACGCTTAGCCATATCGTTTTTTCCTTCACGGGCGGTCTCATGCAAACATCAATCATAATCATTGAATGTCTTACAGTCTCAGATTCCTTAACTGAAACTAACTGAAATTCCAAGACGTGTTCAAAAATATTTACATTGCTTACTCAGTTGAAATTTAGTAAAAATACCAGTTGAGTGTGGGATTCTGAATCATATATTTCTGTTTATTGCGTGTTTTAGCTAAGGCACACTTAATACATTTTAGTTACACAAAAATACTTACATTTGCAATCGGAATGGATATGACACTTTAAATTTAAATACAATTCCAAGATACATCATACATAAGAGGTTCAGGGACTGAGATCACACACATTCACAGGCACAGTAGGGCGTGTAAATTAATTTTTAGGCATGTCTTTCGGCCAGCTAACAGTGTGAAAGAACTCAAAGGCATTATAATAGGGAGACGAGCCCAACTTATGTGGGGAACCGACATAAGGGGTGCCACTGTTTCTGCATTCCAAATGTATTCTCAAGCAAACGAATACTCAACGAAGTTTGAATTATGTTATATGACTCCGAAATTGTTTGAATGGGTGATTAACGTATGGCGAGGGCAGCAACGCAAACACTCATTTTCAGTTGTCTGTTGTATGCATTCGAAATGTTTACACTAAATTGGGTGAGAAGCATAGCTGCAAAACAAAACAAACAAATTTTAAATTCCCATTCAAGAGCTATACAAGCAGATGTGTCATCTGAGAGTGAAATACAGCGTCTCTGATTCAGCTTAAGGAGTTATTATAATCGCCACAGTTATCAAACTCGTTTGTCACATATCAGCCAGCAGAGGAAGTACACCAACAATGATCCTGTACACAGTCTTGTTTTCCTCTGATAAGAACTGAAGCCGCCAACTCATACAACTCACCAGAAATGTATTGAGAAATATTGTAGCTTGCATGAAAAAATATCATATCGCCGTCATTTGCTGGTTCTTTGTGATTGCCAACACAGAAGCCACTATGTGTATGCAGCGGGAACAGCTCTCACTTTTATATCAGTCCCAAATTGCTCTTGCATTCACCTACTAAATGCTTCCACCCAGGACATATCATTAAAATAAATAAACACACAAACTGATTGCAATGCCCCTTACAAGCAATACATTTTGTGCCCTTTATGCCGCTCCAGCGCGCTGGATACGAAATTTAACTGAATCAGATAAAGAAATATAATTTAGCTGTTTAGGGCATTTAATTTTTAGGCAATTACTTACTGGTTTAACAGTATCAGTTTACCATTCTGCACTTGTGGCTGTTAATTAAAGTTATTGGGCGAACATCAGTTAGCAACTGTCAACTGCTTTAATATTGAGATGCTGGCTAGGCCCATCCAAATCGTTGATATGAAGGGAGGGCCCACCACCCACAGCTCAGCTGACATACATTTGAAGACAGATTTTTTATTTCTGTTTTTGTGGCTCAGTACCCTTGCGAATAAGGACATGCGAGATAGCAGGGCAACACTGTCGCGACAACTAAACACGAAAACAACCCTCACGATATTCAACGCCCCGCCACACTAGGAATCGAGGCTCTTTACTCGTTTAGCATTGCAAGTACGAAGAATTTACTGTTTGATAAATAATATACGAGATATATACATATGTACGAGTATATAAATATCTTTGATTGTGCGCCTGTGTGCTTCTACATATACATACATGTATACATGTGGATACGTGCCATTTCGGGTTTGTATATTTGATGCAAATTAAACAAAAAACAAGTGTGCAGAATATGAAATACGTTTTTTTTTGTTGAGGAAAATATTTAGAACAGAAGGTTGACACGCTATGTTCCCTTTTGTACAAATATTATTTTTTATTATTTTATAAGCAGGGCAAATAATGAAAAACAATTTGTATTTATTTACAATTTATAAAAAAAAATAAGTTGCAATTGGCGAAGTGTTAATTAAATTAGCTATTTGTTTCTTTTCGATTCTTTGCCTGTTACATGTGTCACTTTAAACTGAGCTAATTCATACAGAATTTGTTTCTGTATCGATTCGAAAGTAAGGACCAGAATTTCGACCAAAGGTCCAGGTTCCTATGATTATTCGTTGATGCTTGATAATTGGAATGAAATCAACTTATGTAACTTCAAATATAATCTAATGCTAATAAGTAGATTTTGTATAAAGTATAGAGTATAGTTAAAGTATAAATAAATTAATATTTGAACTCTGTATAAGTTTTATTGATATAAATTCAAATCACCACGTTCCAATAACAGCTAGGATAGCCCACAAAAAATGTATAGGACATGCCCCATACACACATAGTCCCAATCATATACTTACACACTTACAGAGTATATATGTAACCACGCACGTTTGATGATTAATTGCAGTTAAGATGATAAATGATTGAGGGTAATAGAAGAAGCAACGCAAACGCAAGTCAAAGTAGTGCAAAGAACATGAAGCAAGTTCGGGACTGGTTTGTTTCCAAGAGATAGTCAAAGTGGTTGTGCGAGGGTTGTGTCTCGATGGGGTCTCAAATACTTGGTTTAGCTGCTTGGGAATTATTTAAGGTACGCAGAGGCATGGCCCTCACGTTTGGGCCATGTGGAGCATATTTTCAGCAATAGCACGTATTTGGGATTGCTTTTTCTTTGTTGTTGTTGGTCTGTGCTGCCTTTGCTATTTTTCAAAAAATTCTACGACGTATTTTCTTGGAGCCCAAGGACTGCTTTGAGTATCAAAGGGAATTCAATGGCGACGTGTTAGTCAATGAAGTTGGTTTTTGCTTTTGGCTTATTATCTATATGTATATATATTTGTGACTGAATATATGTTTGTATCTGTCCCCATGAATTTGCGAATTTTCCGAAACATTTTATACTCGTTACGCGAACAGTAATTGAGTATATTGTATTCGTTGTAATGTATGTAACAGGGAGATGGAGGCATCGCCGACCCCTTAAATATATAATCTTGAATATCAACAGTTGATATAGCCATGTCCGTCAGGCCGTCTGTAAATCTCAAAGAATATAAAAGATAAAGCAACCAAATAAATCATTATTTAACTCATTTAATCGTTTCCATTTCGGTTAAATATAATGGTAGTTATGACTGGTTAGTTATACCTTTGGAGCTTAAAATGTATAGATAAAATATATAAACTGAGTAATGGGTATCTCATAGTCAGGGACTCGACTACAGAATTCTTACTGATTTTCTTAGAAATACGTGTTTTTTTTTGTTTTTGTAACGCTTTTGGGGTGTTTAACGTTAACTGCTGATTACATATTGTATGTAAGGGTGGTTAGGGGTAGGTCGGTGGAGTCTTCTGGCGGAAAGATTTTGCCACTTGTTCGCGAAAAATTTTAATACATTATTAGGGTTTTGTATGTTATGAACGTTTAGAAGTAATGACAGTTTTATATGAATATCGCATTTCATGTTCAGATACCTTTTAACTAACATTATTAATATATTTGTAGTATGGGGTAATAATAAGTCTTATCCGTCATCAGCGAGGAGAAACTAAATATAATAAATAAAACACGACTAATTTTTTCTTCTTAAACCAAGTAAGTTCGCAAACTAAAAGTAAATATAATTACCTAAAATTAATACAAGAAAGCCAGTAAGTTCGGGCGCGTCCGATACTAGGGCACCCTGGGATACAGTCGAAGCCGACTATGAGAGACCCTGTACTTATTATGTCATACACACGCGAACAAACCCGTTGTGTTGTATATGTTATATCGTCAGTGTTGTTTTTTTTTCTTGTTTTGTAGTAGCCTGGGCACAAATTATATTTTTTTAATCGATAGCTAATTCTAGCGGTGAAAAATATGTATATGTCTGACTTATTTAATCTTGTATAAGTGGACAGCCAGAATAAAAAATGTACATAGTCTATCCCTCCCGCCAACAATTTATATTATTTATTTAAAAGCTTATAACAATAACTGAAATTTGAAAATATGTACATAATTACTTTCAATTTTTTACGCAAATTAACTATTTATTAAAATGTGTACTAAGGTATTGAGCAAGGGCCGGCATCAACACAATCACAGTTGGAAATTGCTTATGTGTGCTATGCAATACACATATCCTGAGCCGACAACTGGTGTACATGAACCTACATGTAATATTTGGTATCTCTAGCTCTTTTAGTAACTAAAATCTTTACGTTTATACAGATGGACATACAGGCGGCACTAATCCCACTCGGCTATTGATACTGATCAAAAATATATTTTTTTTCTATTGTCAGAAAAGACAATTATGCTTTGTTACATAGATTTGCACAAATCCATTATACCGTTTGTGCTCATTTATTATGGACTCAGGGTACACAAATCCGAAATTAAGGCTTAAATTCTGTATATTAGAGTGATTTTTTGATTTGAATGAAAGTGAATTACGACTTCGGTTTGAGATGCCCAAAAGCTGGACAAACAAACGTTCTATGCGTCACATGATAATAAAGCAGTTGTCTCAGCATTTTTCTTATTAAATAAAAACAAGTAATAAAGAAAAAACAAAACGAACTGACAAATCAGCTGGTGCTGCTGATAAGCTTAAGAAACGCTGTTCGGCTTTTATCACAAAAATACAAAATAAAACAGAGAAATGAAATTCGCATATAAACATGATTATATGTTTGTATGTGCGTATATGCCTATATATAATCGCACACCCTTATATACATGTCGCTGAATGTTTGCCAAAATGCTATTCGAATAAAATAATAATACATACTTATATGTGTATGTACATTGTGCGATTAATATATACACATATGTATGTATTTACTCAGATGATAACCGACAGCAGCGGCGACTGCTAATTTATGGGTAATTTTGTTTTTTTTTTTCAAATTTTAGAAAAATATTTATAAACAAAACACTTTTATATATATTTATATGTTGTATGGCCATAACATGCGGTTTTTATACCATTTGCGTAATGAAAATAGGTAAGGGAATGATAAAATTGTGGAAATGTTTGCAAAAGGCAGAAACAGGCATTCAAATACATATATATACGTTTATTTCATATACAATGTATGTACTTGATGAGCATTTAAAGCCTTGTCGATTTAGCTCTGTACGTTTAAGTGTATGTTTCCCAACATAAACGCATCGATTTCAGAGAGCTAAGTAACCAAAATTTGTATATACATAGGTTTATTTCTGTTTGGTATTCTCAGAGGGAATATATTTTAGAGTATCAATTTGTTTAGGCGTATAAGCTTTGTCTAACGTTTCGTTCTCATTTGTTATCGCATTTATTAACTTTTCAGTTAATAGTGCAGACTTATCAAAAAACAAAAATCTCCCTTGTTTAATTTTTTATTCACTGCCTTCAAATTGGACAAATAAATATAACGTGCAGTTATCATAATCATATGGCTTTATAATATCTATTTTTTTTACTTAACTTTTTTTGCCATACAAATGCATAATCAAAATAATGTTTTGGACACTTAAGCCAAAGACAAAGATAAAAAAGCGCCAACTAAGGCTATTTAAAATTTGGGTATATAAAAATATAACCAACCGAGTGAAACACTGACGTCAAATTTAGAAATCTACGGAAACTGCGAATGTATGTAACATGATTAATTTTATTTAGTAATCATAGAGCTGATACCCTGAATTTGTTATTGATAAAGTTAAGCCTAATGAGAGATGCTTTTTACATGCCCACTATTCTCTTTTCCTTCTAATTGAAAAATTTATTGCTTATATAGTTTATATTTTAAATTCCTCATTAGAATCTATATGATATATTTATTATTTATTAAGTAAAATTTTATAATTAATTATCTATACCTAATTGCTGATTACACCCACCTGTTGCCATTGATCCTCAATCGATGGCTGCGATGAAAAGTAGCCAGTTGTGCAAATGCGCTCCAATTCATTAAATATGTTTCCGCTCGGTAATATATCCATCTCGAGATCGTCGTCCTCAGTAGGAAAAAATTCAAAAGACTCCGTGATGAGGCCGTCCTATTCCTTTTGAATCGATAAATATAATTGGATATTTTTTGGATACTTTTTGTCAATAGGTTTTTGATACACACTCAATATTAGAATATATAATTTAATTATTTTGATTATATACTTTACGTATGATTTGATTAGAGATTTTGCGGCATGCCAATTGACTTGGCTTGAACTTGAGCATCTAATTCTATTTCACTGGACACCATCGTAACACACGCGCTTATACACAGATACAAACATAGATGCAGCTAAAAATGCACGCTTGCACTTATTATAAATATTATAATTTGGCTTTCTGTATTTAATAATTTTGAACAGTTAAAATTATATATTAAATATATTTATTTATAAATTTGTATTGCTGTTTTCTTGTTGTTGTTGTTGTTGGTTTGAGCTGCAAGAAAAAGTGCAATAATAATCATTAATAATACTGATTATGATGGTTATAGTAAAACGAAAGCTACAGTTGGCAACGAAAATGAGTACAACCCAATTAATTTTTCCATTTGTGCTCTATTTGCATATAGTAAACAAATTTTATATCGCGATTTCATGAGGCACAATGTCTTTTTTCAAGATACCAACATAAAATTAACCTACCAAAAATGTTATTAAAAAATAATACGATTATAATCCGAAGTTTACAAGTGTACCACTGTGGTTTAAATCACGCTAAAAATATAGTTCAATAGAAATACACAAGCGGTATACACAACGGTACCATGCCGAAATATTATTTTTATTTTTTGCTAAACTTATAAACCCTTTTAACTGGTCTAATTACAACAATAAAGTGCGAGGGAATTTATTTTCCTTTACCTGTAGTATTTGTAGTATTTATTAATATAATCGCTAATATATTTTTAGCTCTGCATATTACTATTTGATTCTTTTCAGGAATATTCAATAAATTTCACAATTAAAACAAACTTTTAGGTCAATAACCCCAATAGCAGAGTTAAGCACATACACATAGGCAATATGTTGTATAGGCAGACAGTCAGTTGTTGGGACTGTTTTGTAGCAGCTCAAATTTTCAGCGTTGTCGTCAACAGCACGGAACCGAGCACCGGTCGCAAACCCTGATAGCTATCTGCTGTTGCATTAGCCTGGATTGAGTCGAGTCGTTTCGGTTTTGGTTTCGGGTTTGAGTTCGGGCGTTTCGATGTGTTGTGTTTTTCTTTAATGTCCAAGCTCTTTGTTCGTCCCTCTCAGCTAAGCAACAAAATACGACAACACAAGGGGCTTGCTACGTTGTCGATTTTTACTACCTGTTTTCGTTAGCTATTTTACAACATATTTCTGTTTTTCTCGTGTTAACTGAAAAAGACCCGCCTCGCAGTTAACGCGGCCAACGACCGTGCGCTTCAGAATTGAATTTGGTACAGTTTTGTGTTGTTGTTTTTATCTGGTTATTGTTGTAATATGCATTAACTTGGCATGGGGTTAGGCCTTTGGCTTTGATTCTGGCTCTTCAAACTGCGCACTTTGCAATTTGCTTTATAATTAAAATATTGGAATGATTTTAACCTGATTTAAACAATTAGAAAAATAGTTTAGAAACTGAACTTATTAATGCTGGATTTACTCTCAGTGCCACAGAGCTACGTACCATAAAGCTATTTTTGTATATCAAACTTTTCAAAGTTAGTATGTTTGGTCACATATTTAACAAATGGGAAAGCAGAGTACTTTATATTTAAATTTTGTCGATGGGGCGGGACGTCCATAATATAAGATAAAATTTATCTACCTGCACTCCTTAGATGTGTTTTAGCTTCTAGCTCTCACCATCTTTGAGATTCATACTCTCATACGGACGGTTAAACGGAATTAGGTAAATCAAATAGGCTATACATGCTGATCAAGAATATATACATACACTTTATGCGCGTCTGCCTCGCCTCACCTAATCCAAAATTATAATCTCTAAAAGAGTATAAATAACAATTAAACGTTCGCGTATTTTGAGTGTAGTTACTCTAATTAAATGGTGACCCACTTTTGTTTTCGTTAAACGAAAGCATAAGGTGTCGATCATAGCATCAAAGCTTCATATAAAATTATTACATACAATACTTAAAACTTTACAACACAGTAATATATCACACCCTTCCCACGCAGTAGATTAAAAGTCTAGCCTACATATCGAAAACTCGGAGGAAGACTCTTACAGATAGTTCTCGCATACGCTTGCAGCATACATCTTACAAATACATATAGAGCTAACATATGTATGCATGAACAGGCACACACACATACTTATAAGCACATACACACACAGAACTTGAGAGCGAGACTACAATGCAATTGAATTGTATCTATTTATAAGTATGTATTATATTGAATACAAAAAAACAGAAACATACAGACTAAAATGCTCAAATACCCTTCAATTAACAAGTTTACGAAAAAGAGGCTACGCGACGTAGATAGTGGTATGCTCACGTCTGCTGCCGCCTACGTGAATTTTAATTTATTTATCTTTTCTTTTGCTGTGGCTGTGGCTGCTCTTCCGTTGTCGCTATGTGGGCACCGGCTTTTTAAGTTTTGTAGCCGTTTTAGCAAGCTTGACTTGCGTACCCCTCTTGATTTCTGCTGATGTTGTTTTTAGTCATGATTTGATATGATAAATTTGTACTATCGATGTACACACAAATGCATGTGAATGAATGAACCTTTAAAACTATTTTAATATGTTGCATATACATATTTTGATTATATTTTAAATTTCAAATTAAAAGACCTTTCAAGTTTTTTAGCTTGTTGGGATATATTAAGTTTGTTATTTATATAAATCAATATAAGTATGTGACACGTGTCTGTGAGTAGTACATATATGTGTTTGAATCGATATTGTTAATGGGTAGAGTATCTCCTAGTCGAACGCTCTCATATCTCTCATGCAACAATAACAAAAACGACTGCGCATGGAATTTCTTCCCTGAACTTGATTTGTATGGTATTTCATTTCCACTGCATGTTTGCCTTCTCTCTTTTGTTGCTGATGATCTCTCCTACGCAACTCTTTCACAAAGTTGCCCCGCTGCGTAATATTTCCTGCCTTACCCATTTGTACCCTACGGCTGCTCAGTTCTCACTCGTCCCCTTCCCATCATACATATCAACACTTTGTTAATTTCACACGTGAATTGCTTAAAATAAAAGCGAATAGGAGATTTTCCTTACTGTATATTTTTATAGGTCGATTGTATGTTGCTGACTGTCTGCCTGCTGCTTGTTTGTATTTCATTTCGAGTGGTGTTTTCCCTTTAAAAAACAGACTCATATCGGGCATTACTCTATACACATGTAAAAATAAAATAAAACCGTCACAGTGTAATATGTTTGTGGTCATACATGAATTATTATCAAGTTAAGGTAAAATGAGCAAATTCGAAGAGTTTCATATTAACCCACACTTAATATATTATATTAACAGAACTAAACTTGTTCACCCTGGATGAAATTAAGCCTTTTCTGGAATATACTCAAAAGTATACAAAGAATCACACTTAACAAAAAGAATGCGATATTGTTACAATATATATTAAAAGTTATTAGAAGTCAGTTTACAGTTTAATTTTCTATAATACACAATTGACAAAATAACAGAGCTATTGTATAAACAGGTGCGAAGTGCACTGCCTTTCGTATTGGTGTCACTATTCCGTATCATATTATATAGTACCAAGAACCTGCGATTATTTTTGCTATTTGCTTTTGATTGAATGTAAAAGGAACCCGTCTGTAACTAAAGCCCACAACCAACCTGATACGTTCGATTCAATCAAACAAAACACTTATTATGTTAGATATTCTACACAAGTATTGAACATACCATATGTATACAGTCTCATTTAATTATAGTTACATAAACATACATAGTATATACACATTTCACACATTCAGATAACTATTTTATATAGCGGCGGCATGAATCACTCGTCTTATACATTTATATTTCGCTACGTGATTAAATATTAGAAAAAAATGAGTAGTGCATGCAAATTACAAAGCTTTTTTATTTTAAAACAATATTTCTAGAAGTTAGTTATGGTTGTGTGCCAATGATTAAACGCTTGGTGGTCTCTATTGTCGTAGTATTTTTAAAGTGAATTTCGCGGTTTTAAAATTGAGTCACCTTTTGGTGAGGGGAGGCTGCATACGATCACACTGGAAATAGCTGCAAGCGGTAGTACATACTTGACACTTTGACCAACTAATAAGCGTGAGGTATACTCTCTTTTAATTTTTCATTTGACTACCTCTTAAAGTTGAAGTTGTAGTTGTATTCGCTGTTGCCGCAATACTTGTTAGTTTGACGCACTTTTATGCGAAACTTGTTTACAAACACAATAACACTAAGCCACTAACATACATATACATATGTATATGACGATGCGCTGTCACAGCAAATGCCGACAATACACAGCAACAAAATCAAGCGTTTCGTTTCTTTTGCAAGCATTTATTTTACAATAATTATTTATAGCGATCTAGTCGTTGAATTTACAGTCACAAATTTATATAGTTTTATTAAATACACACTATAAACGTAGTCACCTTTTATGCATTTTACAGGTGTTGTTCCTTAACTTATTGCAGGTGCATTTGCTGTTTAACTTGTTGTTGTTGTATGTTTATTGAAAAAAAACCATTGTCGTTCACTGTTTTCTTATCAGACCATTGTTTACACTAAGCGCACACATATCTACATACATATATGTATAGTAGAACTTAAAATAACATAAGTATAAAGCATACACTTGTAAAATTCCGATCTGTTTGTTAAAGCTGGCCGCTGAACAAGGGCATTTCAATTTTTGTGATGCTGGTGCAGAAAGAAGAAAAGACGCTGATACTACTGCATTGACTGCTATCGTTTGTGATAACTACGACCGCGACTGCGACGCACGTTGAACCGCTAACGTAACCGGTAAAAACAAGACTGTTGCTGCTGTTACTCTCTGAGAGTCACAAGTGCAAGTTAAACGGCGTTTAACAGCCCCATGTTAAGCGCACAGAGCGAAACTGTCAGTCAGCAGTGCCTGTATCGCTCTCAGAGAGTAAAACAAAATTTTCCAGTTCTCTCCACAGTGGTGTGTATAAGTGCGCTCGAACTTACCACAAAAAGTGTGAATGTAAGCGAAGTGGTGAAAACGATAACAGGAATTTAATAGTTAACAGTCAATTGTAATGTTAATGTTAAATTTCTGCAATATTTTTAAAACATTGTGAATCGTTTTTGTATTCAAAGAGCAAATCAGCAAATTACAACAACAAATTCTGAGAAATATTATGGAAAGATTAATGTAATTAATTAATTACCAATTAACCTGTTTGCTACACAAAACTTCATCAGCGTTTTTCTTTATTGACACTCAACATGAATTTTTTATTTATAAATTACTTGAGAAATAATAATGAATTGAGACTACTACAATAAAAATACTAAAAAGTTGTTCAGATATGGCCTCGCATTTGTACTAATTTACAATACCATTATTCCCCCATTTCCAATTGGTACCTGGTTTAATAGGCACACAGAGAAAATCCAAAGCCAGCAAACCAGAGAAGTTTAATAATTGAGAAGCATTGCTGAAATATATGTACACCATACGCCATGAAGTTTTATGTCAAACGAACACACGCTCTCCCTCCCAAATTTATGACAAACATAATGTTGCCATCCAGCAGTTGGCTTAATTGCATATAAACCAGCAACAACGTCTACACATGCATAGAGATTAGGGCAAGTTAAGGTGCGTTGACAATTTGACATCTTGTTGCTGAGCCCCCCTCGTACATCCCAATTACCCGTCACGACGGAAGTCGCACAAATCCGTAAATGGCACAAATTATGCCACGCCAAAGAGTCACATCCCCAACTCCAACCCATGGGCCATGTAGGGAGCAAACATCGCGTCGCGCCGAATTGCCCATTATCGAAGTCGTGTAGTCAAGTACCTTAAACTTATTATAAGTACGAGGGTGGTTTTATTAAATAAATGCTTTGGTATTTGTAGTATCAACTAATCCGGTATAATTCGAATTTTGTTATCAGTATTTTTGTTAAGCAAATTATCATTTTCCCAATAGCTGTTTTTACTAAAGCTTACGAATTTCAATTTTAAATTTCCAAATTCATTACGTTTAATTTAAAAACTTGGTTACTGGTTCCTTGCCTAGCGTTTTTGTTGTGTCTATCGTGAATGTAGAGACAGAACAAATATTTTATGCTTTAATGAAAACAGTTAATGCATGTTAAGTAACAAACAAAACAATGGACACTTCTGCTGTCATACACCATCTACTATTCTGGAGTGGGCTTGGGGAGAACTTTAAGGCAATGCCATTCAATTTATTAATAATTTACGTGGTAATATTTGTAGTCGGAAAATAAAGCGAAATTCAAAGCAGAATAGAAAAAACATAAGACATTAATGGGGATGGCATACTGCTATAAGCGGCAGACGCATATGAATTGGGAACTAATCGGGGAATATGAGACTATCCTGATTATTATGCACATCACACTAATCATTATCTTTATGAGCGAAAGAGTGAGTGCGACAGAGACAGAGATCTCGCCCGCAACTCTTGCATACTTATGGTTTGTGATTATGTGATTGAATGTGAAAATGTAAAACGCACGTATCTTTAGCCGAGAGTTAAAATACCCTGTACTCTGTTAAAAAAAGTATAATTTGTTATGTTTAAATTGTGTATAAGGGTCAAACCGAAAAAATAATCAAAACGAATTCTATGCAGTAACACATTTCATGATACACGTTTTCCATTTTTGGCAGGGAGGGTACACAAATCTGTTGATATTCATGATGTGTCGCTTGTTGCCTGTTTCGCTTTTCCTTTAGCGAAATGTTATGGATTTTCTTAGGGCTTATCCAATAAATGCGAAACTTTGCAAATTATCATAAAAAAAAAAACAAAATATTCACACAATTTATCAAGTCACACAGAAGAGCAGTGACCACTTCATTTCTATTACATACTCATACAACACATCTATGTTGAAACTCGCACATCATTTAATCAGTTATGACTAACAATTCTAGTGCCCAATTCATCGTGGAAAGCCAAAAGCAGATAAATTGAAATACGACAAAACTAGAGAAACGTATGCCTCGTGGAAAGGGCCAATATTTAGATTTGTGCATCTCTAGCATTAAATACTGCATATTCGTATACACATATAAAATAAAAATCATATTTTGACTGACTTTACATTTAAAAAAAAAACAAAGATGGTGTTTCATAAAGTTTACCTATCAATCGGAATATAATTGGTTTATCCAAAATAAAGTTAAAACCTTGTCGCAGGTTTAAACTTAAATCAATTGCAACAAGTTATAATGATTTCTGCAAATGAAGCTTTTACTCAATAAGCTTCTGCTGTTCATTAAGATTCCCATTTTTATGACGGCATTTATTTTCATTACGCCACGCTCTCTCACTACGCATACGAGTAATTACTCATAATTTCAAATCTTATTCACATTTGTATATGACCATTCATTTTAGAGTACACACATTGACAATGTCGCTTCTATTGCTAATAAATATTTTCGTAACAGATAATGTGCTTATAAGGCAGTGGTCGGCACCAACACAGTCATATGTTTTTTGCATTAGTGTGCGAATTAACAGAATTTTAACAGGCGTCAAGCATGTGCCGTTTCTTGCCCTTTATATTATTGATTCGCATCAAAACGGCTATATATTGGTCATAATGTGTATAAAAATGAATACTTTTTCAAAAAGTCCAACAACCATTTATTTTTCTGTGTATATAATGTATAATTTGTCAAAATTGTGCAGCGTAGCATCACAATGCCTGATCAGAAGCTGATTCATTTTGCTTCGCCTCAACAGTGACATTTCAGCTTAAAAGCGCCATAACAGCGACTTAACAGAAACAGCGAAAATTTATACTGTACGTGTGCAGGCAGCGCTGCGGCAGAGAAAATCCCTATGCACGGTGCGCGGCGTGTGCCGACCACTGTTATAAGGTATGCTCAACTTCTGTTAAATATCGTTTACAGTTTTAAATTAAATCGGAATCCAGAAATGTACAAAAATGGTAAAAATCAGGTAGTGATCTCTCTGAACGATCTGAAAGCAAGTGTACTGGCAAAACTATTGGCAGTTGATGCTATACTAGTATATAAATGGATATATATATATATATATAATATAAATATATATATATATATATTACTATATAAGCCCATTATTTATATTTGAACCAATCTGTATTAACTCAACTTTTTCATTTTAATATCAATAATGATGCAGAAGTTTCGGTGTAATAAATTGTATTAAATGAATATGAAAGAAATGTAAGACAACCTACCAGTTATTGATAATTTCTTAAGCAAATAAAATAGTCGCTCTCAGTAGTACAACCGGCACTTGAGCTTTACTGCTTGCATTCTTTTTACTTTTAGCTTTCTTTTAATTTATATTTGATATGCGGCGCAGGCGAAGTATCGCAAAGAGAGTAATTCAGAGAAGAGAGTTTCGTAAAAGCCGGCAAAAATAGTAAAAGAATGGAATATACTCAAAGCTAAACTCAAAAGCTTGGAAAATGTAAAACTTGGAGGTCTAGAGTTGTACTAGGGAAAATATAATGGCCCATTTTAAAGGACAATTGACAAACTTTAGAAACACTCAGAAACACATATGTACATAAACAGAATATTCACTCACACTAGCACTATTTTTTTAATGATTTCTGCGCCTGTTGGTATGCAATGCCGCGATTATACGTCACTCGCACATCGGGCGTTTGTGTTGAATTTGGTTTGTTGGCTTGTAAGTATATTCGTTGATGGACTAAGTGCAACACACAACGCAATGACCCGACCCGACGTATTTGAACGTTGACTCGTTTCTGTTTAGTGCAAACTTTTATCGCTGATGACGACAAAAAACGCGACGAGGCAATGGACGAATATCTTTACAGAGCGACTTTCACCGACTCGTTAATATGTTGCTTCGTGTTGCATATTCGCATTCAGTCTCTTTCTCTTACACAATTTGCGGAAACTTCAATTCACCGCAAAATGTTCGAAATGAGCAGCCAAATTGCGAGTTCCTTCCTTAATTGCAATCTTGCAGCAACCCTTGCGGCTCTCGTGACTGTTTCGAATTAGGAGCTGCTGTAGCTCGAGTGCTCTTCAAATAAATTCTGTATAACAGTCTGGGTCTATCCATCAGCAACCTCTTGCTCTCTTAAATGTTTATATTTTTTATGGTATACATATTGCGGGAGTATGACGTCACCTGGCGTGTTGAGGCGCACGCCGGTAATGTAAACAAAAAACAAATACGAGAGCATATCTACGTACATACCATAGGTACATATACTACATATGTATGAATGGGTGAATGAATTGTGTGGCTAAAACCAAAACTTCGAGAGTGGGTGTAAATTTGGCGTTTGATGAATGAAAAGTTTAGAATTTGCACGCCTGATGCGGGATTAAGATCTTGTTTAGAATACCCTCTGTTCATTTAGTATAAGCATAAATTAAATTAATAATAAATTTATAGTTTTATAATTGGTATCATCATGCAAGTTCAACAATAATTTGATGCATGTTAACAGGAATGTAAGCAAACTGCTGCTATTTACCTGAAGCTCTAAATCAAATTACTAAAGTTAGATTAATTGTGGACATGCAAATTGTATATTTTTCTATCTGTGAAGTCTTCGAGTTACGCATCCAAGTTTATAAAATATATTACAAAGCGAGGATCCTCACAGCCGCTAGAGTTTACAAATATAAAAAAAAAGTTAAACGTCAAAGCAAACCCTTTTTTAGTGGAATGTTTCTAACGCTTATCTAAAGTTACGTTGACAAGCAGCAGTCAAGGCAAGGAAATACATTAAAAAAAGTGCAAGTTGAATATCAAAATAAAGCAGAGGCTGGACAACCGGCAAGCACTAAGCAGTCGGGGCAAACGTCAAGCTGTAGAAATTACTAGCGGAAAAAACGAAAAATAAAATTAAAGGACATGTCCGACTCTTTCCTTGGTACATTGGGTGACAGTGAGTGATTTTACTAAACCCTCATTTGCGAGCAACCAGCAGGCTACGTACGAAACTGACAGAACGGCACTCAATGGATTTATGTGAAAAGATGCGACTCGACTGGGACACAGACATCTGAGAAAATTACGTCAACTACGCACTGGGCAGGCATGAAAATCTGTATGATGAGAGGTGGAGAAGCTGCAGGCATACCTCGTTTTTGCGCTTCGCTCGAGTTACACAGAGAACTCAAAAACAGAGCAGAAATTTTCAAAGCTATTTTCTACACTCAAATGACAGCGATGTCTAATAATGAAAAACTTTTTCTTTGTCAACTTGATGAGTATAACATTTTTAACAAAAAACGAATAAGAAGACCAAGCAAATCAGACTTGCGTATATGAACTAGTAGAAATATGAAACGTTCAAGGGTTGTAAGAGATTAGTTATGTTCGGCCACACAATCTAACGTAACTATGTTATGTTTGACCAGGGAAAAATGACTGTTGGGACTGACCAAGAGCTTAGATACTGTTATTATCTGAAGAGGCAGGGAAAATAAAAATATTAGAATTAGTGTGTTCTCGTTTTATAGGATTCATAGAGCACTTTTATTGCAACGGCTACTCGATCCAAATCACACCCCAACACAAGTCACATATTCAACATTTTCACATTGTGCCTAGTAGCTTCGCCGTCTTCTAAATATGAAGAAAAAGTAATAGCTACATCAGTGAAAATTGTGGAATTTATATAAGCTATGTGCGTTGCGCCACCACCGCCTTTAAAAACTCTTTGTGCAAAAAGCATTTTTCTGTCGGGAAGACGATCTCAAATAGTCCTACCACCTTCCACCTTCCTTTGGTACAGTCTGCATGCCATTAACCCAGTGGCAAAAAATGGAAAATTATTGTTACAAGCTACCACCTGGCCAACCGTTTGAGCTTTACCGCGCTTTGCTTTGACTACTAGTTAGCATAACTCCACCAGCCGCAAGCGCAAATGTCTGCGAGCTTCTGAAGGTAAGCACACTGGTTGTATGTACTCATGTACATATATATATGTACATTCAAGTGGAAGTTCGTACTCAAATGTGTGGATTGGACTCATTTAGAAATATTTAAAGCACTCCCTATGCATTCAACTAAGAAAGGAGAGAATCCTTGTCAATGTACTCAAAACTATGTTTTTGTTCCACATTTATACTCACTAACTCGACACAATTATTAAATTATCCATTTGATTTATGAGATATAATATAATTAAATGTCAATGATTTACATGCTATTACTTTAATTGAATTTACTTGGCATTTCAATTTAAATTTGCTCAATACAACATAAAATGTACTACAATGGTTAAAATTGCTATACAAATATATGTTCTAGTATATTACAGATGTGAATTACCATTGCAATGAGGTGCATCAATAAGAAACAAAATCAGCCTCAGCCTCAGCCAAGTAGTCAAGCAGCCCACAAGCTCATCTTTATCTGCAGCTGACATAATTGTAACTGCTACTCTACCTGCTATACACACGTAAGTATAAGCATTTTAGTTGCTCATTTTTCCTTCTTGTTCTGACATTTCTCGATTGCACTGTCATTTCAAAATGTGGTCGGATTTGCTCCTGCGAAATTTTCGCAGCGAAAAATGTTTTTAAATGGACTAGGCTCGAGTATGATTAAGGTTTATTTTAAAAAGTGGCACTTAAAACCTAGTGTTTCGCCTGTGTTCCGTGTCTTTGTCTTTTAAAACGAAACCCAGCATATCACGTGACCCTATTTTTAGTGCTCGTATACTATTGCCAAATCATTTTACCTACAGACATGAAAAAGCACGATCTAATAATCTCTTTTCACTACGATGTTAACGAAAACTTTTCACCGTTTCTGCACATTTTGTTCCAATTTTTAAAATTCTCTTTTGTTGACCATAGAATACCCAATTCGGTTTCCGGTTCCGCATAATGTTTGTATATCAGTTTCGTAATGGTCACCGGCCTAATTGATCAGGATACAAAAACAATACAAAATACACAATCTGTGACTTCTATATATGGCATCTATTGATATTTTGGTCCGATTTTAACAAAATTTAGTCAGGTTGTGTAAGATTCAACCATATGCTTAATCTGTAAGATTGATTGTTCTATACGTCGTTCAATACGTCACTTCCACATGTATATAGTATATCAACTGTATAAAATTCATGCACAAACATTGAAAGGCACAACCGTCGTTAATTGCCGTCAGGACATGTGTGGTTAACGCTATTTTTCCATGTCATGTTAACTTCTTGACCAACTAACGGGCCACTCTCGCCTTGTGCTGCGGTTGCCAGCCATCAAATGCAAAGCCACAGACTACAACAACACATTGTCATAATCTGTCACTTCTGCAGCGAAATTCACAAACGTACCTACACACAAGCATATATACGTACATATATAATACAGTGAGTGTAAAGGGACAAAGACAGAGACAGAGAAACACCGAGTGAGAGACATAGAAGACTAAAAAGCGCTCACTTTTAGACTTTTGCCAGGCGGGCATCTCAGCATACAACACCTTGCCCTATTTGCTGTCATCAGCAACTGAGCACTGGACTAAAGCAACCGCAAGGTTATGCAGACATTTTGCACAACTTTTCTTTCACGCTGCTGGGGCTACTCTGTGATACAATGGAGTCACTTTCCGTATATGTATGCGCAGTCCTTGATACTAAATCCTTGCAAAGGATTAATATTATCAATTTCCGAGTAATAATCTTATTAATTTCTAATCGATATTCTGTCATTATTTTCTAATTCTGGCTTTTCATATGAGAGACTAATTAGCAAATTATAACAACTAGTCATATTTTATTTAAATTAAATATATTAAGAGTTTTTGAAGCATTGCAATTAAAAACTCCTTTCAAGAAGAAAAAACACTCGTATTCGAACCACTCTTTGATGTATTGTTTGATTGACTACGCATTATTTAACAACAAAGTACCCACATAATTGGCCTTTTAGTCAACCATTACACTCTCGCACTCAGATGTTAATTTAATTTTAATAAATTCTGACGCTCGATCGCTATTGAAGTCACAGTCCCGTATAAGTCTGCTTACAATTATGCTGTGATGACCTTATGACCAGAACTCATTTATTTTTAATTTGTAGAAATTATAATTGCCAAAGCAACATCTAGATGAGCCTCACACAGTCGCACATTAAAGCTGACGTCTGCCGCCTGTTCCATTTGAAGCATTAACTTCAACACCCCAGAGACATGACTAAGTCCTGACACAACACACAAATTTGACCTTTTCAATTGACCAGGCGACAGTGTAAAAATATGTATGTATCACTTTATGTATAAGTATATTTGTGTAGTTTGTATTGACCTTCATCAAGCCAATTAAATGAACAAGAATATGAATGATACAGCTAAAGGGCCATCATATTAGACTGACTATACTAAAACCAAATCTTTTAAATTTTGTCAGTGCTCACCGTTCGTGTTTTATTTTTGTTTGCTGCTAACATAAGCCGGCATGGATGAATTACAGTTCTAGCAACAAAACTGCAATTTGGCAAATTACACTGCACTTGTGCGTTTGGGCGCTAGGATCGAATTCCGCTACACATATCTTCAACTTGTAATTATGATCGGAGAGTAAAAGGATATATTGAATACGTTGCAATGTATGTAACAGACAATATCGACATCAATTTTTAAGCTGTAGGCATGATAAATACCCTAATCTATGTAGATGTCTCCTGAAAATGTCATAAAGATGAAGTAGGCCTTTATACTCCCTTATAACGTTTTAGGTACAGGGTCTACAAGTATCACATGCCAGTCTCTAGCTTCTAAGGTGGTTTTCCAACAGTAACTTTCTGTTAAAGGTTTTTTAAAATACCTCACTTACAAGAGAACAAATTGAATTCCACTGATAATTCATAAAAACATTTTTAATTGATTTGTGAAATTGCTAACATTTTAGACTGCCAAAAGGCCAAGGGCCAAAGGGAAGACAATTTAATTAATTAACAACACAATTTCACATCAACACAAATGAGGACTAAGGAGTGTCCCATAAATGCAAACACATGTGACCCCTTGGCCTCTTTGCTTATTATTCATTAACAAAAAAAGCCACAAACTTTATGAAGCTACTGCAGCTCGTCTTCAAGTGCTGCTTGATTGATGCCTGGTTCATCAATCAAGAACCAATGAAGGGTTCACCCTAACCATTGAACTCCCTTTCAGTATTACTTAACTTTTTGGTTGCGTTGCCTAATTGCATTATTTCTTTAATAAAAGTCAAATTAATTGGCAGCAGTGGTCCGTTCAAGATCTACTTTTCATTCTCCTACTTTACGAACAAAATATTTTGTGTTTGAAATGCAGAACTGGTAAATGTTTAACGACCGTTTTTACTTTGATGTTGGGTGCTCATATTTCTCGTTTAAAGCAATTTACATTTGTGTGTATAACATTTTTGCCAAATGAGTATCAAATAGAGTTATTACGAGTTATAACATCAAGTGGTGGCCGTTGTGAAAATAAATTTCAGTGAATGTCGACAAAAAATTCTATTTCATAAACGTTGCATGCTTCAAATTTTACAGCAAATAAACATTCCACATGGCCGCATCTTTTTCTCCCCATGTGTGTCTGAAGAGTTGCTCTTTGTTTTTTGCACAATATTTTCATAGTTTTTCAGTTTGTTTGACATAAATTACAACGACAGTCAACAGCAAAGCATAAAACTTCAGTTTACTCATATTTTGCCACGACTTTTTTCATTCATGCTTGCAGACTTTTGGTAAATTCGCATTCTTAGCTATCAGCAGCACGGCAACAACAAATAAAACTATGTATTTCCATGCTCGTAGTGACTCTTGCCAATTTTACACTTATTACACCCTTTTTTTTAGACATATTGCATTCTTTTTAAGTTGCCCTTGTTACCTGAAAATAGTTTTGTTTTTGGAATTGCATATTATTCTAGTTTTTATTTACGATTGTTTCTATTTTGATATTTTCTTAACAAGACACATTATTTTCAAAGGTAGCAAAGTTATTTATACAAATGTTACCCCACATCCTCGAAGTACAAAGGATATATTAAGTTTGTCAAAAAAATGTGCGTAACCATAAGATATTTAAGAAATAGCTTATGAAGCGTCAGGTCAGCGTCTGTACAAAGTTTGCAGCCTGTATATGAGGTTTTACAAAAGTGCACGGTTTATCACAGTCTAATTATATCGATTAAAGCCAAATTTACTAATTTTCAATATAATTTCCGCACGGACATGCGAGAAAATCCGCCATTATGTATATATTGCATAAAATTAATAGAATGAATTCAAACCAGTCGGAAAGGCTACAGTCGAAGTCGACTATGAGAGACCCTTTCTGAGATCTAGGCGCTCATACGGACAGGCGAACAGACGGACAGACGGACATGACGGACATGACTCGGCTGGTGTTGCTGATCAAGAATATATATACTTTATGGGGTTTGCCGGACTTCCTTCGACCTGTTACGCACATCTTTTTTTTGACACACTTAATAGACCCGTTTTACTTCTTTAAAATAAAGGGTCTAAAAACCCAAGGCTAGTGAATTACTAGCGCCTGTCGGACATCTCTTTAGAATTCGTGATGTCTTAGCCTCCAGCTGATCTACTGCTTCTTTTAGTAGTGTCTATCGTTTCTTTAAGATCTCTAGCCGACCAAATGTGCGTATGAATTGTTACCCTCTTATTATTGCAAACAGCTGAAGAATGTAGTCGAGTGGCTCTGCCGCGTGCAAATCATATTTACAGTGGTACAATAATTGATTTAGGCGACTCCTAGCCCCAGCCGCACTTTCGCAGCTCCCAGAGATTATTTCACATTCTCCCTAGCTGCCGAAGGCTACGCAATAAAAGAAAAAAAATTAATTAGACGCAAATAGCACTTTTGACCTTTTTGTAGTATTATTCGAACTTGCATTGGCAGCTTTTCAGTAGGATGGACAACATTTAACTCTTTAATATTTATTTTCTTCTCTTATAACTCAATACTTATTTATACCAAATTATTAAAAAAGTGTCTCTTCGCAAGGCTTTCCTTTTTGCAATAACCGGAATGTGGTATATTAATTGAATGAGAACACAGATATTGTTGCTATACAGAAATAAATAGTTTCTAGGTTCAGCAATCGACAAAAAAATCCAGTAAACATACTATAGAACAAATATTTTGTTAAAATGTAATCAACTGCAATTTAAAGGAAATAAGGTGAATAACAGTTTAATAAAACTGATATTCAAGTGTAACTCTGAATCTTGGAAATAACATAACAGTACCATATGAGCTTAACAGAACCATACTGAGTACAACAGTACAAAACAATTTTTTTTTTATTTTGGAAATTACAATAAATTTAATTATTGTTTATAAACTTTTTATGTTTGAATGGGGCATACAGTGCACTTTATAATGCTCAATAGTCAGTCCCTTAACAAGAATATTTATACATCGATTGTTACTATTGATAATTTTTTTAAAAGCTGAAATTTGGTCAAGTTTTGTGGTCAAACAGTCATTTACAAGCTTTATCGTTAACAATAAAGGTTTTACGGCTAATCGAAAATAATAGTTGTAACGACTAAGTTGTTTCAAATTAGTCAGCTTATGATGACCGTTTGTACAGCACGCAAAAGCTGATAGCTACAGCACATAGTCATCGCAAAGCGCCTCTACCGTTGAATTCTGCAGAAGTGTATTTTGTTAATAATCGCTAGGCGGAGTTTAGTAATGTGCTTCACAAATTTTAAAGGGAATAAGAGCCAGTTCCAATCAAATTCGTGTAAATTTTATTAAGACAATTGTTGCTGTCGATAACTTTTATTACTATCAAAATAAATATTCATATTAATGAGCTCATCTAGAGTCGATGATCCTAGAAAACAGCATGTCTAGCAAACTGTTGTCTACTGATATTTTTATACGAAAGAAAAGTTTTCACTTATATTTATTTATTTTTTACATCAATGAAAACCTAACTTTGAAAATTGTCAAACGAGTAAGCTTAGTAGTTTAACCAGTAATTTACAAGCCTAATCATTCCACAATAATGTCTTTACGTCTACTAAGCAAAATGCTAGTTAATAATTGTAATGACTAAGTCATTTCAAATTTGTTAGCTTAGGATGGGTGTTCGTACAGCGCGCAAAAGCTAATAGCTACAGCATATTGTACCATCTGCAAGCGCTACCAAGCGGCGAATTCACGATAATTCGTTTGGCTTTAATAATATGCTTGATAATCTAATTGATACAAATTTTAAAAGGGTGAAAAGCCAATTGCAAGTCAATTATTATCATTTCTTGACAACTTATAATATACAATTATTATAACATTCATATTCATATTCATATAATATTTATCCATTCTTCGACTGCTGCCTCAGTGCTAACCATAGAGCATTGTCGCAATGTTTTTTTAAATATACGTTTCTTTCGACTTACAAGATTAAGAAGAAGCGAAGTACATATATTTGAACCTATACATTACTCGAAGACCTAATTTAATCTATTATATGTGCATATGTATAGATATATACAAATATTCATATATTTGCACAACCTTACTGTAGCCATTTCATACATTTTATGGGTTCAGAGTATAAACATGATGAGCACGTGCCTCCTTTCTCCAAACATCGCGATAAGAGAGTGCAAACAATTTGACAATTTAATGTAGCGGCATCAGAAGTCGCAACCACAAACTGGCCACGAGACTTGCTGACAACATTAGCCAGGACAAAACAGCAAGCGAGGGAGCGAAGTCTATAATTATAATTCCATTACCATTACCAGACGAAGGAGGCGCGAATGTGCACCAGCATCGGCGCAGGACTCATAAAAAGAGGAAAGGAAAATTAACAAAGTGCGATTTGAAAGGTGCAGCAAGCAGATCCTGCAGATCCTGCAGTCATGTCAAAGACAATTCTTATGGCGTAATTGCTGAAAGAGCGAACAAGCTAATGATGGGCACTTGAGCACTTGCTGGGGCACAAGGATAATGCAGGCTGCAGTTTCGATGCGCTGCTAATGTGCACGCGTCAAGTGGACCCAAGAGCAGGTGAATCAGTTTCCCCTTAGTCGGATGCGGAAGTAAGCATTATTCGTTTGATTTTTGACGAATTATACAGTTACAGTTTGAGTATCTTCAGCTTATTTATTTATTTCTCTCTCTCTCCGTTGATAATAGCATTTTCCATGTAGCAACTAGAAGAATGCACTGCAGCTGCAATCTGAATAATTTCGATCAGATGTAGACAGTAATTAAGCTATTGCATTTTTCTTGCGTGAATATTACAGGCAGGCCATCTCTTACTGAATGAGTATATACAAAATACTTTAACATTAATTTAATGGATCAAAATCCTGACTACATATGCTGGCGCTAGTATATTTATCATGCCCATACAAATGCCATCCCAAACTCGCCATCTCAATGGGAGTCTCATTTTGATCTAAGATGTCTGCACATCGCCAGCAATGTCCATGTCAATGCCACAGCACAATACGTGTGCCGTGTGGCGTTGACTGTTGTAAAGTTGTTAACTCTTTTTATTACCACAAAGTCGCCTACTGACTTTGATTATGCTCAGTGTGGTAAAAAAAGACAGGTCATTCACTTAAAGGTTCATGGCAGCAACCATTTTCATTTTAATTTTTGGCAGATTTAGTTGTATCATTTAAAGGAAGCAGGCACGATCACAAATTAATTTTGATTTAATTTCCGCCTATACTCGAATATATATTTGTTTTGATTTTGAGCTCATGGGAGCGAACCACAAACAATAAAAGCTAATTATGTAAATGTCACAGTTATTGGCCAGAGTTCGACAATATTTCGGGAGCGCTACTGTTTCGATCAATACCTATTCATCGATCCGGCGATTCACAGTTTTATTGTTGATGCCCAACAGAGCTGCCTCATGATGAAAGCAGGAAAACATTTTGATGTTTATTGGTCTTAACCTGTTGTCGAGCGTTTTAAATGAGAACATAACTGCTTCTGTTGCCGGTTGCCGGCGACTGCTAATTAACCCTTTCCCATTGTTGTTCTTGTTGAGTTTGCCGCTTTTTACGGTTTAATTGTGGGCACAACGGCCACAAGAAACAGAGAAATCAATCTCAAAGTGTGTTGACAAGTCAGGCTCATCGCAAAGGTCTTGTGATCCCGAGTTCAAGTCCGGTCGGGTGCATTAAGTATACCTTTAAGAAATTGACCATAAAAAATTGCTTTAGTTTTACAAGGGCAGCGCTGGTTTAAGAAAATAAACAGACGAACATACAGATTGATGTAAAATGTGCTAAAGGTATGAAGAGAAAATCTACGAAATGTCAAGACAGTGTCTTAGGCTGACGGGTCACGTCATAGAAAGCGGAAGTCATTGAGTCATTTTATAACAAACTGAAAACATTGCATTGAGACTATAACAGTTAAATGAAAATAGAAAAATTTCACAATATAGTTATTAAAAAAAAACATACCTCTAGGTAGGCAAAAACCATTTTTCTTATTCTATTACAGATAATATTATTAGGTGAATTTTTGTTTCAAACTATCTCCCACAATATGAAATGCGGCTTATATTTCCATGGGTTCCATGAAAGGTATAGTAAATCAATGACAGCTGATGTCTAAATGTATATATAATTAACTCTTAATTGACTGTCTTTCATTATTGAAAATGCATCTCGTCATGACTCCAACTTGATTAAACCTGGGTCTTGATGTGTATTGTCATATTTTTCGATCTGCTAATCGCGTAAAACATAACACCATTACCGCCATAAAATAAATTTTCTGCCATAATATCTGTCGCATCGATTGGTTGTTCCTGCACTGCAAGAAATGTTGAAAATGTCCAACAAGATTTTGATTTATGCCGAAAACGCGAAGAAGCCGCAAAAACAAAAACACAAATCAAACGCAAACAGCGCGACGGAACATTGCCTCAGTCCAATCGGTAGTGGTGAGAGCTCCTTGTGGAGATTCACTTCTTTTAGCTAAAGTAGCTTTCAGAAGCTATTGTATATCTGTATCTGTCGATGAGCGATACAAAAAAATCAAAACGAGCGCGAAATCCAAATGCTCAGCAACGTGCATGCGTTTTTTTGTCGCGAGAAGTTGTGCGAGGCGTTGCAAAAAACGCCTTCAATTGGGAATCGAGAGATCGACTTGAAGATCGGGACGATTCTTTAGTTACTGTTGCTGTCTGCCTAACTCATTGATATTTCGAACGCGAGCGTATAAAAATATTCTGTTGTCCCGATGTGGCCTGGCCCAAAAGTGTCGCCCCCAGCTTATGATCGAGGCGATCACTGATGGGTATGCGCGTTCAAAGTAAGCAGTCCAACATTGCAGTCAGTACCCGCCCAATGAAGCAACTTTTTGCAACGTATCCAGCCTGTCAGTCATAGTCATGCCTGGACATTCCGAAGTGGCCACGATCCGGCTAAAAATTCAGGCTGCTCCCATGTCTTCTGGCTAGGGTGCTCGTTGCTGGAAGAAAAGCCTTCACACTGTACGGCATTCTTGGTCACCAGTTTTCTTGCGCGCATCTTCAACGCCTTTTAGCTTTGTTTATGAAGTGCAATGTCCCCTGTGCAACAAACCCCTCACGTGATACAATTAGGGCAGCTTTTTATACTAATTTACAGCCTCCTATTTCGCCAGTAAACGTCTTTTTTTTTGCTCGGACTTAGCTGCGAAATGGTCGTTTTTCCCATTTATATCGCGATTCTAAGGAAACTGGTACATTTCGAGATATTCGCAAGTCGATCGAAATTAAACATTTTATATTACTGTTGTCCTTAAAGTCGACTTGATTGCATATTCTTCATGCTGTTTGTTACACACAGACGGATTTTGAAATGAATCATTCATACTTGATAGCTATACCCATTATAAGTTTGTGCAATGAAAAGTATGAAACACAGAATAATAATATAAGTCTGATCCGACCCGTCATAATTCTTTCGGACTATATGAATTATATGTACTCTTTATCAGTGTCAAAGGCCGATTCGAATGTACGTTCTTGAATATAATACACAGGTCAGGTTTATATATTGAATTTAAGCTGTCACGAAAAATCAATAATATATATGACTGTGCAAATACCTATAACGATATATAAAGGCTCGGGATTAAACGTTCACTCTTGACTATTGATAAATAATTTAGTGGTGTACATGGTTTCCTTTGAACCGGCAACAGACCGAAGGACTCGTAACAGACCCCATCAAGTATATAAGAATATAAGAGCTGCAGCTACCGAGCTTGGTTTGTAGCTTTCAGTTTACGGTTAGCAGATCAAGTTTGTTTTAGACTTTTGCCACGCCGCTTCCGCCCCGAAAATCGACTGTCACCTTTTTACTAGTTACTGAATTATAAAGTGTACAATATTAGGGTATGTTTGATCGTAGGGCAAATGACCAGACTCATTTATCTTTCGAAAATGTATATAACCATTTGGTATACATAGCCCAAATAACCCTATAATAATAAATCTAATAGTATTAGGAGACCAAACCAACATAACCATCAAGCTGAGTATGTCATAAATTTTTAACTTTGTGAGGCATGATTTTCACTTTTAAATCGAACTTAGTTCGTGATTAAACAGGTTAATTGATTTTCTTATGCCACTGATAAGCTAAAACAGCTGGTGTTATCGATGACATTCCGATTTATAGCCATCATATGTAAAGTATTCAAGTCTGCGTTCATCCTGAAAAAATTAACTTCAGACTCCGCCTGTCAATTCAATTGGAAGCAAGTCACAACACTGGATGGTGTAGTCTTTTGTCCCTGGCGGCAACTCGTGATCTGTCTTCTCTGTTTATGAATTCTGCTCACATTGCGGCAACACCAAATCACACTATACGAAGTCGCGCCAATTCCATTGCCATTGTCGCCTCAACTTGTTCGTAAGCGTCGCAACATAGTGGGCGAATAAGCAGTTTTTTTGGTTAAAGTCTTAAAACTGGATCATCTTATGTTGTCTTAGCTTGATCAAATTGCAGCTCTTGTTCCCAAGATATATCCAATAAAAGTCAGAAGCTCATCCGAAATTATTGTAGCTAGAAAATATCTTTAATTTTTCATCAGTGCATTACATTTAATGGTTTACTGTTTAAGCTTAACATTTTGTACGTTATTCTTAATGAATAATGTAAGTTTTAAAAAGATAATCTTTTGATAGTACACAAATGTTGTTTTTTGTGGGCGTAAATAACATATTTATATTAAGTATAATATGTAGCATAATTATATAAGCGTTCGAAATCCACTTCAGTTTACTACTGGACCACAGTGTGTCGGCCATCCTTGGTTTGAAAATGAGCGGGCTGTTACCACCGTAGGCGATCGATAGTTATGGTCGTGTCAGACATCCTGTAATTTTGCACTTTGCAGCGCATTGTTGTAGCCAATTGCTGTTGCTGGCAACTTGTTGACACTTCGTTGGCGTGTAAGTTAATTAAAAAGCGCCTGAAAGACTTTGCGAACGGGCTTCCCAGAGACCACCAGCTATCTCATTGACATCCACAACAAATACTTATGCACATTTTATTGATAATATATTGGAGTAATATTAAATTGCATTAGCTTCTAGATAAAACAATAATAGCTTTTCCGTATATTTACAAGTTTGTATACAATTGCAACTATTTTGGTGAATATATGTATAAATATAAGTTGCATATAATTTGCGTATTCTAAGAAAACTTATTGGTTTTTTTTTAAATACATAGAATTAAATTATTTTCCTAGATATCTGCGATATGACATCTTAACTTATCATTGTTTATAATACAGGTCATTTTATATTTTTGAATAATAAAATCTCATTCACTGAAAACAGGTATAATGGTACATTTCTGAAATAATTCTATTCATCATGGTACCTAGGTCGTTTATATTATATTTTAATTAATTAGTTATCACGATTAAGGGCTCTTGGGTTTTAAATTCTGATTCTACAAGGAAAAGAGGGAATTGTAGAAAAGCCTACATGTCTTAGTTGACTACCTCCACACTGCAATCTTCCTCAATATCTACGACTTCCAACTGCGGTTTTGTCAATATTGCCGCGTCTTCAGAGCTACCATTGCTTGTGCTACTGTTGCTTTCACAAGAACTAGAACTTGAAATTATACTTTCCAGATTATCGCGCTTAGCTGTAGATCCTTCCAAGCTCGCATGTGACTCACTGCTGAGGCGCAATCGCTTGTCAGGTTTTTTCAGCAGCTCCTCAATAGAGTACGGATTTCTTTTGCGAATGTTGTTCCTATTACTCAGCGTGTCCGTTATACTAGCACTAGCAGAAATTAGCGACAACGCTGTTGGTGAAGATTTTCCCGAATCACAATCACTCAGTGGATCGCCCATTGTGCACGGTTTTGTTAAGTCAATTGAACTTTCCGATTTAGTAAAGCCTCCTCCAACTGAACAGCCACCCGCTGCAGCAACAGCAACAGCTGCTATATTAGCTGCCCCATGTGACAAATAGGTATTACTATAAGGCAAAAACGGACCGCCCGTGGCTGCTGCCTGAGCAGCCTGCATATGCGCTTGGGTGTAATAAAGCAGTGAAGGATTCCACAGCCAGTGCTTGTGCAGTGCTGAGTAGCTGAGATCTAATCCACCCAGCTGGCTGGGCGCAGCGCTAGGGAGCCCATGACCGTGACCATTTACTTGACTAGGTAAAAGTTTGGGTGTAGGTTTGAGGGACAGCCCATCGCCCAACGATGGCGGTGACGGAGTCGGTTTTGTGTATCGTGAGGATGTGCCCGTTATAGTCGAAGTAGCCGGCGTAGTAGAGGCGGGCGTAGCTCGAATAGCGCCGGTTACTGCATTACTGGCGCTTGTATATATCTGTGAAGGCGTGGCATAATCACTAGAAGCTCCGCTACCAGACATATGATGAGCTGCAGCTGCTGCTGCAGCCGCTGCATTTTGTTGACTTGAGGTCATTTCGTCTGTCCAGAGGCCGCTATTACGCAATATTCGATTAATGGAGCTAATCGATGGCACTGAGCTAGGATCGCAGACACGTTGTTGCTGAAGTTGCTCGCGTATTTCCCAAGCAAACATGCCACTGTTCTCCTCCTTTAGGCGAATGATTTTTTTTACCACGGTGGGCGTGGCTACTTGCTGTCCAAAATGAAAAAAGAAAAATGTTTATTTTTGATTGGTGTTACATTTATAGTGAATTAAGAAGAAAAAAATACTGATAGCATATAAGTCGAAAAAGTTAAATTTATTAACACATAAAAAATCATTTATCCTCAGCAGTAATTGCCGTGAAATTCAATTGCAAAACGCATGCACCTGCGAAAAATATTTTCAGAGCTGTGGCACATATATAAAGCCAAAGTGACACCAAACCACGCCCACTTTGGCTGTTATTTCACCAGATTTATATCAAGTTGTTTTTAAGTAATATGTTAATTTGCACAGTAATTTAAAAGGCTGGCCCACTGCTGTCGCCATTTCAACGTTCACGTGTGACGCGGCAATTCATTAAAAATTCATAAATACTTGTATATTTCATAGTCGGCCCAAAGGGCGTCCGGACTTACATCACAGATCTTATCAAACCATATACACGAAGGCGCTTTGAACGGACTGGGCTGGACAACTAACCCCTGCTTTTTCTACTGTAACTACTACACCCTCTTCCTACAACTTTGCTCAGTTACGTCGAGCGGCACGAGCGGCACTTCTATATTGTCCCGGTGTAGGTGTTAAATGCACGTTTTGTTTGAGCAAGTGCAGGCAGTTATTGAATCACCACATAAAGCCCATGGGTGGAGTAATCACTGCTGAGAGCTACGCTGGGTGAACATTCTATTTAGAATTAGACCCGTCGGTAAACAATGCACCTGTCATTTTATTTGGCCTGGAAATAATGTCGATATGCACGAATACTACTGTACACCGTGATTCGCGCTTATCCTTAGGCTCCGCAATAGCTATCGAAATCTTTACTGACACTTGCATATTGTCGTCACTATCAGATTTAAATGGCCCAGTAAAGCCCACAACTGCACGGTAGAGCCAGTAGCTGATTGAGCGTGCGAAACTAAGCAGGTGACAAAGTCAGAACTGGAGTCGTCCAGGTAACACAAACAAAAGCGTGCGGCCTTATCAACAGCAGTAAATGAGATTGATTTGTTGCGCTCTGCCCACGCCAATGTCTCCTCAAACAATTTCTAAAACCTGTCATCCCAAAATACATGTAAACTAGCTGCTTTATCTGTGATACTTTATGGATTTACTGCTGCGCGTTTGATTTTTATACATATAATCGTTTGTTGATTGCACGGAACGCACGTGCACATATCCCACGAAGCCCAGTCAAATCCCACTTCTACTTACCTTGGTCTTGCTACCTCCTATTGATCCCGGCCGTATGGAGCCTGTTTCATAAAAACGAGTAAGAATTTTGGAAACGCAGCCTACCGAATAGAGAAAGAACAAAAGTCGTTTAAGAAATTGAGTTACCGGTGCTCCACTTGGCTGCTACACTCACCATGGGAGACAAGCAGTTGTCGGGATATATCGCATGGTCTAACACCGCACAACGCCAAATCAACGATGCGACGCCGCACACAGTCCGGCAATGGACGTCCATTAACAAAGACTCCGCCCAACTGGTTGACACCCGCCTGACCTGCAACATTGAAAGCGCTATCATCAGCTAATTACTTATAACATAATATATATATATATATATATATATATAACTTAATATTATTATTTATGATAACAAGTTGGAGAGTTTTATTCGATAGTCCGATATTCCGATAGTTCAACATATTGGTGTCTGTATCTAGTTCGAAGCTACTTATGAAAACCAACGTACAATCAAGTAAAAAAGCTTTTGTCGAAATTGCTGGCCTACGAGATACTCTGGCCAAGTCCTTTAGGTATCCTAACACGAATTTGCACTCACATACACATAACAGACAAGAATGCTTCTCCCAGAAATCTATGTATTCTTAGACTCTGTACTTTAAGAGAAAACCAAGGGCTTATTAAGTTTGTCAAAATTAAATGTGCGTAACAGACTACCAGACAGTAGATCCCATAAAGTCGATATAGTCATGTCCATCCGTACTTAAGTACTCAAGGTTGTTTATTTCTGGATTGCATTCGTTTCCGTTTAGACATAAACTTAACCAAAAATCATTTAAATATTATACGCCTCTGAACGGCGAGTACACCTGTAGTTATAAAGTACTATTAATAACCGCAATAACTCGCACACTCTTTACCTTCTACCGAATCCATCTCCTGCAGACACCGTTTTCGAATTTAATGAAGTGCGAATTTTATGTTCGCTGTCTTTTTCATGCAGCGAAAGAGCGCTTTGCCTAAAGGGCTGTGATTACTCTGACGGATCGCGATTATCACGAGCCAAATAAACATTTCGAGTTTACTTTTGTTTTTTTTCAGTTTATTTATACGGTTGCGATCACATCGAACGGCTTCATTGAAATACTTTCAGCTCATTAGCTGCCTAAAAAGTGACCCAAAACTCACCTGTATGTGGCATGTTTGAAATCCAAATCCAACTCCAATTTCGGCCACTATTTAAAGCAAAGTGTAAACTATGTGATATTGGTTTTGGTTTAAAGTTTTGCTTAATCGTCGAATTTTAATCAAATTTGAAGAACGCCATAAAACCACTCAAGTCGTTGTTGCCTGCTGCTGTTGCTGCAGTTGATGGATGTTGTTGCCAAGATGTTGGGTCAGACGTTCTCCCGTCAGAGTTGGTAGCTGGGGAGATGGTTTTTTTACTGCTTCCACGAACTCTCTGCGCACGCTCTTCAGTCGGGAATCAGATCGGTAAAAAAAACTAGTAAGGAAAATACATAAAACTTAATTATTTCATAAAACTAGCAAGGCAACCACTAAAGACAATGCTTGTATGGTTGTAGTACTAGTTTAAAGATATTTGGCGTTCAAGGTTTTTAATGTTCAGTGGTTTATGGGCTGAGCCCAAATGTCCAGTGCTTATGTTTTTGTTGTATCTCAAATTAGCTGCTTATCAGGCACATTCTTGGCGCAGCGTGAACTGGGCCATTATCAGAGCACTGGGACTACTTATTGCATGTTGAGCGAGCTAAGGTAGAGGTAGGAAATATGCAAATGCTTAAACTGGGCGGCAATTAAAATAAATTTTGGCCAATTGGTCATTTGGTTAAAAACATTCCAAAAATATGCAAATGTAAAACTCGACGATGGCAGGTCACCCCAGCTACGGTTTCCGTTTCCTGTCATTAGAATGAATGGGCCGCCAGTTTAACAGGTACTCCTTTGTAAACCTGTCGCCAGCCTGTCAAAGGCATGAAAACGCGCGCAGAAGCACCGTATAAATCAAAAAGTGTAACTACCCCTTAGCTCTAAAGTTTCTGCACTTTGTCATGGCCATGTTATTATGGAATTCTCATTAGATTAAATTACCCAAAGTCCTTAGGATTTGACTTTTTGGTGACTTTTCAGCTCGTAAAATCCCAAATGCGCGTGTGGAGTGCTGCGCTGCTTTTCAAAGGCAAGAAATTAAGTTGTTTTTTTTTTGCTCTGTTTTTTTAGATTCGTTTTGGGGCAGCTCGTGGCAGCCGTTAAGGTCATTAAGTCCCACTGACTTATGCCCACATAAACCAGCGATAAGAATTTGATTGTAAGTTAAACTCTTTTTTGAGGAAAATAATTTTCCTTTTGGCTGACGAACGAGTTACCATAGGCATTATTCATAATTTTGGTTATTTCTTATATTTACCTTACTCTTTATACTGTGCGACCATTGACAATGTACAAAAAAGGACACAATGTCTTTGTTTAAATGTGTGTAACAGAAATAAGGCAAATATACGTATATTGTTAGTCAGTATTAACGTGCGTGAATAGCTTACGGTTTATTCTTAGATTTAAATGCCTCGCTATTATTGTCCACAAATCAAAAATAGAAGGTATAAAGAGTAATTATGAAACTATTAAAAATCTACACTTGATAGCGCACATGATAAGTGTCTTACTCCCGATTAGCCCAAAATGTCTCGATCAAGAAAAATTCTAAAGCAATCTTCTTAGGATATATTCAGGGGATTTATATGCCAAGTTTGGTGGCAGTAGCTCAAATAGACTCTTAGATTTAATTTTGCAAACAGCCGATGGACATTGTTATAATGCTCGTTGGTCAAGAATATATATTGTTTATGGGGTCTGCACAGAGTACAGAATCTAACAAAAATAACTTAAAATCGCAGTTTTATATATATAGCGATGAACTGAAAATTTCACAATCGTCAGGTTATAAACACAAAATGACTTAATTTATTCATTGTTTTGTCTTATAAAAAATTGATCTTTCTACTTCGAGGTTTCCCTCTTCCTCAAATTTAACAAATGGGCATTTCCGGGAACCAACCGGGACCAAATACTTGAAATTTAACATATGAATATTACTTAATTCAACAATTTACGTATGAATAAATTTGTCATATTGTTAATTTCCCCACTAATTTGTTAATTTATCCACTGTATCACAAGGCAAAAATATATCGGGTTCTAACTGTCGCCTGCTAATTATACTCAAGCTTGAAGAAAAAATATAATGCTTGTATTTAAACATGACAGCTATCAATTAAAAGCTTCATTATTCTATTTAATTCTAAAATTAATTGCTTTTAAATATTATGTTGCATTTAGCAGATTTTTGCATAGGTTTAGATTCATGTCAAAAAGCACTTCAACTTTTGTCGCGTGCTATTTTATTATTTAAAAAATTGACAAAACTTTCCTTCTGTACTAAAATAAAGTGCTAGTTATAATATGGAAATATTAAAAAAAGATAAATATGTTTTTAAGTTTTGGTTATTTATTTTTTTAACTTTCAAGTCGTGCGAATGTCGCGATCGCGATCATAGCTATGCCCAAATATAATAATATACGTTAAATAATATAGTAAACCCTTGTCAAGCCCATCACACTTAAAAATCAATAGAAATTAGTCAAACATACATTAATTTAAATGCGTACGCTTGCCGAAAGTGGAACCGACAGGTTCGCCGAGCTTCTGTTTCAGGAAAGGGAACCCGTAGCGCAATATTAAGAATCACAAATTAAAATAAGACATTTGTATTTGAATATGATTATAGGCTAATGTTTTTTTAGTGCAGCAACAAAGACATGAAAAGGTAACACAAAACCAACAACATCAGCACAACAAACAGCAGCCGCTAAAGCTCCGAAACTCAGTCGAAATCAATATAACGATCAATATCGATTTGGGTTTGCTGGCCACGCTTAAATAAGTTGTTAAGCGGCTTGTTTGGTAGAAAGCTTTCAAAATCAACAGACTATTATGGCTGATGGCATGACAAAGAATTAATTAGCATACAATTTTTAAATTTTGTCGTTCGACTCGTGGGAAAAAGTAGTAGCCCATTTATGAGTTATCAGGGGCCGCCGGAAACTCAATTTCTATGAGAGTGTTCGCAAGCTTTGCAATGCAAATTTTTAGAGCTCATGAAACTAAAGATATACCCGTTCGGTAATTTTTTAAAGGAAATTTTTATTCATTGAGTGAATGAGCCTAAACGGAAAGCATTAATTAAAAAAGTGTTGCAATTATTTAAACATGGTAACAATCGTATCAAAAAAATTATTGAGATATTTATTATGCGAATGAAATGCGATATAAACAATTTGTTTATTATTCTTATTATTATTTGTTTTTGTATATATATTAATTAACTAGTGTTGAAAAGGTCGAAAACTGCTTAAAAATCTTTTTATTTTTATTTTTAGTATTTTCAAATATTTAAACTGATTTTTTGTCACATCTCACCTTTGTATCTTTTTTAATGATATTTGATATCGGTGATTATTCACTTGCACAAATTTTCAACTACAAGAACTGAACACAATTTTCGCATGTGGCGTTATCCTGCGTGGGCATTAGATTTCCGTGAGCTTCGAATACGTAACGTAAACTTATGACGGTTATAACTATTGGATCGCGTCGCGGCTCACCTTGTCACTCGACCATCAAAATTTTAACTAATGCAAGCGAATCGCGCTGGCAACGCACATCGCATCAATGATCTGATATACTGTTCCCTGTGCTCGGAGCACTACGACGTTCCGTCAAGCCAACTCTGGACTACTGCCGCCAACAGAAAATATACACATACTGACAAATCTTCACGGCCTCTCAACGGTAACGGGGCGGACGAAACGTTTTTCTGGTGTAACCGGTTTTACGGCAACAGCCTGAAGTAACAACAGCAACAGCAGCAGCGACAGCCCCTGTTAAGCGACCCATGAGCCAATCAGTAGTCTCTCGATAGTGCGCATGTGTTGTGCTGGAATCATCGGGTCTTCTCATTGGTCAAAACCATGGCTGAATCATCTTTAATGCCTTAAAAGGTCTTTGGCAAATGCACTGTGGAACATATCCTTTGCGGGCATGAAATTGCTTTATAGAAAAATATACATATATAACAGAAATATTTTTTCAATATACAATATATAGTAAATATGTAATTTTATGAATAAGTTGAACTTAAGTTAATTAAGTGCTATGATTTATATTTTAGAGTTGCAGATATTTAGTACCAATAAGTCATTAAAATATAACATACAATTAATGCGGATACAATCTAAATTTATTTATTGAAATTTAAAATACTCTTGGCTTGCCACAACTTAATTATACTTAGTTATAAAGTCGAATATTTGTAATGGCTACTATAGACTTAGTTACATAATATGACTAATAATTTTCATATATATAATAAAGACTTTTACCACTGTGCCTCGATGTAAAAGCGTTGCGGCAGCCGTATCCGTAGCCGTTGCCGTTGCAGTCGCGTTCCGGCCAATCGGTAGCGTCAACGCAGCACGCAAACGTTATTCAATACCCACCACAATGTGATAGTGGCATCACCACCCATGAATGTGTGCAAGTGGAAGGACTGTGCTTGGCGTAGCCGTTACCCTGGGCGAAACAGCGACGGCTACGGGCGTGCGCCGGTCCCAGTCTCGACCTGGGTGCCTCTCGCTCTCCTGGAGCTCCTAGTGTAGCTAAATTGCGTTTTTGGGTGGTGGCATTAAATAACGTTTTGGTGGCGTAAGCGTTAATTGAATATGACAATTGTCGCCAGGCATTTCAATTGAGAATGATTTCAAATTGGGTGACAGCTGGCAGCCAGAGATAAAACTGTAATATTGACTTATTTAGTAGCTGTTGTCAGACTGCGGGACAATTACTGAGGATAAATGGCGTTTCTGTACCCAGGGTCGTATGCCATGACTAGTAAATCGATGAGTTGATGGTACTTTTGATAAACACTCGTTTAACCTTATTTAAGTTGGCCAAGTGATTAACCCATAGCTGCGTGGCTTGTGCAAATCTACCTGTAGCCACAATAACCGATTCTTTTAATATGTAAAGTTCTAAGGCCACGAACAAGTTATATCTGAATTTGGGATGGCACAGTTCCAACATAAAAACCCGTCACCGAAACTGCTGCAAGCCAGAGATAAAAGTGTCAAAAGATCACGAGGACCAAGTTGAGTAGCTCGAGCACACAATGGTCCTCGACACTGGTATAGCTTCTCATCCTGATTTTCAGCACCAGCTAACAGCGGCTGCCCTGCCTTTTCTCATTCAACCAAGCACGAGGTAATAAGATCAAATGAGTCAGTGGTGCGAATAGAAGCGACGCCCAACATACGATTACATTGTCCTCAATCCACCCAAAGGCCACTTTGCTTGTTCTGCTGCCTGTCCGACACTTTGACAACGCGATTATGTGACCATGGACTTTTCAAGTGGCTGCAATACTTAAACCCCTTCCAAAAACACGCCCCAATTAAAATCAACACTGAAATCTGTGTGGGAAGTTCATTTTGTAATCCCTTCAGTGCACAAAAAATGAGCAACCGGAATTGGAAGTTAGTTGAGCGCAGAACGCCACCCAGAGGGCGTCAAATCGGATTAACTTCTTCCGATTGACTTGGTTTTTCTACGTATTGCCTGTCCCGATGCGTATCTCCGAAATTACAGTCGCTTATATTGTAATTGAAAGGAAAGCTGCTGGCAAGTACAGTATATGGCTCAAAGGATCAAATATTCGAAATTTCTGGCCGACTCTTATAAACATAATCAACTCTGCCTAAAATTTTTTCGTAACTTAAATCTCTATAATACCACAGCATCTGTACATTTTTTGGCTGCGTGTTTTCAGCTCATTCAAAAACAAAAACAAAAAATTGCTTATAATATACTACTTAAGAGTGCTCAACTTAAAGATATCCTGTAATTAAACGTTAAATCCAGATCGACAATACCGCAACCTCTGTAAATATTTTTAGCTCTGTGTTTTCAGCTCATTCAAATAAAATCAGCAAAAGTTGGTTATTAACACACTATTTAGGTTTGCTCAACTTAAAGATATCCTGTAGTTAAACCGAATTTTACAGGTAAGAGTGTATATGTATATGTATATATAACTATATGTTTAATACATTCACTTGGAACATTCTGCCGTGCTGCACATTATTAGTATATGAAATTAGGCAAGTTCCAAGCTCGTGCCTGGGGACAGTCTACCAAAATGACTCGAAGGCAGATTTCATGGTCATTAATAAAAACAGCGTCTGACGGTGCCGTTTCTGATGGTCAGCAGCGCTACAGGCAATAGCTACTGTTAAAGAATTTGCAAATTGGTTGCTCTGCAAGATGCAAAAAATAGGCGTTTATTGTGTGGGTGCCTGGGAGCACGAATTTTTCTTGGTTGTGATGGTCAGATATCCTACATACATATATTTTCAAATTGTAGGGGCGGTCTAATTGACGGTTCAGGTTCGAGTTAGGGATACTTTTGTTCGACATTGCAATCAGCAGATGCAACAGCCAAAACATTTTTTTCGATATACGACGACGACGATTTTTTGTGCAGACCAAATTGGCGCAGGTTACACATGTGCCTAAATCATGAGCATTGAGGTTGACTCTCCCTTGTAGTAATAATTTCCACGCAACGTTTTTTTGATGGATGCAGCTCAAACAGGCAGACACTTGCAGCAGGCTCTTATATGCACCTTGCGTCAGGGTCTGAGACACGCGCCCAAAGCAGCAGCAACACCTTACCAGGGAGAGCATCGGACAGGCAGTGCAGGCAAACAATCGATTGGACAATTAGGCAATCCTGCAAACAGTTGCCGACAAACGATAAGATAAAGTGACAGGACCTTTAACCCCTGTTACATTCTTGGAGTTGCCCATTTTCAAAAAAAAAATTTTTAATGTTTTCAACCGCCTACACGCGATTTTCAAGTATCGTAAAAACGGAAAAACATTCAAGGATGTGTCGTCTACGGCTATAGAAGCGCCTTCATTTCAGTCTTCCGAAATTGCCAATTAATAAAATGTTATTTCGAGAGTCTTGCAGGCGACACCTGCCCGAGTGGGACGGATTGGTCAGCAAATCTAGATAAGAAAATGAACAATTACAACGGACTTTGACAGCAGGCGGCGGAATTGTAACATTTTCTCACATTAAAGGACGAAGCAGGACGCTTCACTGAGCACACAAAATGGTCGTCGCTGCTAGGGGTGAGAAGCTGCTTGTTAAGACAAACTTTGCGTGCATAAAGGGCACTTCCCCGCGATAAATTAAATAGCTGACATAATTATGTCTAAATTGAAAAGTAACAATAGACGAATTGGTCAAAAACAAAAACACTTTTATAGGCTATGAAAACATAAATTCTTGTATCTTACGTAATAACTACAAGAGCAAATACAAAACAAACTGGATAATAACTTAAAGCAGACTGCCGTTTTGAAAAGCCGTACTTGATATTTATTCAGAGTGTATTATCTTAATGCGTAATGTGATTACCGAAGCTAATATTGACTCCGCACGCTACAGAATTTAACTGTTAGTATCAATATTCAATCCTGAAATATAAATTTATAAATCTTGATAAAACATCATAATCAATCCAAAGCTTAAATTACCGAAATCCGCTTCATTTTCAGCTGCACACCAACAGTGGAATCAATTCTTGTTGTCTTCCGTTTACTGTAATTGATTTTAAATGCATGCAACGGCTGTGCTCGTCCAGTGAATCATAGAAACGAATTCGATTTTACGCTTGTCTATGGCAGGCCCAAAGCTCGGTGCAAACCGAAATACTGCAGTTACTGATGCCCGTCCTCATCAAAGTGTTAAAATAATCGTAAAAGTTTGCGCCTTAGGGTCAGCATCATAAAGTACAAAAAGCGTTTGTTGTCCGTGTCTTCCTAAATGCAATATTTTTACGAGCCACAGCCGCGCCTCTCAAAAAAGTTAAGCGCAGACGACCAATACCGCTCCCTTTTGGTATAAGTTCGCTAGTCCGTTTGGCGGCAAAAAAGAGCGGAGTCAAATACAGTAGCTCGACTAATTGAAAAATTAAAGTTCAACGACGACTTAGGCGGTGGTACTCGCACTGTCCCTGAAATTGAGCTCCAGGCCACCACACTTAAGCTACTCGTGCTCAACCGGGTATCTGGGAATATACATATAAATTTGCCCAGGGAATGGACAATTCTTCGACGAATATATTTCATCTCTGCCTTTTTATACCCTACACACATAAAATAGCTAAAAAGTTTAGATGTGAAATGTATGTTATAGACTCAGGGTTAATAAAATAATTTTACATATAATTTAATATAATAGGCATTTTACTTTATTTGTCAAAATAAATAATGCTTGGTATATTTTTTAGAGAACGCTTAAACATACAGAATATTAAAATGTTTTTGTATTTGAAACTAAACTAAATTTAGCGTGTTAAACATTAAGCATAAACTATTTTCCCTTGTGGATTGTAATAATATTGTACACAATTCTGGTAAATGGCATTTTACTTTTTATTAAGAATCTCTATGTACTTATCTACATACTAAGCTGAACTTATCTACATGTTTAATATACATATATATATTCGTGTTGTAGAACTTATGCAGCCGTTTCTCTTACCACTGTCTGCTCTCTGTTCCATTGCATCAATTTTCTCTTGTGTGCATTGCACTAATGAGCCAGTCTGCACACCTTTGCAGACACATTAAACATACTCACAAAAAACTTTTTCACCAAGGTACCCAGATAATCGCATTGAAGTAAACACAGGTTCGCTGGCAGCGAAATTGAGTTTCAGTACCGCTGAAAAACACTTTTGATTTTTGTCGAGATCATTGAATAGGTGGATCGATGAATCTCATGCTCACAACTTTGACACACGCGTTTTACGTGCGCAGCTGCAGCTGAGTCGTAATTGCCGCCGATCAGTCAGCCGAAGCTGTTTGTGAGGTGTGTAATCAGTCCGGGCGATCAAATACATTTTGAGAAGTTGTTTTGGGATCGAAGGGTTAATGTTAGTAGTAGTTTCTTATCTGAATTAAAATAAGTCAGAAAGTACATTATTTGTAATTCTTATCTTACTAGGCTCATGACAGGGAGTCAATAAGATTATATGTCTACATGCAATAAATTGCACGTTTAAATGACACAAACAACTCATTGTCAACACACAAAAGAATACTCAAAATGCAATGAATTGGCTTATAAACATAATCAAAATCGCATCAAAACAAAAGCCAACATGCTAGACGTGCTGCGTTGATGATGACAGCAGAACAACAGAGAGTCGACTGGACCACAGGAGATCAGGATCACCACCCCTAGACCTGCTTCCCATATTTTTGTTTATAGCTCGAAATGTGGTTTACGCTTGGGTAGATCCAAAAGGTGTCAGTATAGTCAGGATAAGCACATATTGGCATTATTAGAATGCGCATATGCTGCGCTGACATCCCTTAATGCGTGTTGTTGAACATTCGAATTCAATTGTTATTTGCAACGTTACGTACCATTAATTTGGTTAGACTTTGCTTGTTGTTTTCAGAGGCTCTGACATTTCAATATTCGTTTGTAATTGATGAGCTGATGTACAAATTTCGCGACAGGTGTCAAACTCTGTCAAACTAGCAGAAAACGATTATTAAACAATTCTGCTGTGGCAGTAACAAAGCCAGAGGCTCTTGTATATGGCATCCATAAACAGCAGCGGAAACTTTAATGTTCACACATTTACAGCTCATCAATTTTCGTTTATCCTTTCAGTATATTAAGTTCATTCAACTTTATGCTGTTTTGTCCTTGTTTAGCGCCATGTTGTTAACGTAATCATGATCAATTTGTTTTGGCCCAAGCTCTGCAGCTTTAACGCTTGTCGCCCAAACCATATGAAAGTGCTTCTCTTGCCGCAGACTACCGCATTATTAAGCCATAAAATTGAAAACTTAATATAATTACATAAACGATGGTCCCAACGCCTGAAGCGAGATTTGTGCATGTTGCCCATCCGATTTTCGGGGCACACGCTGAATACGTTGTGATATTGGTACCATCCCTGTAACTTTTAATGACCAGAGCAAAATATGGTAAAACATTTTAAGCAGTGCAGAACCATTTGCACAGCCCGGGTGTTGCCCATGGCGCAATCTGGACATAATGAAAGGCTCTGATAAAAATTTTGACATGGTGCAGCATCTTCGTCATCAACATTAGCTCTTCCATTACCAATGCTCAATTTCTTATGTACTTATTTTTAAGAGCAGCAGGTGCAAAAACCATGCTAAAAGGCGGCATTACTTTGTGTGCAATTTATATTTGTATAAATAAGCTAAATGTAAGGCATGCAGATACATTATTTTTATTGCTTGAGAATATATTTAAAACAACACCAAACCACTTAACCGAATATATTTTTTATAATACTCGCTTGTCCATATCGAATTTATTTCATAGCTATACAATTATTTGAAATGGCAAGCTAAAAATTAAACATATTGAATTGGGAATTGTATAAGCGACGAATGTAATTTACAAAATTAAGAAATTTTGGTAATTAATCTATCGTATGCATGATATTTTATCACAGCACTAAGCTCTAACATTCTAAATTTGTTCTACTTGTTCACCCTTCCTCACATCAACGAGCAAGGACATTTTGCAACTCAACTTCTGTGGGCGCCTTGTATCGTTTTCCACTACGGAATTGTTCCTCGATTTCAAGCAAAGTACGTCGGCGAGTCTCAGGCAATGTCCAATAGATAAATAACATGGCTAGGAAAGACATGATACTAAAAAACGCAAACGAATTGCTTATGCCAATGTTTGATGTCATATCCGGATACATTTTGATGCACAAAAAGGCAAAGAACATACCCACGGCAACAGTAAGACCTGAGGCCGGACCGCGTACCTTTTGAGGGAACAGCTCCGAGATCATGAAAAAAGGGAGCGTGTACAATCCTAGTGTGCTGAAAATGATGAAACTCACAAGGGCAACGACTGATAGATAGGGTATGCTTTTTAGAACATTGAACCAATCACAACCAGCCAATGACAACATGGATATGCACATGCCCAAAGTTGATATGATTCCAGCTCGACGCCGGCCCCATTTCTCCAATACAAAGCCCATGGGACAGGTTGTCACCAATCTTGCCGTTCCAATAAGAACGGCACACATATATGCATCAATGGAGTTACCCGACTCCTTTGAGATTTGCAAGGCATAAACAATGACCACAAATATTCCCGACAGCTGCTGAAAAGCAAAAAGACCCATCAATATGAGCAGAGGTTTATATACCTCCGGCAAGCGTAGACATCTCAGGAACGAAGGCTTCCTTTCACCTTCGCGCAGTTGCATCGATTTTTGCAGAACATTAAACTCTTCCAATACCTCCGGATGAGTGATGTTTGCTATATTATGAATGAAAAGATAAAAACCGATAATAAATATTATTTAATAATTACACTTACGTGACTTATCAAGGCCACGGAAGAAGTTAAGTGACTTTTTAGCCTCCTCTAAACGCTTTTTGGACAATAGCCAACTATGTGACTCTGGTAAAGGTAGCACACAAAGAAGTGCAATTATCTGATAACCACAGCAAATGAGCGCAATCAGTCGAAAATCATCCCTTATGAAGTAACCGATGCTATAAAGTACTGTAATGCCCAATGCCACAGATATAGAAGTGCCCAATATTAGGCTACCACGTAATTTTGGCAGGCTAATCTCAGCCGCATAAACACCAGTCGGAGCACTGGCTAACCCCATGACAATACCTGCAAGAAATTGTAATTAATTTATTTTTAATTCTTATTAATTGATTTAATAATATCTAAATGTTAGTATATCTGGGCATATGTATATTACAAAAAGAAATCATATTTCAGGCTACTGAATGAGTTCAATTTTAAAAACGGATTCTAACTATACATAATAGGTTCCATTGAATCAACTTTTCTATATTCGTTTTCTTACGATTTCTTTTATTTATATTATTTATTCTACTTAATCGCATCAATATCGGATAAATTACTGTTAAGTTTTAAAGTTTTTAAATAACGCAGAGGTTGATTTTGATCAAGAAAATACATATAGACAGAGCGAAAGCATTAAGTATTTCGTACTCAAAAACCGTGTTTGCTTAACTTTGTATGAACTTATATGAGCACAGAGTATCTGAATCTGTCATAGTCGAGGACTTTTGAATCTGTCATAATCAGTGTTAACCGTAAATTGTAAGTCATATAATATATTATAAGCGGCATCGACTATCTAAAACAAACAGTTGGAGTGTGGATGTTCTACATGCATGTTCAACCAATTCTTAATCATTACAGAATACAGGCGAAGGGAAATACTGCACAGAAATAATATGTAACTAAAACGATTACTTACCAATAATAAAACGTGACAGAAGCAACTGCCGGTAAAATGACACCGAGCTCGTTGCACTTGCTGTGGCAAGTAGTATCCAGGCTGTTATACCTAAAATATTCAGTACATAGAGCGTACGTTTGCGACCAATCCTATCCAGTAATACACCCGATAATAAACCGCCCAACGGACATGATAAAGTGTTTATAGCTGCAAACCAGGAAGCCTGTGTGTCACTTAAATATACCGTCTCAGTTTGACTTTTCAGCTGATCCTGTGCAACTGTGGGAATTGCCAAGGACATGCCCGTTGATAATACGCCCACATTGGCCAGTATAACCATTAAAGTCTGCCGACGAACAGCGCGTGATTGCTCACCGAGTGGCGTCCGTTCACTCGGTCGGTTCAAGCCTGAGAGGATCTGAGGGCTTTCATTGCCCCTCTTATTGCCGTGACTATTGTTCAGCTGCCGTTGCTGATCCTCTGCTTTGTATACATCGTCCATTTCGTCCTTCTGTTGATAAATGTAAAGAACCATTTATATATTATCAATGTTTTTAAAAATTATATTGTGTTTGACATAGCTAAAAATCTACATATACATATGTATAATACCATACAAACATCATTTAAAATATGAATATCGGCAGACCCCATAAAGTATATATATTCTTGATTAGCAGCACCAGCCGATTCATGTCCGTCTGTCTGTATGAGCGCCTAGATCTCAGAGACTATAAGAGCTAGAGTCACTAAGCAGATCAAGTTTATGTTAAAATTTTGAAACGCCCTCTTCCGCCTCCGTAATCAAAAACAAAACTTAAAATCCCACTAAGCGAGTTTTGAATTTTGGTATTGTTTATTGTTTCCGAGTTTATCATCCAATCATTCAGGGCAGATTCGAACCTTACAATTTATCGTTCGTATCAAAACTAAAGGCCATAGCTATAAAATGGATCTTGAATTCAATTTGCGAGTAAAGGAGACACAATCATAAATTAAATTGGCCTGCGTATGGTATACAGGAACCTACATGCATAATTTTAGATTGACGTGTTAATAGACTCCGACAGGGCTAAACGACTCCGTTGTAGATATATACATATATATTCTTTATATGGTCGAAGATTACTTCTTATGCTTTTGGCATACATTTACACACAACACTTATACTCTTTTTGCAAATTTTTAATGGCCACATTACATATTAAAACATTTGATATGAGTTTTGAGTGTTAAATATTTTGTTGATATTCCGATTAAAATTAGCCACAACGCTCAACTCATGACGTAAAAAATTAAAAATCAGATGGAAACCACGTGCCCACAAATTTGACAGAACGGCTAAAAATGTACAAGAACAGGTTCTTCTTGTTGAAAACAAACGTCTGAGAACCAGTAACACTAATTTTACGTCCCGTTTACACAGTCCACAACAAAAATCACTCAAAAGAAACGTTCATAGCTTCTGAACATGCTTGCCTGATGTTTTTGTTTAATTATTGGCGCAGACGCAAACGATAGCCTGAACGAGGTATTAGATCACACCGAGCAGAGACTCGGCAATCCGAAAGCAACAAGACTCTCCAAACAACTAAAATTCGATTGCCACTTTAAACGGATCAGAAGCTTCAACAAGAAAGAGTGATTTTATTGAGAATTGCTGACCATGCGATACCCTGGAATTAAGTGAATATACAGATAATTCGAAAAAATCTTAGATTAGGTCACGCCGATTTAGACTAGTTAATTTGAACTTTATGTATTTTTATTTATTTCTCTATTTACTAGGAATACATTATAATATAAAAACTTAATCCAAATAAATCACATGGAGGTATAAAGTCACTATGACATCACAAGACACCTCAATCTATGCTTTATTTATTGGATTGTGATTTTGCCAAAAATAATTAGTATAACGGAACTAATATAAATTTAAAATTAAAACTGTTAAGGTAAAATTAAACAATTTAGAAAATTAATTTCGATTATGAGAATGTATCACGGAGATTTGCTCTCTATAAAATATAATGCCTATAATAATATATACAGAATGTTTTGTAAGCTACATAAAGACATTGCTTGGAATCAAAGCACCACAAGCACATTTTACACAATTTGTAATACAGGGTATTTTACCCATCAAATTTATATAAAGCGTGTATTCAATCTCTCTCTTTGTACACCACAACCACAAGGGACGGCTGGCGGCGATAAAGCTATAGCAACGTCATCAACCAATAGAGTTTTTATATGTCATGAACGTTTTAATCGCAGATAGAACGTTTTTATCAAAATCAAATGTTCAATCAACATCTACAGTGAATGCTACTTCTGAGCTTACCAGCCTAGTGTAATAGTACATATATATATACTTATATATAAATATATATATGTATTTATATGTAAGAATTAGTTATAACTTGCAGCTTATCAACTGCCTAAGTCAAATGCGTGACCTTCAAAAACAATTCTGATTTAAATATGCTTATAAATATTATATAGACACAAACGCAAAAGACAACTACATTTGTTTGTAGAGTAATTGTCGTTATCTTCTTAAAGTTAGTTTAACAGTTGTATTTTAACTTTTATCAGCAATCAGCTTGTAAATATATATTATACGCTTCTACTTATTGTTGTGGAGGAAACTATATAAAAGTACACAAAGCCAGCTAAACACTTACACATGTTATTTTTCATTTTTATCTTTCAAGCACTGTAGATTAGCATTAACGTATACAAAGTAATATAACAATGCGGAATCCACACGGTATGGCCGCGTAAATTATCCATTGATATTTGCTAGATTAGATAAAAATTATTTAAGTTTTTTATTATCAAAGTGGTTGCGATGATTTAAAAATCCGTTAGCAGCACATGTGTTATAGCAGCGAGCTAGATACCGTCAAGCGTTTTTCACACTGTTTATTCAACAGAGTTGCAAACGATATTATCGAAACGAACCCTCGACATATCGATACTTCACTCAATTGCAAATTTTATGTTTGACATCACTTCATCAAGTAAAAATATTGTGTGCACGAGTTTGTTTGGAGTAAATAGAATTCGATTTTAGTGTAAATGCGGGGAATATTACACAATATATAGACAAGCAACGCCTACGTATAAAAACCAAATTTATAATTAAAAGAAAACACGTAAATAACGCATATGTACTTGTCTATAGCTCGTTCCGTGCAACTATCTGTGAAAGAATACATCAAAACAAGAAAAATTGTGAAAAAAGAGAGTGAGCGACGCTGCAACAGCGGTCGAAACTTTGTGCTATAGCAAAGGCTAACTTACGTCAATTTATAAAATCTATTGCAGACGTACTTTTAATTGATCCAGGCCCATGTGCGCCGTATAATAAAAGTGTATACTTGAATATAAGTCTGTTATAACAGCAGCAACAGCAAAAACATAATTCGATAAAACAAAAATACGTGTTCATAATTCGGCTGGTTGCGTTTCGTGACCGTGCGCTGCTGTGTGTATACATATACCTGAGTCTGTGTGCCTTTCCGTTTGTGTCAGGAAGCCTCAAGAATATAAATAAAGCAGTAAAGAAATGCAAAACAAACCAAAATACAAATAAAATTAACAATTCTCAATAATTTCAAAATCATCAAGGCCAATCGCACAATATGGAATGTCGCTAAGGCATCCAATGAGGCGACCGCAGAAGAAAGCATAAATCCATTTTTATTAAACGTTTAATGTCAGGTTCCATGTTAGGCATTGTTTGCCTATAATACAAAGCCCACACATCAGAGCACCACGACGCTGTTCATATTCGCGTGCATTATGCAGTGAATATTGCCTCGTAGTTTTAATGTGTGTGCCTGTAAACAAAAGTACCCCAAGCAGTAAAAATTCCGATATCCTTGGCAGTGTAGCGGCCTATAGCTCTACAAGCAACGGCTCTAAATCAATACTACAACCTAATAATAAAGCGAAATAAACTCACTAGCATCACATCAAAATGACCACAGATTTCCTGTTCCCTAAAATATCGGATTGCTCCTATGTGTCCTGTTACTGGTAAGTACTTTGGCTGAAGGGAAAGTCAACAGCTTAGGGTAATTAGACTAATAACATAGGCGGCAGTCGGCAGATAATTTTAATTACTTAATTGCTCCTTTACTTCTGGTTAATCAGTGATTAGTACCTGTTGAATAATTAATTTTCACACATATTATTAGAAATAGCTATATACATTCGTAGTTTATTTACAGGCAATTAAAATTAAAACAATACTTGATATCCTTAAAATGTCTAGCAAATTAAATAAATACTCCATTGCATACTCACCAACAAAGACATCTATAAATTTTACATATATAATAATTTTAAAAATAAATACAAATTACCTATGTATAAACCCAAATTCTTTAAGTTGGATTTATATTTAAGGCAGCATTCATCTAAATGTTATTGCAAAAAATTTGCTATTAAAACAGAAAACTTCAAAAATGGTTTTTTAGAATTTAAACTTTACATACCTATGTACTATATAAAATAAATAGCCTGATTTTGAAATACTTTGCTTATTTTATAAAAGTCAACATACAGAACCAAATAATGGTAATCTAAGCAATGTATTTAATTCATTGTCTGCACTCATCTTTCAGCAAATCATTTATTCGCCTGTTGTTACCGTAGAAATATATGTTTGTGTAAACAGTTAACCATACAGTGTAAACATTCATCCCGTGATGATTTCGTGCTTCGTGCTCGTTGATATTCCTTGCTTTGCATATAAAATCGCTCATTATACGGCTGCCTTCTCTTTTCTACTTTTCGCTGCCTATGGCATAGGTGTTTGTCCTGTTGAGGCGCTGCCGCGCAGCTCAAAAATTAGGTCAAATGGTCATGTCTGGTAACAAGAGCAGCGATTCAATGTTTGTGTGTGTATTACTTAAGTTTAGGGATTGGCCACGCACGTTAAGGGGTTTCGTTAGTTGCGTTTTTATTGCCGTATGCAAAAAGAGCGTTTTGGCTCAAAGGAAGAAACCAACAACCACAGCGAAGAATTAAAATTAAACAATTTATATGCACACAAATATAATAAAAAGTATATACGTGTTTATTTTATATGTAAAGTAACATTATAAATGCTAATGCTTTCATGGCGACTAAGACTGGTTAGTACAAAGCCCAAACAAGCTTGCCTGGCAGGATGCAGCGCATATCAAGAGCGATTATGCTGTTTTCAATTTCACACTGTATAAAAATTTGTATTGTATGGTAATTAATTTACCGATTCCCAAAGTAAAAATAAATAATGTAAAGTGTCCGCTGTTTCCAAAAAAAAATATTTTTTAAATATTTAAAATGTACGTTGAAAATAAATGGAACATAGAATTTATATGAGTTATAGTAAACTCAGTTAAAGTATATTTTACCTCTTATATAACAGTTCACACGAAATCATAAATTAATAAAATATGAATTATACAGTAATAACACATCTTAATGTAAATGTTGAGACAAGCCTGAATAGAATCAGCCACATATTGTACATATCTAAAGTAATTGATTCCTTTTTAATTTTAGCGAAGAGAACGTTTGGAAACTTTGTGAACAGGTGAAACTGACGCGTCCCGAGGAATTGCCAAAATGCTATGCTGTATTTGTTTCCAATGAAGGACGAACTGTCCCACTCTGGCGTCAAAAAGCTGGACGAGGTGATGATCAAGTTGTGATATGGGTAAGTTATCCGTCAAACCTCTTTACAAAACGTCTACACTAAGATTTTAACGATGTGTTTACATTTTGACAGGACTATCATGTATTCTTTATGCATAATCCCTCACCGAACCGATGCTTGGTATTTGACTTGGATACTACACTACCGTTTCCAACATATTTCCATAAATACGTTACAGAGACATTTCGCTCCGATCTTGCACTACGGCCGGAGCATCATAGGTAAACAACAAAATTATAGTCATAGTTACAAGCTAACTTATTGCTTTGTTTTTTAGATTCTTTAGAGTTATACCCGCAGATACATATCTAATTGAGTTCTCATCGGATCGTCGACACATGCGCCGACCAGATGGGAGCTGGATTAAGCCACCGCCTTCATATCCTCCCATTCTTTCTAATAGTAACTAATTGTAAGTGAAATGCAGTTCAAGCCGCAACTAACTGATCACATTTTTCAGCAAACTTGCACTGTTTGGGCGATTTTATATGTATGAGCCCTGGGAAGGGACCTGGCGATGTATACAGCCTCTCCGAGTTCGTGCAAAATTTCTACAAGTCTCCCCATGTAGTGGCGCAGCACAGCAAGTAGATGATAATTAATTTCAAAAGCACATCAACTGAAATCTCCTAAAAATATATATTATAAATCAAACTAATCTAAAAAAAAAAGTTTGCATTTTTGAAATATTTGACGAACAAAATTATCGTGCATTAAATTAAAAAGGGAGTTAATTATCAATTACAACACACATTTTATATATACTTATATATAAATATATACAATTCATATGTATGATAATGTATTTTTGTATTCAGGCTAATATAAAACCAAAAATCTAATTCCAAATGCTGCAACTAGCAGCCCTTAAACATTATGTATTCGAATTCGATTCTAAGTACATTTTAATCTAATTATACATGTTTGTATGTGTGTATATTCAAGATACTAAGAACATATAACGCGTGACTTTTATTTATAATTTATTTATTCTTCGAAACTTTTGCGACTTTAATTGAACAAACCAAAAAATCGCACCAATTACGAATATCTAATTATTATAACCATAAACATACAAATTTATTCATATTTTTAAAAATACATACATTCTTAACATAACTATTAACATATAGCGCTTTGTATTTCTGTAATTTAATTCGGCTTAGCTTAAAGCAAAACATGCAGCACTGCTAATCTAATTAGTACATAATTAAATTAAAACATGTTAACTTATTTTACCATATACATTTACAACACGTATATTTTCAACAGATACAATGAATGTAATTAAAATTTCTACAACGATTTAACATACTTTAGCTAGTTTTTATACTGTTTGTATGCCGCAAATGACAAAATAGGAAGATCCAAGCAGTGGCACCATAGCGTATGATTTTCGATGTGTTTTGTGCTTACATACAATATAGTACTTACGTATCGTCTCCTCGTTTGATACTTGTGACACGCAAAGACTGATTCATTATACGCTCTACGATAAGAGCAAAAACACGTCATCATAACGTCATCTCCCATTCATGACAGTCGGAAAACTTAAGCCACGCAAATATAAAAGTTATTTTATTTGTTTACCATTGTTTACAATTTTTTTTTCAATTTATATATTTACAATAGTTTTACACATGCTTAGTTAACGATGCTAACATTTTATATGAATACAAATTTTTACTCAATTTTGTAAACGTTAACAACAATATAAATACATTTTACACACAAAATGTAAATGTGTAAAACATAAATGCTGTGCAAAGTCTCAAAGTTAAACCTAAACTTTTAATTATATTACTTAAAGCAAAAGAAACGCGAAATATCAAACATTTTAATATGAACATTAAAAATTCAAACGCTGACAAAAAATAATACCATGCCATCTATAAGTAACATACAATAAGTGAAGTATCCAATTAGTTATTCTTTACTTCCAATATGAATCTACTATAACATTATAAAGTCTTGTTTAATAAATTTCATATACTGTTTGTCAATGAACTCTAAAAAAATGTAATTTAAGTTTGAGAATTTATAAATCTACAATTAAAAGAATAATAATTACATATTTATATGAACTTATACTATGTGAACACTTTGTCTCTTCAAAAGTTTATAGTATTTTATAATACAATGCACACAAATAATTAGATTTTTGGGCTTCATGAAGGTAATCGCTTTGAGCAAATTCGAGTAAACGGAAATCCTGTACATACTTAAATTTATAGGCAATTAAATTGGGTGCAAGTATTTAATGTACTCGACATTTTTGCAAATAACATTAGGTATGCTTTTGAAGCCATTAAGTCAGCTATCTATGTTAATACAAATTATAAAACCAAATTCATTTTAAGGGCCTCTACCTTAAAAATGTACCAAGTGTTTATAAAGTTTTTCAAAAAAATTTGATTAGCAGGCACTAGGAAGTCTGGCAGATCCCATGTAGTTAATATATTCTTAATAAGCATTCACAGCCGAGTCGATTTTGTCATGTCCGTCTGCATTCTTACCTAAATCTCAGAGACTATAAGAGTCAGGAAATTCAACTTGGTATATAGATTCCTTTATATACTAAGCTCAAACAGTTTATGTTAGATTTTTGCGACGCCAACTTCCGACCTGAAAATCAAAAACTAGATTTTCAAAATCGCATTAAAAGATTAAAACTATAATTAGAGCCGCGATGGCATAATAATCTCAGAATTCTTTTTTATAAATCAATTTTAGAGAATACAGACGCTACAATGTACAAAGCTTGCAGTCTGTTTCTTTATTTGTGTCTGAGTTTTACAGAATAAGTACAACGTTTCTCACTGTTGAGTACTCTCAAAAATAACCTTTCCCACTAGTTAATTATTCAAATTAATTTGCGTGCGTTTGTTAAGCTAACGTTCGTGTTAAAGTACAATAAACTTAAATGAATATAGAGGAAAATTAGGTCAATAAATAAATATATGGACTTTCACCTATATAAACACTAATATAATGTATATTATACACCATGGAGTAAAACCGGAACCTTTATCCGAAATTTACATTTTCAAATCTAGTACCAAGTCAGAACCGATATCAAAACAAATTCATGTTAAAAAACCGAAACGTTTCTACTACTATGGTTTCTGTACATTTATTCAGAAGCTTTTGTGTTATTTTGTATGTATATAATTTTGCATTGTATCACTAGGCAGCGGCTCACGGTAGTAATACAAATCGAAGTTCGGTTTATAAAGAAGTATATACATAGAAGTACATAATAAATGTTTGACCCTTGTTCGGTTTATCACGATAAACCATAAATATGTGTGTACCAGAGAACTGCAACAAGCCACCGGCACTTATGGTGCACCGGGTAAATGTAGGGTGATTTTGACACCCTGGTGTTTGAGTGTTTAGGCACACAAGCAACAAAAGTGAGTAGGCATACATCGGCACATCGGCGTCAAAAAAAGATGTTGGAAAGGGAAGCACAAAAATTGAGACACAAAATGTATAGAGTGTCTTGGGTGATAAGGTTTTTTTTGTGCAAGCCTTCGCTTATGTTGCTTTCTTAGTACCTGCTGCTGCAAAGAGTCGCTTAGTGCGCAATAAGAAAAAAACAAAATATTATTTAACTGATGAATTTATATTTCATTTATTCATCTAATAAATATAAAACTAAATAAAATATAAATTAAATAATGTTGTATTGCTTCTGTGCATTATACTTAAAATAAATCGGCCGATAATTAGACATGCACACACAGACACCATGGTGTATACACAGACACCCGGGTGACACACTTGCAGTTCTCTGTTGTGCACATTTTTTTTAATAAATTCTTGATCCTTAACATTTAAAAGTTTTTAGTAATTCCAATGAATTTGTGCGAACCGATACTGATACCGGAACCGAAGGGACAAACCCGTAGTAGAACCTACAAATAAATCGTTTCAAAATGTACCAAAACCGATATTTATTTCAGCATTAATCCCTAATATAAGCATATCTTTATTGCAATATTTAAATTATTAAAATGAACTTGCACAAATGGGCAGGGGTTATATACGCACTAAGAGCGCTGTAGTTAGATTAAATTTAACTATCTGACCTAGAGCCAAATTTCTAGTATAGTCTATAATACGATAACATCAATTTGAAACGGTTACTGTTTAATTAACTTTTCTTAACTACAAGAAGTTTAACCCAGTGAATAAAAATATTTTTAAAAATGCAGCATTAAATATACATTTGACAATATCTCCTATACTTATTTGTTTTTAAATAATCTATCCAACTATTGTATTGTTATTGTGAAATAGTTTTGCATCTTCCTTGTATTTATAAACAATACATACAACAAGCATACATATGAATCAAAAGATATACAGCAATTGTTCTTTGAATATTTAATATATACAATACAAATTAAACAAAATAATCAATAAACAACTCTTCCAAATTTGAACAACAGTTATTAAACTACTTATCTAATTTATAAATCAAAAAATTAAAAGTACATTTAAATTAGATATGCCAATTTTATCATCACATCTTCCGCAAAAAAAATTGAAATTAATATTGGTCTGTCACCGATATAAAGTCAAAACAATGTCAAGTCCCTCTTTGCCAGAACAAAGTTGCCGTACAATAATTTAATTAAATTTAAAAAACGTTTTTTTAATTAAAGTATGTCGATGCTTCGGGACTCGCAAATGTATTCGACTTACATAAAATAATAATGCACTGCAATTAAACATTTTTACCTGTTCTTAGGTCTGGCAAGAAACTCGTTGTTTTTTTCGGATGCAAGCTACAACCACTAAGCATACAATACATAAAGGCGTCAAACAGCGATTTCCGTGAGCGCAAAAGTTGCTCCAGCATAAAACCGCAGAATAGCCGAAGGTATACAGCCCCGTTCGTCAGTAGCCGAAGTCGTGAAACCCTAGAGCGAACGATCGACACTGAAAAGAACGAGAGCGCAGCAAACGATTTTAGTCTTGGACAGACACCAGAACGATGAGCACTTCTGTGACGGTCGCTCTCGCATTTCGATTCTGTGTGTATGTCCAAGAATGTACATGCGCACGTTTGCTTGTATGCGTGTGCTTTATGAAACATGGCAATGCTTTGTTTCTCAATTTTTCTATTCTGGCGACGAAAGCGAAGACCAGATGGCGGTGTTGTGTGTACATCTATCGGCTTGGACGTTGGTAGTTCAAGTGTCGCTTTGGCCGTGTCTGCTAAGTTGTCGGAGAATATTTCTGATCGTGGGTTCGACTCCCCGTCGAGTCGTTTGTTCTTTAATATTTATTCTTATTATTTAAAAAGAATAGTTATTTATTATAAATGTTTTATAAAAATTTATTATTATAAAATCAAAACAAACAAATTCAGAACAAAAAAAAACAACAGAAAATCGCGCCAAATCAAAGTAAAAGACATGACGATGACCAGCACCACCACCCCACCACCATATAATGCCACTATTATTGGCAACAGCAAATTCTCCATGAATTCACATACACATGCCACCATGTAACATTTCTAAGTTTGATTTTATAATAATCAATTTTTATAATACATTTATAATAAATAATAGCTTTTTTTGAAAATAATAAGAATAATTATTAAATAATAAAAATGAAAAATAATTGTTCCAATTAAAGAACAAACGACTCGACGGGGAGTTGAACCCACGAACAGAAATGTCTTCCGACAACTTAGCCGACACGGCCAAAGCAACACGTATTTCACTGACGTCAAAACCGCTATATATGTACACACAACACCGCACGTCAGTGACGCTCGCTCTCGCATTTCGATTCTGTGTGTGTGTCCAAGTACATACTGCGCACGTTTGCTTGTGTGCGTGTGCTTTATGAAACATGGCAATGCTTTGTTTCTCAATTTTTCAATTCTGGCGACGAAAGTGAAGTCATTTGTCTTTTGTTTTTTAAGTGGAACATATTTATTTTTCATTTTTTATTATTTTAAAATTATTCTTATTATTTTAAAAAAAATAGTTATTTATTATTATAAATGTTTTATAAAAATTGATTATTATAAAATCAAAACAAACAAATTCAGAACAAAAAAAAACAACCGAAAATCGCGACAAATCAAAGTAACAGACATGACCAGCGTAATGCACTTTTATTGGCAACAGCAAATTCTCCATGAATTCACATAAACATACCATCTACTATTTCTAAGTTTGATTTTATAATAATCAATTTTTATAAAACATTTGTAATAAATAATAACTATTATTTTTTGAAAATAATAAGTTTAATTAATAAATAATGAAAAATTACAAATGATTATTTTCCAAATAAAGAACAAATGACTCGACTGAGAGTTGAACCCCCGAACGGAAATGTCCACCAACAACTTAGCCGACACGGCCAAAGCGACACGAAAGCTGGCGACGTCAAAACCGATACATGCGCACACTACACCGCCATACCAACGAATTATTGCATACTCTTAGGCAGTCGGTAGAATTCAAAATATAAAAACAAAACAAATAAAATTTTAGCATACTTTTAAGCGGTAATTATTAATGACGCCGTGATGATAGGCAAAAATTTTTTAATCAATGCTTTCTAAAAATTGTTGCGTACTTTTAAGCGGTAAATATTAATGACGCCGTAATGATAGGCAACAATTTTTTATTCAAATCCATTCCAAAAAAGTGCTGCATACTTTTATGTGGTAGTTATTAATGACGCCGTAATGGTAGGCAACAAATTTGTATTCAAATGTATTTTAAAGAAATGTTGCATAAATGTTTTATAAAAATTGATTATTATAAAATCAAAACAAACAAATTCAGAACAAAAAAAAACAACCGAAAATCGCGACAAATCAAAGTAACAGACATGACCAGCGTAATGCACTTTTATTGGCAACAGCAAATTCTCCATGAATTCACATAAACATACCATCTACTATTTCTAAGTTTGATTTTATAATAATCAATTTTTATAAAACATTTGTAATAAATAATAACTATTATTTTTTGAAAATAATAAGTTTAATTAATAAATAATGAAAAATTACAAATGATTATTTTCCAAATAAAGAACAAATGACTCGACTGAGAGTTGAACCCCCGAACGGAAATGTCCACCAACAACTTAGCCGACACGGCCAAAGCGACACGAAAGCTGGCGACGTCAAAACCGATACATGCGCACACTACACCGCCATACCAACGAATTATTGCATACTCTTAGGCAGTCGGTAGAATTCAAAATATAAAAACAAAACAAATAAAATTTTAGCATACTTTTAAGCGGTAATTATTAATGACGCCGTGATGATAGGCAAAAATTTTTTAATCAATGCTTTCTAAAAATTGTTGCGTACTTTTAAGCGGTAAATATTAATGACGCCGTAATGATAGGCAACAATTTTTTATTCAAATCCTTTCCAAAAAAGTGCTGCATACTTTTATGTGGTAGTTATTAATGACGCCGTAATGGTAGGCAACAAATTTGTATTCAAATGTATTTTAAAGAAATGTTGCATACTTTTAAACGGTTAGTAGAATTCCCAATACAATCCAAAGAAGTGTTGCATACTTTTAGGTGGTTATTAAAATTGCCGAAATGATAGGCAGCAAAAACAGAAAGATGCATAATATAATCTTTTTTTTCCATAAAATTGTTCTTTTTTATTTTTTTGTAGCAGAAACGTTGCGCACTTTCAAGGGATTTGTAGACTCTCACGCTTAGAACTCCCAAATGGTCTAAGCCTTCAACTAGTACAATAGCTGACAATTCGTACTGTTATTGGCACGTCATTGCAAGTGCAAAGACGTCTGCCCAGTCATTGCCAATGCAAAGACGGCTGGCCAGTCATTGCAAATGCAAGGACGGATGGCCCTATTTCGAACTATAATATATTTATTTAATATAATATTGGCTATTTTTTTTGATATTTTTTTTGCGAATGTATATTCGCTGAATACACTGTGACGCTTAGAACTCCCAGCAGATCTGAGCGTCCAGCTCGTACAATAGCTGACTATTTGTACGGTTGTTGGCACGTCATTGCAAATGCAAGGACGGCTGCCTAAAATTGCAAATTCAAAGACGGCTGGCACGTCATTGCAAATGCAAAGAAGGCTGGTCCGTCATTGCAAAGGCAGTCGACGGCTGCACCTTTTTCGAACAATATTCAATTAATTTAATATAGTATTGAAAGAATACATTGAACCAATATTGGCAGTTCGTTTAATACAGCAGGAATGCCGTGTTTTATTTTTGATTGGCTGTTCGTTTAATAGAACAAAGCCGCTATTGCTGCTATCGTCATTGGACGGTCGGTGGGTCGGTGGGTCGGTCGGTCGCTTTCGCCATTGGTCGCTGTCGCTGTTGTGCGCTGTGTAATACACTCTTTTGCTTTGAATTGCCATTTGGTTGACACCGAAGAACGAGTATAATGGCTGACTATTTGTACGGACCGTTTGGCGGCGCGTAATTGCAAAGGCAGTCGACGGCTGCACCTTTTTCGAACAATATTCAATAAATTTAATATAGTATTGAAAGAATACATTGAACCAATATTGGCAGTTCGTTTAATACAGCAGGAATGCCGTGTTTTATTTTTGATTGGCTGTTCGTTTAATAGAACAAAGCCGCTATTGCTGCTATCGTCATTGGACGGTCGGTGGGTCGGTGGGTCGGTCGGTCGCTTTCGCCATTGGTCGCTGTCGCTGTTGTGCGCTGTGTAATACACTCTTTTGCTTTGAATTGCCATTTGGTTGACACCGAAGAACGAGTATAATGGCTGACTATTTGTACGGACCGTTTGGCGGCGCGTAATTGCAAAGGCAGTCGACGGCTGCACCTTTTTCGAACAATATTCAATTAATTTAATATAGTATTGAAAGAATACATTGAACCAATATTGGCAGTTCGTTTAATACAGCAGGAATGCCGTGTTTTATTTTTGATTGGCTGTTCGTTTAATAGAACAAAGCCGCTATTGCTGCTATCGTCATTGGACGGTCGGTGGGTCGGTGGGTCGGTCGGTCGCTTTCGCCATTGGTCGCTGTCGCTGTTGTGCGCTGTGTAATACACTCTTTTGCTTTGAATTGCCATTTGGTTGACACCGAAGAACGAGTATAATGGCTGACTATTTGTACGGACCGTTTGGCGGCGCGTAATTGCAAAGGCAGTCGACGGCTGCACCTTTTTCGAACAATATTCAATTAATTTAATATAGTATTGAAAGAATACATTGAACCAATATTGGCAGTTCGTTTAATACAGCAGGAATGCCGTGTTTTATTTTTGATTGGCTGTTCGTTTAATAGAACAAAGCCGCTATTGCTGCTATCGTCATTGGACGGTCGGTGGGTCGGTGGGTCGGTCGGTCGCTTTCGCCATTGGTCGCTGTCGCTGTTGTGCGCTGTGTAATACACTCTTTTGCTTTGAATTGCCATTTGGTTGACACCGAAGAACGAGTATAATGGCTGACTATTTGTACGGACCGTTTGGCGGCGCGTAATTGCAAAGGCAGTCGACGGCTGCACCTTTTTCGAACAATATTCAATTAATTTAATATAGTATTGAAAGAATACATTGAACCAATATTGGCAGTTCGTTTAATACAGCAGGAATGCCGTGTTTTATTTTTGATTGGCTGTTCGTTTAATAGAACAAAGCCGCTATTGCTGCTATCGTCATTGGACGGTCGGTGGGTCGGTGGGTCGGTCGGTCGCTTTCGCCATTGGTCGCTGTCGCTGTTGTGCGCTGTGTAATACACTCTTTTGCTTTGAATTGCCATTTGGTTGACACCGAAGAACGAGTATAATGGCTGACTATTTGTACGGACCGTTTGGCGGCGCGTAATTGCAAAGGCAGTCGACGGCTGCACCTTTTTCGAACAATATTCAATTAATTTAATATAGTATTGAAAGAATACATTGAACCAATATTGGCAGTTCGTTTAATACAGCAGGAATGCCGTGTTTTATTTTTGATTGGCTGTTCGTTTAATAGAACAAAGCCGCTATTGCTGCTATCGTCATTGGACGGTCGGTGGGTCGGTGGGTCGGTCGGTCGCTTTCGCCATTGGTCGCTGTCGCTGTTGTGCGCTGTGTAATACACTCTTTTGCTTTGAATTGCCATTTGGTTGACACCGAAGAACGAGTATAATGGCTGACTATTTGTACGGACCGTTTGGCGGCGCGTAATTGCAAAGGCAGTCGACGGCTGCACCTTTTTCGAACAATATTCAATTAATTTAATATAGTATTGAAAGAATACATTGAACCAATATTGGCAGTTCGTTTAATACAGCAGGAATGCCGTGTTTTATTTTTGATTGGCTGTTCGTTTAATAGAACAAAGCCGCTATTGCTGCTATCGTCATTGGACGGTCGGTGGGTCGGTGGGTCGGTCGGTCGCTTTCGCCATTGGTCGCTGTCGCTGTTGTGCGCTGTGTAATACACTCTTTTGCTTTGAATTGCCATTTGGTTGACACCGAAGAACGAGTATAATGGCTGACTATTTGTACGGACCGTTTGGCGGCGCGTAATTGCAAAGGCAGTCGACGGCTGCACCTTTTTCGAACAATATTCAATTAATTTAATATAGTATTGAAAGAATACATTGAACCAATATTGGCAGTTCGTTTAATACAGCAGGAATGCCGTGTTTTATTTTTGATTGGCTGTTCGTTTAATAGAACAAAGCCGCTATTGCTGCTATCGTCATTGGACGGTCGGTGGGTCGGTGGGTCGGTCGGTCGCTTTCGCCATTGGTCGCTGTCGCTGTTGTGCGCTGTGTAATACACTCTTTTGCTTTGAATTGCCATTTGGTTGACACCGAAGAACGAGTATAATGGCTGACTATTTGTACGGACCGTTTGGCGGCGCGTAATTGCAAAGGCAGTCGACGGCTGCACCTTTTTCGAACAATATTCAATTAATTTAATATAGTATTGAAAGAATACATTGAACCAATATTGGCAGTTCGTTTAATACAGCAGGAATGCCGTGTTTTATTTTTGATTGGCTGTTCGTTTAATAGAACAAAGCCGCTATTGCTGCTATCGTCATTGGACGGTCGGTGGGTCGGTGGGTCGGTCGGTCGCTTTCGCCATTGGTCGCTGTCGCTGTTGTGCGCTGTGTAATACACTCTTTTGCTTTGAATTGCCATTTGGTTGACACCGAAGAACGAGTATAATGGCTGACTATTTGTACGGACCGTTTGGCGGCGCGTAATTGCAAAGGCAGTCGACGGCTGCACCTTTTTCGAACAATATTCAATTAATTTAATATAGTATTGAAAGAATACATTGAACCAATATTGGCAGTTCGTTTAATACAGCAGGAATGCCGTGTTTTATTTTTGATTGGCTGTTCGTTTAATAGAACAAAGCCGCTATTGCTGCTATCGTCATTGGACGGTCGGTGGGTCGGTGGGTCGGTCGGTCGCTTTCGCCATTGGTCGCTGTCGCTGTTGTGCGCTGTGTAATACACTCTTTTGCTTTGAATTGCCATTTGGTTGACACCGAAGAACGAGTATAATGGCTGACTATTTGTACGGACCGTTTGGCGGCGCGTAATTGCAAAGGCAGTCGACGGCTGCACCTTTTTCGAACAATATTCAATTAATTTAATATAGTATTGAAAGAATACATTGAACCAATATTGGCAGTTCGTTTAATACAGCAGGAATGCCGTGTTTTATTTTTGATTGGCTGTTCGTTTAATAGAACAAAGCCGCTATTGCTGCTATCGTCATTGGACGGTCGGTGGGTCGGTGGGTCGGTGGGTCGGTCGGTCGCTTTCGCCATTGGTCGCTGTCGCTGTTGTGCGCTGTGTAATACACTCTTTTGCTTTGAATTGCCATTTGGTTGACACCGAAGAACGAGTATAATGGCTGACTATTTGTACGGACCGTTTGGCGGCGCGTAATTGCAAAGGCAGTCGACGGCTGCACCTTTTTCGAACAATATTCAATTAATTTAATATAGTATTGAAAGAATACATTGAACCAATATTGGCAGTTCGTTTAATACAGCAGGAATGCCGTGTTTTATTTTTGATTGGCTGTTCGTTTAATAGAACAAAGCCGCTATTGCTGCTATCGTCATTGGACGGTCGGTGGGTCGGTGGGTCGGTCGGTCGCTTTCGCCATTGGTCGCTGTCGCTGTTGTGCGCTGTGTAATACACTCTTTTGCTTTGAATTGCCATTTGGTTGACACCGAAGAACGAGTATAATGGCTGACTATTTGTACGGACCGTTTGGCGGCGCGTAATTGCAAAGGCAGTCGACGGCTGCACCTTTTTCGAACAATATTCAATTAATTTAATATAGTATTGAAAGAATACATTGAACCAATATTGGCAGTTCGTTTAATACAGCAGGAATGCCGTGTTTTATTTTTGATTGGCTGTTCGTTTAATAGAACAAAGCCGCTATTGCTGCTATCGTCATTGGACGGTCGGTGGGTCGGTGGGTCGGTCGGTCGCTTTCGCCATTGGTCGCTGTCGCTGTTGTGCGCTGTGTAATACACTCTTTTGCTTTGAATTGCCATTTGGTTGACACCGAAGAACGAGTATAATGGCTGACTATTTGTACGGACCGTTTGGCGGCGCGTAATTGCAAAGGCAGTCGACGGCTGCACCTTTTTCGAACAATATTCAATTAATTTAATATAGTATTGAAAGAATACATTGAACCAATATTGGCAGTTCGTTTAATACAGCAGGAATGCCGTGTTTTATTTTTGATTGGCTGTTCGTTTAATAGAACAAAGCCGCTATTGCTGCTATCGTCATTGGACGGTCGGTGGGTCGGTGGGTCGGTCGGTCGCTTTCGCCATTGGTCGCTGTCGCTGTTGTGCGCTGTGTAATACACTCTTTTGCTTTGAATTGCCATTTGGTTGACACCGAAGAACGAGTATAATGGCTGACTATTTGTACGGACCGTTTGGCGGCGCGTAATTGCAAAGGCAGTCGACGGCTGCACCTTTTTCGAACAATATTCAATTAATTTAATATAGTATTGAAAGAATACATTGAACCAATATTGGCAGTTCGTTTAATACAGCAGGAATGCCGTGTTTTATTTTTGATTGGCTGTTCGTTTAATAGAACAAAGCCGCTATTGCTGCTATCGTCATTGGACGGTCGGTGGGTCGGTGGGTCGGTCGGTCGCTTTCGCCATTGGTCGCTGTCGCTGTTGTGCGCTGTGTAATACACTCTTTTGCTTTGAATTGCCATTTGGTTGACACCGAAGAACGAGTATAATGGCTGACTATTTGTACGGACCGTTTGGCGGCGCGTAATTGCAAAGGCAGTCGACGGCTGCACCTTTTTCGAACAATATTCAATTAATTTAATATAGTATTGAAAGAATACATTGAACCAATATTGGCAGTTCGTTTAATACAGCAGGAATGCCGTGTTTTATTTTTGATTGGCTGTTCGTTTAATAGAACAAAGCCGCTATTGCTGCTATCGTCATTGGACGGTCGGTGGGTCGGTGGGTCGGTCGGTCGCTTTCGCCATTGGTCGCTGTCGCTGTTGTGCGCTGTGTAATACACTCTTTTGCTTTGAATTGCCATTTGGTTGACACCGAAGAACGAGTATAATGGCTGACTATTTGTACGGACCGTTTGGCGGCGCGTAATTGCAAAGGCAGTCGACGGCTGCACCTTTTTCGAACAATATTCAATTAATTTAATATAGTATTGAAAGAATACATTGAACCAATATTGGCAGTTCGTTTAATACAGCAGGAATGCCGTGTTTTATTTTTGATTGGCTGTTCGTTTAATAGAACAAAGCCGCTATTGCTGCTATCGTCATTGGACGGTCGGTGGGTCGGTGGGTCGGTCGGTCGCTTTCGCCATTGGTCGCTGTCGCTGTTGTGCGCTGTGTAATACACTCTTTTGCTTTGAATTGCCATTTGGTTGACACCGAAGAACGAGTATAATGGCTGACTATTTGTACGGACCGTTTGGCGGCGCGTAATTGCAAAGGCAGTCGACGGCTGCACCTTTTTCGAACAATATTCAATTAATTTAATATAGTATTGAAAGAATACATTGAACCAATATTGGCAGTTCGTTTAATACAGCAGGAATGCCGTGTTTTATTTTTGATTGGCTGTTCGTTTAATAGAACAAAGCCGCTATTGCTGCTATCGTCATTGGACGGTCGGTGGGTCGGTGGGTCGGTCGGTCGCTTTCGCCATTGGTCGCTGTCGCTGTTGTGCGCTGTGTAATACACTCTTTTGCTTTGAATTGCCATTTGGTTGACACCGAAGAACGAGTATAATGGCTGACTATTTGTACGGACCGTTTGGCGGCGCGTAATTGCAAAGGCAGTCGACGGCTGCACCTTTTTCGAACAATATTCAATTAATTTAATATAGTATTGAAAGAATACATTGAACCAATATTGGCAGTTCGTTTAATACAGCAGGAATGCCGTGTTTTATTTTTGATTGGCTGTTCGTTTAATAGAACAAAGCCGCTATTGCTGCTATCGTCATTGGACGGTCGGTGGGTCGGTGGGTCGGTCGGTCGCTTTCGCCATTGGTCGCTGTCGCTGTTGTGCGCTGTGTAATACACTCTTTTGCTTTGAATTGCCATTTGGTTGACACCGAAGAACGAGTATAATGGCTGACTATTTGTACGGACCGTTTGGCGGCGCGTAATTGCAAAGGCAGTCGACGGCTGCACCTTTTTCGAACAATATTCAATTAATTTAATATAGTATTGAAAGAATACATTGAACCAATATTGGCAGTTCGTTTAATACAGCAGGAATGCCGTGTTTTATTTTTGATTGGCTGTTCGTTTAATAGAACAAAGCCGCTATTGCTGCTATCGTCATTGGACGGTCGGTGGGTCGGTGGGTCGGTCGGTCGCTTTCGCCATTGGTCGCTGTCGCTGTTGTGCGCTGTGTAATACACTCTTTTGCTTTGAATTGCCATTTGGTTGACACCGAAGAACGAGTATAATGGCTGACTATTTGTACGGACCGTTTGGCGGCGCGTAATTGCAAAGGCAGTCGACGGCTGCACCTTTTTCGAACAATATTCAATTAATTTAATATAGTATTGAAAGAATACATTGAACCAATATTGGCAGTTCGTTTAATACAGCAGGAATGCCGTGTTTTATTTTTGATTGGCTGTTCGTTTAATAGAACAAAGCCGCTATTGCTGCTATCGTCATTGGACGGTCGGTGGGTCGGTGGGTCGGTCGGTCGCTTTCGCCATTGGTCGCTGTCGCTGTTGTGCGCTGTGTAATACACTCTTTTGCTTTGAATTGCCATTTGGTTGACACCGAAGAACGAGTATAATGGCTGACTATTTGTACGGACCGTTTGGCGGCGCGTAATTGCAAAGGCAGTCGACGGCTGCACCTTTTTCGAACAATATTCAATTAATTTAATATAGTATTGAAAGAATACATTGAACCAATATTGGCAGTTCGTTTAATACAGCAGGAATGCCGTGTTTTATTTTTGATTGGCTGTTCGTTTAATAGAACAAAGCCGCTATTGCTGCTATCGTCATTGGACGGTCGGTGGGTCGGTGGGTCGGTCGGTCGCTTTCGCCATTGGTCGCTGTCGCTGTTGTGCGCTGTGTAATACACTCTTTTGCTTTGAATTGCCATTTGGTTGACACCGAAGAACGAGTATAATGGCTGACTATTTGTACGGACCGTTTGGCGGCGCGTAATTGCAAAGGCAGTCGACGGCTGCACCTTTTTCGAACAATATTCAATTAATTTAATATAGTATTGAAAGAATACATTGAACCAATATTGGCAGTTCGTTTAATACAGCAGGAATGCCGTGTTTTATTTTTGATTGGCTGTTCGTTTAATAGAACAAAGCCGCTATTGCTGCTATCGTCATTGGACGGTCGGTGGGTCGGTGGGTCGGTCGGTCGCTTTCGCCATTGGTCGCTGTCGCTGTTGTGCGCTGTGTAATACACTCTTTTGCTTTGAATTGCCATTTGGTTGACACCGAAGAACGAGTATAATGGCTGACTATTTGTACGGACCGTTTGGCGGCGCGTAATTGCAAAGGCAGTCGACGGCTGCACCTTTTTCGAACAATATTCAATTAATTTAATATAGTATTGAAAGAATACATTGAACCAATATTGGCAGTTCGTTTAATACAGCAGGAATGCCGTGTTTTATTTTTGATTGGCTGTTCGTTTAATAGAACAAAGCCGCTATTGCTGCTATCGTCATTGGACGGTCGGTGGGTCGGTGGGTCGGTCGGTCGCTTTCGCCATTGGTCGCTGTCGCTGTTGTGCGCTGTGTAATACACTCTTTTGCTTTGAATTGCCATTTGGTTGACACCGAAGAACGAGTATAATGGCTGACTATTTGTACGGACCGTTTGGCGGCGCGTAATTGCAAAGGCAGTCGACGGCTGCACCTTTTTCGAACAATATTCAATTAATTTAATATAGTATTGAAAGAATACATTGAACCAATATTGGCAGTTCGTTTAATACAGCAGGAATGCCGTGTTTTATTTTTGATTGGCTGTTCGTTTAATAGAACAAAGCCGCTATTGCTGCTATCGTCATTGGACGGTCGGTGGGTCGGTGGGTCGGTGGGTCGGTCGGTCGCTTTCGCCATTGGTCGCTGTCGCTGTTGTGCGCTGTGTAATACACTCTTTTGCTTTGAATTGCCATTTGGTTGACACCGAAGAACGAGTATAATGGCTGACTATTTGTACGGACCGTTTGGCGGCGCGTAATTGCAAAGGCAGTCGACGGCTGCACCTTTTTCGAACAATATTCAATTAATTTAATATAGTATTGAAAGAATACATTGAACCAATATTGGCAGTTCGTTTAATACAGCAGGAATGCCGTGTTTTATTTTTGATTGGCTGTTCGTTTAATAGAACAAAGCCGCTATTGCTGCTATCGTCATTGGACGGTCGGTGGGTCGGTGGGTCGGTCGGTCGCTTTCGCCATTGGTCGCTGTCGCTGTTGTGCGCTGTGTAATACACTCTTTTGCTTTGAATTGCCATTTGGTTGACACCGAAGAACGAGTATAATGGCTGACTATTTGTACGGACCGTTTGGCGGCGCGTAATTGCAAAGGCAGTCGACGGCTGCACCTTTTTCGAACAATATTCAATTAATTTAATATAGTATTGAAAGAATACATTGAACCAATATTGGCAGTTCGTTTAATACAGCAGGAATGCCGTGTTTTATTTTTGATTGGCTGTTCGTTTAATAGAACAAAGCCGCTATTGCTGCTATCGTCATTGGACGGTCGGTGGGTCGGTGGGTCGGTCGGTCGCTTTCGCCATTGGTCGCTGTCGCTGTTGTGCGCTGTGTAATACACTCTTTTGCTTTGAATTGCCATTTGGTTGACACCGAAGAACGAGTATAATGGCTGACTATTTGTACGGACCGTTTGGCGGCGCGTAATTGCAAAGGCAGTCGACGGCTGCACCTTTTTCGAACAATATTCAATTAATTTAATATAGTATTGAAAGAATACATTGAACCAATATTGGCAGTTCGTTTAATACAGCAGGAATGCCGTGTTTTATTTTTGATTGGCTGTTCGTTTAATAGAACAAAGCCGCTATTGCTGCTATCGTCATTGGACGGTCGGTGGGTCGGTGGGTCGGTCGGTCGCTTTCGCCATTGGTCGCTGTCGCTGTTGTGCGCTGTGTAATACACTCTTTTGCTTTGAATTGCCATTTGGTTGACACCGAAGAACGAGTATAATGGCTGACTATTTGTACGGACCGTTTGGCGGCGCGTAATTGCAAAGGCAGTCGACGGCTGCACCTTTTTCGAACAATATTCAATTAATTTAATATAGTATTGAAAGAATACATTGAACCAATATTGGCAGTTCGTTTAATACAGCAGGAATGCCGTGTTTTATTTTTGATTGGCTGTTCGTTTAATAGAACAAAGCCGCTATTGCTGCTATCGTCATTGGACGGTCGGTGGGTCGGTGGGTCGGTCGGTCGCTTTCGCCATTGGTCGCTGTCGCTGTTGTGCGCTGTGTAATACACTCTTTTGCTTTGAATTGCCATTTGGTTGACACCGAAGAACGAGTATAATGGCTGACTATTTGTACGGACCGTTTGGCGGCGCGTAATTGCAAAGGCAGTCGACGGCTGCACCTTTTTCGAACAATATTCAATTAATTTAATATAGTATTGAAAGAATACATTGAACCAATATTGGCAGTTCGTTTAATACAGCAGGAATGCCGTGTTTTATTTTTGATTGGCTGTTCGTTTAATAGAACAAAGCCGCTATTGCTGCTATCGTCATTGGACGGTCGGTGGGTCGGTGGGTCGGTCGGTCGCTTTCGCCATTGGTCGCTGTCGCTGTTGTGCGCTGTGTAATACACTCTTTTGCTTTGAATTGCCATTTGGTTGACACCGAAGAACGAGTATAATGGCTGACTATTTGTACGGACCGTTTGGCGGCGCGTAATTGCAAAGGCAGTCGACGGCTGCACCTTTTCTTTCACGTATGTCAACCACACGAATTAAGTCCAATAATCAAAGTCTCCCATCTCACATTTCCTGTCCAGCAGGAGGGGGGAGTGGGATCGTGACTATTGGAGAATTTATTCCATACGATACTTAACAATGCATTTTACAGGAATGTATTAACGCCTATGTTAACATGTTATTTTTTCTTACAGGTCTATAATGGTCGTTGCCCAACACTGTGTTGAAAGCAGAAATCAAAACAAACGGAAAAATGAAAAATAATTTAAATAGTAAGCTGCAAAAAATAACTAAAATTAGCTTCAATATTATATTAAAAATAGAAAAACGTTGTGGATTTTTCTCGCAGGTTCCTGGATGCCATTCCGCCTAACAGCAGCAGGAAGCCGCCGCCAATTGGGCATCCGCAGCCTGGAGACACAGTTGTATTTATCGAAGGCAGTGGACAAGCGTCGACGCGCCTTCGTTGCAGGTAAGCAAAGTTCCATAAGCCCTTGCAGGTTATTCATGCTGACCAGCTAATTCTTCACAGGTCAACACTTCTATGGAGTTTATTGCCGTTGCGCCACCAGCCAGTGCCGCGCCATTTTCTGCTGTTGTGCAGATTACCGTCGCTGGGCTGCTTAATGCCGCTGTGGTGTCCACTGCCGCTGCATTGACCACCGCTGACGCGCTGTCAACCATTTCCAAGCTGTTTGCCGCTACTACGCTGTCCACCAGTGCTGTGTCGCATATTTCTGCTGAGCTGTTTACTGCCACAGATGCCGTGTTGATCAGCGTCTCGATGCTGTCTATTATTGTTGCGCTATGCACCAGTGCTGCGCCGTTCACAGCCGCTGAGCTGACAACCGCTGTCGTATTGATACCTGATGCTGCCCTATCCACCAGTGATGCCGCTGTATAGCTTTCTGACGCTGTACTGCCAACCGCCGCCATGCTGGTAACCGCTGACATGCTGTAAACTGCTTCTGTGATGTCAATCGCTGGTGTGCCGTCTGAGCCAAAATGACTCTCTATAGGCAGCAGCGAACGCTGTTGAGAGGCAAGAACAGCGGCCAAGGAGACCATAAGGCCAGCACTTTCAGGATCAGTAATTTCCAGGCCTGTTGACCTCGAATCATCTGCGCCGCGCAAATCAGCTGGAACACCAATAACAACAGCCTCAGACAATCTGACTGCTGCCTCAGCCGATCTAACTGCCGCCTCTCTACGCTGCTCTTGTCTCAATCTGAACTGCTCTGCTCGCTCCTGTTGCGCTCGCATTTGTGCCCGCTGTCTATACTCACGGTCAAATTGGCTTTGCATCAGCTGCGTTAACGGTCGCTGGATTGGATCTGCCCGGAACAGTGGACGATCTGTCGAACGCTGTTGCCATTCGAGTAAGCTTCGCTGCTGTTGTTGACGAGGAGCTTGCGCAGCTGCTGTAAAGGCTCCTGGAAGATGCTTTTGCAACATAGCTGTGTACCTTTGCCTGGTTAGTCTTCGAGGAATGTAGGGATTTTGTGCAATTTTCTTGGCCTCCTCATTATAATGATTAAGCAGGGTTTTTGTGTATCTAGAGCATGCCTTGTTATAGACATCGTCGACAGCTTCTACTCGCAGATCGCGGTGTATAGTATCATTTCGGACGTACCAAGGGGCACCAGTGATGAGCCTCAATATCCGACTTTGCATAACGATAATTTTGTTAAAATGCGTGCTGGAGAGGAGGGGACCCCAAACAGGTAAGGCATATAACCAGAGAGGCGCAATTAATTGCTTATAAAGCAATACTTTGGTGTATAGTGGCAGCTTACTATTGTTATTTATGAGCCAGTGTAGTTTTTTGCTTCTGGATTTTATCCTGCTGACAACTGTAGCAATGTGTTTGGTAAGTAACAATTTAACATCTAGATATACGCCAAGGTATGGATGAGCAGCTGCATTGTTTACCTGGTTGCCAGAAATATTGACAGTCTGGGTGGCAGGGGCAGGATTTACCCTTCTCAGTGTATGTATGACGTGTACAGTTTTAGAAGCGTTGATACTTATACACCATTTTCTAGCCCATATACTTAGAGAATCCAGGATTTGTTCTAATTTTGCGATGGCGTCTGCCTGGGTGCCACATGCAGATAGAATGACTGTGTCATCGGCATACGTTCCCAATAGCATTTTGTTTGTGCTATATCGAAATGGCACCGGTACTGGTATGTCAGCCGTATAGATGGTGTATAATATGGGGCCAAGCACGCTTCCCTGCGGCACGCCAGCAGTTATGTGCTTCAGCCCAGAGCGAGTGCCTCCACAGCATTGCACTAAAAATGTGCGTTCTTCCAGGTAGCTGCATATGACTTTATATAGGGTGTCCGGCAAGATTAGCATGAGTTTATATCGTAGGCCAGTATGCCAAACGCGATCAAACGCCTCCTTAATGTCCAAGTAAATTTTTTTTTTTTTTTTTTTTCAACATGTGCGCAAGCCTATTGCACTGTCACACATAAGAAAGGGTGAAACAAGTAACATACAAAAAAAGGTGCCAAATATTATTGGTCGGTATGCTCTTGAGTCGGTGCGTCGCAGGCACCCTCGTGGGGACTACGCGACAAACGGATAGCCTAATGCCAACGGGTGACACCCTCCGTATGAGCGTTCGGACCGTGCCCGCCTTATGCATATTCGCATTAAAGGATAGGTGTGGCAGTGTATATAAAAGGAATATCAAAGGAGTGATAAGAAATGGTACACTGCCAACACCATCATGGGGGTCACACGAAAGGTCGGTGTGAAGAGATGAATGCATTAAAGGAATGCGTAGTAAGAGGAAGTTCTTAGTGACAAGGAATTCACTTGAAAGATGTAATTGAGCAAAAGGGCTCAATATAGTTGTGGGGGGGGGGGGTATAATGAGCAAAGGAATGGCTCAATATTGTTGTAAAGGTGGGATAAAATAGGTAGCTTTATAAATGGATAAAGCAGAGGAGAAGGTTAGTGGGGATGTATTAGGATACCCTTGGTGAGGGATCAGTTCACCTAGGCTGTACGTGACCATTTCGGTCAAGACTCCCAGTACTTGAACTGAAAGAACCTCTTCTCTCTGAGAGCATGAGTCTGCCTCTCGCAGGGTCTCACGCAGTCAGAGAGAACTAGGAGCAGGGTTGATCAAAAGGGTGATCAGTGTATTTGAGTCTTACAATGATGACTCACTCATGAAACCATGGAAAGGCTATTGGGAGGATATGGTAGCATTAAAGGAATGCTTTTAGGGGAACCATGAAAAGGATGGTGAGAAGAAGTGGATGTATG